>JASEVX010000001.1:62395957-62868457 GCA_031761405.1 Serripes groenlandicus
GTTTGGGAGAAGAAGAATTTTGAAGTTTTTTTCGTTGCGTTGCCATGGAAACAAGAATTCTGCATGGATCCCAAAAAATTTGAAGAAATTCTGGTGAGGTCATTAAGAGGATGCTTTCTGTGAAGTTTCATCCCAATTGACCCACTGGTTACTGAGGAGAAGATGTTGAAGATTTTTTAAGTTTATACTTTGGCCATATAAGGCAAAATAGCCCCCGCCCCCTGGCGGCCATGTTTTTCGACCAATCAACATTGCTTGAAGGAATCTGATAGAGGGTCACCCAAGGAACATTTTTACAAAATTATTTGAAAATCGGCCTGACACTTATGGAGGAGAAGATTTTTTAAGTTTTCATTATAGCCATAAAAGGCAAAATAGCCCCGCCCCCTGGCGGCCATGTTTTTTGACCAATCAACATGGCTTGAAGGAATCTGATAGAGGACACCCAAGGAACATTTCTACAAAATTATTTGAAAATCGGCCTGACACTTTTGGAGGAGAAGATTTTTTAAGTTTGCACTATAGCCATATAAGGCAAAATAGCCCCGCCCCCCCTGGCGGCCATGTTTTTCGACCAATCAACATGGCTTGAAGGAATCTGATAGAGGGTCACCCAAGGAACATTTCTACAAAATTATTTGAAAATCGGCCTTACACTTTCGGAGGAGAATATTTTTTAAGTTTTCACTATAGCCATATAAGGCAAAATAGCCCCGCCCCCCCTGGCGGCCATGTTTTTCGACCAATCAACACGGCTTGAAGGAATCTGATAGAGGGTCATCCAAGGAACATTTCTACAAAATTATTTGAAAATCTGCCAACTAATTCGGGAGAAGAAGAATTTTGAAGTTTTTTCGTTTCGTTGCCATGGAAACCAGAATTTTGCATGGATCCCAAAAATTTGAAGGAATTCTGGTGAGGTCATTGAGAGGATGCTTTCTGTGAAGTTTCATCCAAATTGACCCACTGGTTACTGAGGAGAAGAAGTTGACGCACGACGCACGGCGCACGCCGGACGCCGGACAAAAGGCGATCACAATAACTCACCTTGAGCAAAGCTCAGGTGAGCTAAAAAGCCCTGCCTACTGGCGGCCATCTTTTTTGACCAATCAACATGGCTTGAAGGAATCTGAAAGTGGGTCATCCAAGGAACATTTCTACAAAAAATTTTAAGTTTTCACTATAGCCATATAAGGCAAAATAGCCCCGCCCCCCTGGCGGCCGTGTTTTTTGACCAATCAACATGGCTTGCAGGAATCTGGTAGAGGGTCATCCAAGGAACATTTCTACAAAATTATTTGAAAATCTGCCAAACAGTTTGGGAGAAGAAGAATTTTGAAGTTTTTTTCGTTTCGTTGCCATGGAAACCAGAATTCTGCATGGATCCCTAAAATTTGAAGGAATTCTGGTGAGGTCATTAAGAGGATGCTTTCTGTGAAGTTTCATCCCAATTGACCGACTGGTTACTGAGGAGAAGATGTTGAAGATTTTTTAAGTTTTCACCTTTGGCCATATAAGGCAAAATAGGCCCCGCCCCCTGGCGGCCATGTTTTTCGACCAATCAACATTGCTTGAAGGAATCTGATAGAGAGTCACCCAAGGAACATTTCTACAAAATTATTTGAAAATCGGCCTGACACTTATGGAGGAGAAGATTTTTTAAGTTTTCATTATAGCCATAAAAGGCAAAATAGCCCCGCCCCCTGGCAGCCATAGTTTCCGACCAATCAACTTGGCTTGAAGGAATCTGATAGAGGGTCACCCTAGGAACATTTCTACAAAATTATTTGAAAATCGGCCAGATACTTTTGGAGGAGAAGATTTTTTTAAGTTTTCACTATAGCCATATAATGCAAAAAAGCCCTGCCTACTGGCGGCCATGTTTTTTGACCAATCAACATGGCTTGAAGGAATCTGAAAGTGGGTCATCCAAGAAACATTTCTACAAAATTATTTGAAAATCGGGCTGACACTTTTGGAGAAGAAGATTGTTTAAGTTTGCACTATAGCCATATAAGGCAAAATAGCCCCGCCCCCCCCCCCCCCCCCCCCTGGCGGCCATGTTTTTCGACCAATCAACATGGTTTGAAGGAATCTGATAGAGGGTCACCCAAGGAACATTTCTACAAAATCATTTGAAAATCAGCCTGACACTTTCGGAGAAGATTTTTTAAGTTTTCACTATAGCCATATAAGGCAAAATAGCCCCGCCCCCCTGGCGGCCGTGTTTTTTGACCAATCAACATGGCTTGCAGGAATCTGGTAGAGGGTCATCCAAGGAACATTTCTACAAAATTATTTGAAAATCTGCTAAACAGTTTGGGAGAAGAAGAATTTTGAAGTTTTTTTTCGTTTCGTTGCCATGGAAACCAGAATTCTGCATGGATCCCTAAAATTTGAAGGAATTCTGGTGAGGTCATTAAGAGGATGCTTTCTGTGAAGTTTCATCCCAATTGACCGACTGGTTACTGAGGAGAAGATGTTGAAGATTTTTTAAGTTTTCACCTTTGGCCATATAAGGCAAAATAGGCCCTGCCCCCTGGCGGCCATGTTTTTCGACCAATCAACATTGCTTGAAGGAATCTGATAGAGGGTCACCCAAGGAACATTTCTACAAAATTATTTGAAAATTGGCCTGACACTTATGGAGGAGAAGATTTTTTAAGTTTTCATTATAGCCATAAAAGGCAAAATAGCCCCGCCCCATGGCGGCCATGTTTATTGACCAATCAACATGGCTTGAAGGAATCTGATAGAGGGTCACCCAAGGAACATTTCTACAAAATTATTTGAAAATCGGCCTTACACTTTCGGAGGAGAAGATTTTTTAAGTTTTCACTATAGCCATATAAGGCAAAATAGCCCCGCCCCCCCTGGCGGCCATGTTTTTCGACCAATCAACACGGCTTGAAGGAATCTGATAGAGGGTCATCCAAGGAACATTTCTACAAAATTATTTGAAAATCTGCCAACCAATTCGGGAGAAGAAGAATTATTTTGAAGTTTTTTCGGTTTCGTTGCCATGGAAACCAGAATTTTGCATGGATCCCAAAAATTTGAAGGAATTCTGGTGAGGTCATTGAGAGGATGCTTTCTGTGAAGTTTCATCCAAATTGACCCACTTGTTACTGAGGAGAAGAAGTTGACGCACGACGCACGACGGACGAGGGACGACGGACGCCGGACAAAAGGTGATCACAATAACTCACCTTGAGCAAAGCTCAGGTGAGCTAAAAAGTGAATTGGTACAAAAACCTTAACCAAGGTGTGACACCAAAGCCGAGGCGAGTAGTATAGCTAGCCTTTACTTCGAAAAGTCAAGCTAAAAATGCCTCTTATCGTTCAATCTACCAATACTGTTGGTTTTTCTTCAGCCTAATCCTTTTGAATGAAGAGTCAAGGCCATTTGTGATGGATGTAGTTACAGTAATAGCTTGCTTGCATGATGGAATGTAATCAAATGGATGAGTTAATGAAGCTTTTAAATGAAAAGATTGCCAGATACCTTAACAATCAGGTCTTAAACAGAAACAAATAATGCGAAAAATAATGAAAAAGAATGGAAAAAAAATATGACCAAGTACAAAAAAATAAAAATTCAATTCAATGCAATCTTCTTGAAGCCATTATTAAAAATGTTTGCTACAGATATGTTAAGGGAAATGGTTGATTACTGCTCTTGTAGTGGCAAGAAGCAGTTGTGAGTCAGTATAATAAGCAAGAACCCCTTTTGTGCTGGAAAGTTGATGTTATTTTATTGCCATCTTAATTTGCATAACCATATGAAAGTCTTCTGAGTTTCTTAAACCACAAACTCTTTCCCACATCTAACAAATCTGAAGCAGACAACTTTGAAGACATCTGGGCTTAAAGATGCAAAAACATTTTCATAAAGGAAAGATCAGTTTTTGAATAAATTTGAAAACATTGTGGCAAATGGAGAAATTGTTCATTATGAGACTCTATGTTTTCAAAAGTCATCTGATGCAGATGAGCCAGAATGCGTCTGCAAGTGGAAAAAGGTTATGTCTGGGAATTATAAATACATACTATTAAAGTCAATGTGTAAACAAATTCTTGTAATTATAATAATTGTCTGGGTAAATATGTTCCATCTTAAAATGTCTAGCAAGTATTTTATAAGCAAGTAGTCTCATCATGGTGAATGAAGGAAGTATTCACAGTATCAGTGCCATCTGAAGCAGGTTCTATACTCTCAGCTGTTAGACTAAACATTTTGATATTACAAGAATTAACTATGGACTATTCTATTGTGTTAAGCTTTTCCTGATAAGGACAACATTATGTGAACAAGAGCTGTCCATAAGACAGCCAGCTCAACTATTCCACCTCTAATAATTTACTCATATATGGAATCTAATGTAGTTGCATGCAAATCATTAACCAGAATTTCTTATGTGTGATGGTTGGAAAGGGATGTATAAATTTTAAATCAACATCAAGTAGTTACTGAGATATGAACTCTTTATGTAATTCTATGCAAAACTTTAACCAGAATTTAAAAGTCAAACAAGACCTCGGGCTGAGGGTGTCTGGCCCTTCTAAGAAAATCAGATATTAAAATTTATGGTATCACTATGCAAAAAGAAAGTAAAGTTGATAAAATGTGAAAAAGTAAGTGTCTGTCAATGCATTGTTATCAACATGTAATGATAAATAATAAACTCACTACATGTGTATATATCTTAATATATTTATTCACACATGAAATTACCTAACCTAGGTCAAATTCTGCAAAATTATGACCTTGACCTTGAAAATTTTAATGTTGACGGATGTCCCATGACCAGAGATATGACCAAGGTTAAGTTTTTAAGTTTTTAAGTTAAGTTACCTAAACAAGGTAAAGTTCTGTAAAATAATGACTGTGACCTTGAAAATGACAGATGTCCCATGACCAAACAATACAGCTAACAAAGTTTCAGAAAAATTCCAGGAGGGGTTGCCAAGATATAACCAAGATCAAGTTACCTAACAAAGGTAAATTTCTGTAAAATTATGACCTTCACCTTGAACATTTTGACATTGACAGATGTTCCATGACCAAACAATACATCTGACAAAGTTTCAGAAAATTTCCAGCAGGGGTTGCTGAGGTATAACCAAGGTTGAGTTACCTAACAAAAGTCAAGTTCTGTAAAATTATGACCTTGACCTTAAAATGTTTACGGATGTCCCATGACCAAACAATACATCTGACATTTCAGAAAGATTCCATAAGGGTTTGCTGAGATAGGACTTAGGTTAAGTTTTGAGGTTAAGTTATCTAACAAAGGTCAAGTTCTGCACAATTATGACCTTGACCCGGAAAATTTTGACGTTGACGGATGTCCCATGACCTAACAATACATCTGACAAAGTTTCAGAAAAATTCCAGCAGGGGTTGCTTAGATATAAGAAAGTTTAAGTTTTGAGGTTAAGTTACCTAACAAAGGTCAAGTTCTGCACAATTATGACCTCGAACCTGAAAATTTTGATGTTGACACGGATGTCCCATGACCAAACAATACATCTAACAAAGTTTCAGAAGAATTCCAGCAGGGGTTGCTGAGATATAAGAAAGTTTTAAGTTTTGAGGTTAAGTTACCTAACAAAGGTCAAGTTCTGCACAATTATGACCTTGACCCTGAAAATTGTGACATTGATGGATGTCCCATGACCAAACAATACATCTGACAAAGTTTCAGAAAAATTCCAGCAGGGATTGCTGAGATATAAGAAAGGGTCAAGTTCTGCACAATTATGACCTTGACCCTGAACATTATGACGTTGACAGATGTCCCATGACCAAACAATACATCTGACAAAGTTTCAGAAAAATTCAAGCAGGGGTTGCTGAGATATAAGAAAGGTTAAGTTTTGAGGTTAAGTTACCTAACAAAGGTCAAGTTCTGCACAATTATGACATTGACCCTGACAATTTTGATGTTGACAGATGTCCCATGACCAAACAATACATCTGACAAAGTTTCAGAAAAATTCAAGCAGAGGTTGCTGAGATATAAGAAAGGTTAAGTTTTGAGGTTAAGTTACCTAACAAAGGTCAAGTTCTGCACAATTATGACCTTGACCCTGAAAATTTTGACGTTGAACAGATGTCCCATGACCAAACAATACATCTGACAAAGTTTCAGAAAAATTCCAGCAGGGGTTGCTGAGATATAAGAAAGGGTCAAGTTCTGCACAATTATGACCTTGACCCTGAAAATTATGCCGTTGACAGATGTATCATGAACAAACAATACATCTGACAATGTTTCAGAAAATTCAAGCAGGAGTTGCTGAGATATAAGAAAGGTTAAGTTTTGAGATTAAGTTACCTAACAAAGGTCAAGTTCTGCACAATTATGACCTTGACCCTGAAAATTTTGACGTTGACAGATGTCCCATGACCAAACAATACATCTGACAAAGTTTCAGAAATATTCAAGCAGAGGTTGCTGAGATATAAGAAAGGTTAAGTTTTGAGGTTAAGTTACCTAACAAAGGTCAATTTCTGCACAATTATGACCTTGACCCTAAAAAAAAATGTTGACGTTGACAGATGTCCCATGACCAAACAATACATCTGACAAAGTTTCAGAAAAATTCAAGCAGAGGTTGCTGAGATATAAGAAAGGTTAAGTTTTGAGGTTAAGTTACCTAACAAAGGTCAAGTTCTGCACAATTATGACCTTGACCCTGAAAATTTTGACGTTGAACAGATGTCCCATGACCAAACAATACATCTGACAAAGTTTCAGAAAAATTCCAGCAGGGGTTGCTGAGATATAAGAAAGGGTCAAGTTCTGCACAATTATGACCTTGACCCTGAAAATTATGCCGTTGACAGATGTATCATGACCAAACAATACATCTGACAATGTTTCAGAAAATTCAAGCAGGAGTTGCTGAGATATAAGAAAGGTTAAGTTTTGAGGTTAAGTTACCTAACAAAGGTCAAGTTCTGCACAATTATGACCTTGACCCTGAAAATTTTGACGTTGACAGATGTCCCATGACCAAACAATACATCTGACAAAGTTTCAGAAATATTCAAGCAGAGGTTGCTGAGATATAAGAAAGGTTAAGTTTTGAGGTTAAGTTACCTAACAAAGGTCAATTTCTGCACAATTATGACCTTGACCCTAAAAAAAAATGTTGACGTTGACAGATGTCCCATGACCAAACAATACATCTGACAAAGTTTCAGAAAAATTCAAGCAGAGGTTGCTGAGATATAAGAAAGGTTAAGTTTTGAGGTTAAGTTACCTAACAAAGGTCAAGTTCTGCACAATTATGACCTTGACCCTGAAAATTTTGACGTTGACAGATGTCCCATGACCAAACAATACATCAGACAAAGTTTCAGAAAAATTCCAGCAGGGGTTGCTGAGATATAAGAAAGGGTCAAGTTCTGCACAATTATGACCTTTACCCTGAAAATTATGACGTTGACAGATGTATCATGACCAAACAATACATCTGACAATGTTTCAGAAAATTCAAGCAGGAGTTGCTGAGACATAAGAAAGGTTAAGTTTTGAGGTTGAGTTACCTAACAAAGGTCAAGTTCTGCACAATTATGACCTTGACCCTGAAAATTTTGACGTTGACAGATGTCCCATGACCAAACAATACATCTGACAAAGTTTCAGAAAAATTCAAGGAGAGGTTGCCGAGATATAGCTATTTGTAAAAGCGGCCGCCGTTGCCGTCGCCGGAAAAGTGACTGCTATGTCTCACTCCACTATCGTGGGCGAGACAAAAAGGGCCATAAACTTGCATTAAATGCAGGATATAGTTATCTTACTTGATTATTTACATAGGTGTGATAGTTGGGAAAAATTGTAGTAACTGAGCAATGGTGAAATATATATATGTACCTGCATGCAAAACTTTAACCAAGGTGTGATGCCGACGCCAGGGTGAGTAGAATAGTTCGCATATTCTCTGAATAGTAGAGTTAAAAATGCAATATATTAACTCATTTCATGCTAACGGTATTTTCGTAATTCTCAATTATTGAAAAATATTTCATGAAATGAATAACACAAATGAATGCATTATTCTAAGACAGAAAGAAATGGGTTCGGTACTTAATTGGAGGGAAAATGTCTCCTGTAGAGAGTTTATATTACAACTCAACTTCTGAAACAGGATTACTTTTCCTAGGGATAGTTATGGAAGAATAACAAAGGAATGCATCATAACAGAGTTTGTTTTGGCAGGTTTTCACTAAGTATCACCAGCTCCAGTAATTATGTATAAAAAGATCAATGGAAAATAAATTTTATATCACATTACAATTATGATCAATAATAAGATGTCATTTCCGCTAACTGACATATTAATTATTTAACAAGAATATGGGAAAGTGATAAAACAAGCCTTGCAACAGTGACTGTAGTATAATAGTGGTCTAACTTAAAGACAGAAGATATGTAGCTATTTGTTTGTATAATGGGATACGTATACTGCCTTGCTAAAGATCTAGCTTTTATAGCGACCTGGTAGAGTGGTCGTCTCCAGGACAAGAGGTCCACGGTAAAAGTATCCTGAGCCATCCTAATCTTTTTTTAGAATTCATTAAGCTAACTTAAGTAATTGACTGGAAAGTTTTAACCCTTTCCCACAAACAACAAAAATCCGCAGCAGATATCTTTGATAACATACCCAAACAAAATCGGAAACTCCCTTTAAATGAAAGTGCAATAATTGAAAAGAGTTGAAAACATGGTGACAAAAGGAGAAATTGCTCGTCTTGAGCAATTTCTTCTTTTGTCGCCATGTTTTCAAAAAGCCGTCTGCTGCAGAGGCGTCAGAAAGCGTCTATATGAGGGAAAGTGTTAAGCTAACTAGAATACAGACATAATCTTAAACCTTGCCCATATAAAACAAATATAATTTAGGTAGGTTCAAAAATAAAATAGTTCTTTCCTCATACAGGCTATGCAGCAGATGACTTTTAAAAACATTGTGGCATAATGAACAATTTCTCATTTTTCCACAATGTTTTCAACTCTATTCAATAATTAAACTTTTGTTTATAGAGAAATTCCATATTTTGCCTAGATGTTTTCAAATTCATCTGCTGCAGATTTGTTATATGAGGGACAGGGTTAACCTATGGCATCCTGCCACATTAAGAAAGCATTTATAACAGTTCATTCACTGCAAGGACCCCCATGAGGGAATGAGAAAAACAGTAAATATAAAGGCCTGTTTCTTCCCAAAACTTTGATCTAATACAGAACAATTTTCAATTCGTTTCAGGCATTTTCCCAAGGCAATTTCGACATTTATTGTATCGTTGTTCTGTGGCTCTTTGAATCTATTATAATACCAAATAGACCGTTTGGTGTCTTTTACATTTTACCTTTAATCTATTTTCAGTACTGCTGATCCATTTATTCTGGCACAAGCCATTAAGTCATAATGCTAGCCCCATAAATCAGAGCACCAAGGTCAAATCTTATGCCACCCCCTAGTGACAAATTGTCAGTAACATGTTCATGGTCAATGTGACCTTGACCTTTAGATAAATGAGCTCATCTACAGGTCATGTAGTTGGAGTACTGTAGGTCCAGTTATCACTCTGACAAACTCTTGTCTACTGAAGGACTGACCAACATATGCAAAGTATTATAACCCATCTTCTTCAAAAGGAGGCAAAATAAAATATTGTAAATTAAGAATGAAAATAGACTTGTCATATTTAACCCTTTCCCTCATATAGACGCTTTCTGACGCCTCTGCAGCAGACGGCTTTTTGAAAACATAGTGACAAAAGAAGAAATTGCACAAAACGTGCAATTTCTCCTTTTGCCACAATGTTTTTCACTTTTTGTCATAGGTTATCCATTCAATTATGGAGATTTTCTATTTTTTGACAAAATACGTTCAAAGTCGTCTGCTGCAGAATTGTCGTATGAGGGAAAGGGTTAAAGTACCATAATTTATCATTTATGGAAAAACTTCCTCAATCAATCTATAATAGCCTTCACTTTCAACAACAGATTGGAAATATCTTACAATAGTTTGGACAGTTGGTTATAAAAAAATAATTGTGTATGAGCTTTCCCTTAACCCTTTCCCTCATACGACAATTCTGCAGCAGACGACTTTGAACATATTTTGACAAAAAATAGAAAATCTCTTTAATTGAATGGATAACCTATGACAAAAAGTGGAAAACATTGTGGCAAAAGGAGAAATTGCACGTTTTGTGCAATTTCTTCTTTTGTCACTATGTTTTCAAAAAGCCGTCTGCTGCAGAGGCGTCAGAAAGTGTCTATATGAGGGAAAGGGTCAAACATGCATTGAATCATAATTAAGTTCATGAACGTTTCATGTTGCTGTCTTTTCGAAGCACTGGGTCGCCTCTTCAGATACAACGTCATGGAAAGGGGTAAATGAAGGTATTCTATTTAAAGAACAATGCTACTCCTAGAATTGTTTTAAAAACATTTAACATCAAAGAGCAAACTGGTTGATTGATTGGGGTTTAACGCCGTTTTCAACAATTTTTCAGTCATATCACGGTGGCCAGTTCACCTGCTCATATGTTTCCTGTTTTTTTCACACCAGTACTCCACACAACATACTTTCTAAGCAACTGGCTGCTTTTCCACATAGACTGTTAGCCCATTGGTGAAAGACGAATAACGCTTGTCACAGTGACTTTTGTCAAACGTTGGAAAGAATGTTGGCCGAGCTGAGGTTCAAACTCACAACCCCTGGATTCACAGCCTGCGATGCTACAGACTGAGCTACTGGGGCTCGGCATAGAGCAAAAAGGCGAATTTCTGAAAGACAAAATACAACCCTTATACACTTGGAAGACATATTGTGACAAAAGGCAAAATTTCTCATGATGAGCATTAAATTTTGCTCCTTTTATTGCACTGTTTTTAACTTTTATCAATAATTATACTTTAATTCATTGAGAATTTCTATACTTTTGCCGCTAAGTCTTCTTCTGTACATAAGATGCATATGGGAGGGATATAAGATTCCTAAAATGCTCCCTCAAACCTGGTATGAAGGTAAAAATCAATGTAATACAATCAATTGGCATCATTTTCTGCAAATAAATTGGTTCTAGAATTTAAGCAACATGCCAAGAGCAATTTAACCCTTTCCCTCATACAACAATTCTGCAGCAGACGACTTTCAACATATTTTGTCAAAAAATAGAAAATCCCTATAATTGAATGGTTAACCTATGACTAAAAGTGGAAAACATTGTGGTAAAAGGAGAAATTGCCAATTTTTGAGCAATTTCTTCTTTTGTCACTATGTTTTCAAAAAGCAGTCTGCTAAAGAAGCGTCAGAAAGCGTCTTTATGAGGGGAAAGGGTTAATGATTATTGTAGCAGATTCAGAAAAGGCAGATAGAATCTTTGAAACTACTTGCACGCTTTTAAATTGAAACATGGCCTGAGTTGCATTATGCTACAAGACGCTTGTGTGACAGAAGAAAATTTAATTTGTGGACTGCTTTCAAGTAACAACCCTTAACCTGATAAAGACGATTTTCAATGCCTCTGCAGCTGGTCCCCTTCAAAACTTTCTCCTATTAACCCTTTCCCACATACAACAAATCTGCAGCAGACGACTTACCCGAAAAAAATGGAAACTCCCTTCAAATGAAAGTACAATAATTTAATAGAGTAGAAAACATGTTGACAAAAGGAGAAGTTGCTTGTTTGAGCAATTTCTTCTTTTGTCACCATCATTTCAGAAAGCTGTCTGCTGCAGAGGCGTCAGAAAGCGTCTTTATGAGGGAAAGGGTTACATGTGGGAAAGGGTTAATTTTAGATCTGTCTATTAGAGACTGTGTGTGAATGTTGAAGAAGAAAAAAACTAGTAATCAATAAGACAAACTATAGAAGTCTGATGTAATTATAACATGGCAACACAAAATTATCTATTCAGACAGTCCCACTATTACAATTAGATAGATTCACAAATAGAGTAATAACAGTGGTAACGCTTGTCCCACATACAACAAATCAGCAGCAGACGACTTTGAAAGCATATAGGTAAAAATAGGGAAACTCCCTACAATTGAAAGTATAAATATTGAATAGAGTTGTAAACATTGTGGCAAATGGAGAAATTGCTCATTATGAGCAATTTCTCCATTTGCCACAATATTTCAAAAGTCATCTGCTGCAGAGGTGTCAGCCGTCTCTAAGTCCAGGGAAAGGGTTAAAATGTCCTTTGGGGCTTATTTCCATTCTATTAGATGGTAACCTTTTACAACATTGTATGGAGTTGTCCGATTTTTTATAATGTAACACTTTCCAACATGCAGACACTTTCTTATGCCTCTGAAGCTGTTGACTTTTAAAAACATTGTGGAAAAAGGAGAAATACTTTTTAATATTTGTTAACTCAATTAAATAATTATTCTTCTATTTATAGAGAATGTTCAAATGTTTGCCAATATGTGCTTTCATTAGGTCGTCTGCTGCCATGTGATTGTATGTGGGAAAGAGTTTAAACTCCAGAGAAAAAAACATGAGTATAAATCATTGGTGGTAAAGGAGAAATTTCTCCTTATTAGCAAATTTTCTTTTACCTACAATGTTTTTACAATTTCCTACTGCTGAGACATCAAACATTGTAAGATGAAATCTTCTCTGTCATTAAGGTGTAAGTAACCCTCTCCGGTCAGATGATATTACACCAGTTACCTTAACCCACAAAGTTATTTAGCACTCAAATACCTGACTATTTTTGAAGATTTTCCTTCAATTTGACCTAGTGACCTACCTTTTGACCCAACATGACCCATGTTCGAACTTGACCTACACATCATCAAAACAAACATTCTGATAAAGTTTCAACATGCTTAAGTTGAAAATGCAGCTTTTACAGTGTAAATAAGATTTCCCTTCAATTTGGCCTAGTGACCTAGTTTCTAACACAATATGACCCGTATTCGAACTTGACCTAGAAATTTAAGACATTCTTTCTGACAAATCTAAAACTGATTATGTTGCATCATGCTTAAGTTAAAAATGTGGCCTCCAGAGTGTTAACAAGATTTCCCTTCAATTTGACCTAGTGACCTAGTTGTTGACCTCATATGGCCCAGTTTCGAACTTGTCCAAGATTTGATGGAGATGAATGTTTTGATAAACTTTCATGAAGGTCGGAAGCAATATGTCGCCTGTAGAGTGTTAACAAGAGAAAATGTTGACGACGCACGCCGGACAAAATGTGACCACAATAGCTCACCTTGCACCTTGTGCATAGGTAAGCTAAAAAGGACGGATAAATTGCTCTAGACAACCAATTTCTCTATTTCCTACTTTTTTTTTCAGTACCAAAATTACACTCTATTTTCCAGATGTTTCTATGCCAGCAGACGCTAAATATTTTTTTTATTTAAAATCAGGAAAAAGGCTTCCTATTTCTAAGAGAGTTTCACAGCTTTTGATTTTAAACCATGTCAGTTTTGCATGCAGGCCAACACTATTAACCCACTTCTACATACAACAAATCTGTAGCAGAAAACATTGAATAACTATAGGCAAAAATATATTGAAAGTCTTAATAAATGTGAGTATAATTTTATCAAGTTGCATCTACATATGAAAAAAATTCTCTTGATTATCAATTTCTACTTCTGCCAATTTTTATTCAAAATTGGACTGCTGCAGAACGCCAATGCTCGTCTGCATTTATCTAATTAAAAAAAAAAGGCATTACTAAATAATAATTTAAGCCAGAATTATGTGACTTGATTTAGAAATACGTATTGTGTTCCCTAAAGAACAATTGTGTACAAAGGTTCATTTAAAAATGTTAAATGTTAAACAGTTTTTGAGTTATGAGGTAAGGTTAAAGTTTTGTGTTGACGCAGACAACACCACCAAGGGTATCACAATAACCCTATTTTTTTCCTATGAAAAACAGACAAGTTAAAAATTTATATATGCATGTGGGAAATGGTTTATAATTCTGTATTCGAAAACCATGTCAGGCAAACACAATTTATTTTACCCTGTGAGTAAAGGTTACAGCAACAAACCCATTATTGAGTTTTTTTGCCAGTTAATTCAATAACTGATGCTATTTACAGAGCAAAATACCCTCAGAGAAATGACCAAAGACTTTTATGGCAATCCTGAGGGATTATATTATCAATTTATTTTTCCCTGTTTCCTGACCACACATGATTTCAACTTGCTTGTAGTATTTCCCCCCCTATTTCAACTCTATTCAATTATTGTACTTTCATTTTCAGATATTTTCCATATTTTTTTCTAGACGTTTTCAAAGTCATCTGCTGCAGATTTGTTGTATGTGGGAAAGGGTTAACATTTACTATGCCCTCCCACCATATTTGGAATATGACCTTTATTGTAGGACCCGATCACCATAACCTCTTCCATAACTACATAATGAACTGCATTAAATTTTGACAAAGGAAAATGTGAAACACTGGTTCATTTTAGGTTTTGGTTAGAAAACAACATGCATCACTATTAGTGTCTATACTATGATTTATAGAGAAATTCCATGTTTTTGAATAGAAAGTCATCTGCAGCAGTTTTTTTGTTTGTTGGAAAGGATAAATGAAAGTATCATTTTTTTCCTGATGAATATAGCAAATTGAAGGACTCAAACATTGAATGAATGATATGAAACAATCAAACCTAAGCTATTGATTAGTTGGGGCGTAACGTCGTATTCAACAATTTTTCAGTCATATCACGGCAGCCAGTTCAACTCCTCATGTGTTTCCTAGCTTTCATTCACCAGTACTCCAAACAACATATTTTCCAAGCAACTGGCTGCTTTTCCCCATTGACTTTTAGCCCATTGGTGAAAGATGAATGACGCTTGTCACAGTGACTTTTGTCAAACAACGGAAAAAATGTTGTCCGAGCTGGGTTTCAAACTCACAACCCCTGGATTGACAGCCCACATCGCTAACAACTGAGCTACCGGGGCTCCGCAAATCTAAGCTAAAGACCACCTTTGTATAGCAATTCCCTGTCTACAGCAACCATACTTTTAAATTCCCAATTAATCTTTTTCTGCATAAATGACCCTGTAATTAAAGACCGCCTTTGAACAAAGACTATATTGTTCTATTTCCATTGGCAGTCTTTAAACACAGGTTGTTGGACTGCATTTCTAATGTAGAATGCTTTTGTAACATTTGGGAAACAAATAATCCAATGTCTGGACACTTGGAAGAATCACTTTAATACAGATAACATTGTGGGAAAAGGAAAAAAAAAATAAAAGGCATTGGCTAAAGAGGTACCAACAGTCTACTTAATCAGAGAAACAGTTAATGTAGTACATTTTTAACTACATGTGTATCTTGTTTTAACCCTTTCCCTCATATAGACGCTTTCTGACGCCTCTGCAGCAGACAGCTTTTTGAAAACATAGTGACAAAAGAACAAATTGCTCAAATTGAGCAATTTCTCCTTTTGACACAATGTTTTCAACTTTTAGTCATAGGTTATCCATTAAATTATAGAGATTTTCTATATTTTGACAAACTGTGTTCAAAGTCGTCTGCTGCAGAATTGTTGTATGAGGGAAAGGGTTAAGATTAACACTCTTCCACAGCACAACAAATCTACGCAGACATCTTTGAAAATCTGAGGAAAATATGAAAAGTCTCTTTGAATGAAATGTATAATTAATTAATAAAGTTGTAAGGATTGAAGTGAATTGAAAAATTGCTTATAATAAGCAATTATCCCTTTTGTGACAATGTTTTCAAAATGTTGTCTACTGTAGATGCGTCAACATCTGTCTACATGTTGGAAATCATTATAGAATATTCTGTTTTGTTAGAAGCCAAGTTGAAATATTGAATAGACTGACAGGCTCCATCAGCACTCCAGAAGATTTCTAAGTTACATCTGAAAGCACATTCTATAGCAGTATTTGTTATTTCCATAACCAAGAGATATTCAACCCTTTCCCAGATACAACAAATCAGCAGCAGACGACTTTGAAAATACACCCGAAAAAAATGGAAACTCCCTTTAAATTAAAGTTCAATAATTTAATAGAATGGAAAACATAATGACAAAAGAGCAATTTCTTGTTTTGTCGCCATGTTTCAAAAAGCTGACTGCTTCAAAGGCATCAGAAAGTGTCTATATGAGGGAAAGAGATAATGCAATAGGAGTTCAGCATGCAAGCATCAGTATATATGCGTAGCATTTTTATTATATCTTCATAAGCAGATAGGATTTTTTTATTTGAATTTGATGGTGTTTCAAACAATAGGTTTTAGGCTGTATATGAGGTAAATGAGTTTGGTAAGGTCCCAGGTCGCAGTCCTTTCCCACATACATCAAAATTGCAGCAGATGACTTTGAAAACATCTAAACAGAAAATCCATGGCAAATCTCTATCTTATCTCTAAAAAGATTGAACAAAGTTGAAAATGTGTGGCAAAAGGAGGAATTGCTTCTTATAGGAACAGTTTTCTACTTTTACCACAATGTTTCAAAGTCTTTTGCTGCATATCTGCTCAAATTCCGCTGCATGTGGGAAATAGCAAGCTATTAATTTGCAAAACATGTGTGTGCATGGTATACATGTCTATGTGGCTATGCTAAGGTAACAGAAAGAAATTATTACACATTATATTTGTTTTCTCTGTTGAGTGTCTCCATTTCTCTGTGAATTAAAAAGTTTTGTTAAAATATCTAACAATAAAACAATAAACAAAATGAACAACATTCACATAACAACAACAACCTAAAATACCTTAGTAATACGTTCCCATGCTTCTACTTCAGACATTGATTTTAAACCTTTCCCTCATACAATTAATCTGCAGCAGACAACTTAAAAAAAACTTCTAAACAAAGCTTTGAAACATTTCCTAAAATGAAAGTATAATTATTGAATTGAGTTGAAAATATTGTGGCAAAAGGAGAAATTAATCATAAAAAGAAATTTCTCCTTTGGTCGCAATCACACTGGTTTCAAAAGTAGTCTGCTGCCAGGGTTAATGTCATTAACTTTAACCATTTCCCAGATATAGTTGCTTTCTGTCGCCTTAAATTGCAGCAGAATTAAGGCTTTTTGAAAAACTCTTTCTAGATATTTTCAAAGTCATCTGTGGCAGATTTGTTGTATGTTGAAAAGGGTTAAGAATATGAAGTTGTCGATATCAGAAATACGGTTGCCGATTATTATTGCAGATTATTAACCCTTTCCCTCATATAGACGCTTTCTGATGCCTCTGCAGCAGACGGCTTTTTGAAAACATAGTGACAAAAGAAGAAATTGCACAAAACATGCAATTTCTCCTTTTGTCTCAATGTTTTCCACTTTTTGTCATAGGTTATCCATTCAATTATGGAGATTTTCTATGTTTTGACAAAATACATTCCAAGTCGTCTGCTGCAGAATTGTCGTATGAGGGAAAGGGTTAAAGCCATGGTTATATTAAACCACCACTGATCTTCTTTCAAATTAGTATGTATATATCATTGTGGAAACTAATTGCCTGCATCCTTGTAAATACATTGCAATCATTTACAGGTAAATATTGTACTTTCATGAATTTTTAAAAAGATTTTTGATGCATCTGCAGCAGACAACTTTTGAAAATAGTTTGACAAAAGGAGATTTTTTTTCCTTTTGTAACAATGCTTTCAACACTATATAGTAATAATACCTTCATCTATAGAGATTTCCATGTTTTTGTCTAAATGTATTCATAGTTGTCTGCAGCAGATTTGATGAGGGAAAGGGTTGATGAAGCCTGATATTTTACGAAGGAGAATTTTATAAACATTTGTTGAGTTACCTTGTCTACCCATGTTAAAGTGTGATGCTTGTCCAAATGATGTATTCATGTGTTGGAGTTAATTAATTCAATACAACATACAAAACTGGATCAGTAAAACAAATCAACATAACTAACACAAGTTAAATGAAAGTAGAATATATACATAAAAGATTTGTATTGGTTTTCTGTCTCTAACAACGTTTCCACTCTGTGAATAAAGACAATAGGATGTAAGTTACAAGAAATAAACAGCTTAACCCTTTCCCACATACAAAAAAATCTGCAGCAGACGACATTAAAAATATCTAGGCAAAAATATTACAAATCTCTTGAAATGCAAGAATAGATATTGAAAAGTAAAAATATAATGGCAAATTAACGAGTAATTTCTCATTTTTCCACAATGTTTTCAACTCTACTCAATATTTTTAAAAACTTTAAACTAAAAGGATCCACCCTAATTGTGTCACAATGTTTTCAAAAGTTATTTGCTGCAGATGCATCCAATTGTATGTTTAAACCTTTCCCACATACAGACCCTTTCTGACGCCTCTGCAAAAGACATTTTTTGAAAACATTTTGACAAAAGGAGAAATTGCTCAAAGCAAGCTTTTGCCAAAGAGATTTTCTATACCTTGGCTCTATTGTTTTCAAAGTCGTTTGCTGCAGATATGTTGTTTGTGGGAAAGGTTTAAATTACAGGAAGTTAAATCTGTGATATATTCACTTAACCGGTATACTGCTGAATTTACACAATCGTTATGCATCATCCTTGTTTATTGACAAGCTCTTGCATATTCACAAAGTAGTTTTTGACAAGTATTAATAATTAAGCTCTATTGAATGTAGACCAAGATCAGACTGAAGGAATGTGCAGACCGATCTTGGTCCATACTGTTTGAATTCTTCCTTTTCCTACAATGTTTTCTAATCTATTCAATATTTGTACTTTCACTCTTAGAGATTTTCCATATGTTTGCCTAGATGTTTTTAAAGAGATCTTTAATTTTTTGCAGATTTTTTTTATGTGGGAAAGGGCTAATCAATAAACTTGCGTAAAGTGGGATAAGGGTTACAAATATGATATATATGTGTGATGCTCGCCAAATGGCATAAATGGCGAGCGCGAGGGTAAACAACGTCATAAAGCATGCATGACTATGTCTGAATTCTGTGTATGTGCTAGTAAATTAAATATCAAAAGAGAATTTTTTGTTTAAAGTAAAATATATGTTTCTTTGCAAGAAACCAAACCTACATAAGTAACATTTTGACCATTTTTCATATACATGTAGTTACTTTTACCGATTACACTTTCAAACTCAAATCAACTGAGAAAAATTAAAATAAGGCCAATGTAAAAAAGAAAATTGAGAATGAGAAGAACAAGAGCTGTTGGAGGACAGCGCGCTCGACTATTTCAGTGCTTATTTAAGTTACTGAGATAATGGACTCTAATGTAGTTGCATGCAAAACATTTACCACAATTTCTTAAAGGGCGATACTTTACAATCAGGATAGAGTTATTTAACTTTATTATTTTCATAGGTGTGATGGTTGGGAAGGGTTCTATAACGTTTCCATGGAATGCATCAAGTAGTTACTAAGATATTGACTCTTATCATAGTTGCACACAAACCTTTAACCATAATTTCTAAGTAAACAAGAGGCCCAAGAGGGCCAGTATCGCTCCACGGCCATAAGGCAAAAATAAAATCTCCAAACAGCCCTGCCCCCTGGTGGCTATTTTTTTTACCAACCACCATGGCTTAAAGGAATCTTGTAGAGTGTCACCCAAGGAATGTTTCTGCAAAATTATTTGAAAATCGGCCTGACACTTTCGGAGGAGAGGATATTTTAAGTTTTCACTATAGCCATATAAGGCAAAATAGCCCCACCCCCTGGCTTTTCAACCAATCAACATGGCTTGAAGGAATCTGATAGAGGGTAAGACTAGGAACATTTCTACAAAATTATTTGAATATCAGCCAAACACTTTCGGAGGAGAAGATTTTTTAAGTTTTCATTATGGTCATATAAGGCAAAATAGCTCCGCCCTCTGGCGCCCATGTTTTTCGACCAATCAACATGGCTTGAAGGAATCTGATAGAGGGTCACCCAATGAACATTTCTACAAAATTATTTGAAAATCGGCTGAACACTTTCAGAGAAGAAGAATTTTTTACTATTTTTTTTCTTTTGGTTGACATGGAAACCAGAATTATGGATGGATAACAAATCAAAGCGCTGAAGGCACTGAATTTGTTTGGGTACATAAAACTGTTCAAACATTTGCATTTGCATAGATGTGTGATTTATAAACTGCATTGTTTATAAATATTACAACTTCGGGTAAAAGAATAAATGACGCATCCGTTAAAATTAAATGCCATTTTAGTTGTCTATAAAAAATAAATCATGAGACATACATGTGAATATTATATTTAATTTCCAAGTTTCAAAAGACATGTAAAAACAAGATGTGTTTGTGAAACACTGATGCCCCCGATTGGTAACATCTAGGTCAAAGGTCAAGGTCGCCAGGTGAAAAATGTTGGTACTGATAGAAAGGTCATGTCACAAGGAATACACATGTGAAATATGGTAGCCGTACCTGTTATGGTTCAAAAGTAGTGGTCAAGGTTTTTTTTTTTTTCGAGAATGGCAATATCTAGGTCAAAAGTCAAGGTCGCAAGTTGAACAATTTTGGTACTGACAGAAAGGTCATGTCACAAGGTATACACATGTGAAATATGTTAGCCGTACCTGTTATGGTTCAAAAGAAGTGGTCAAGGTTAAAGTATTTTTTCGAGAATGGCAACATCTAGGTCAAAGGTCAATGTCGCAAGGTAAAAAATGTTGGTACTGACAGAAAGTTCATGTCACAAGGTATACACATGCGAAATATGGTAGCCGTACCTGTTATGGTTCAAAAGTAGTGGTCAAGGTTAAAGTTTTTATCGAGAATGGCAACATTTAGGTCAAAGGTCAAGGTGAAAAAAAATTGTACTGACAGAAAGGTCATGTCACAAGGTATACACAAGTGAAATATGGTAGCCTTACCTGTTATGGTTCAAAAGTAGTGGTGAAGGTTAAAGGTTTTTTTTGAGAATGGCAACATCTATGTCAAAGGTCAAGGTCGCAAGGTCAAAAATGTTGGTACTGACAGAAAGGTCATGTCACAAGGAATACACATGTGAAATATGGTAGCCGTACCTGTTATGGTTCAAAAGTAATGGCCAAGGTTAAAGTCTTTTTTCGAGAATGGCAACAACAAGATCAAAGGTCAAATTCGCAAGGTCAAAAATGTTGGTACTGACAGAAAGGTCATGTCACAAGGAATACTCATGTGAATTATGGTAGCCTTACCTGTTATGGTTCAAAAGTAATGGCCAAGGTTAATTTTTTTTTCGAGAATGGCAACATCTAGGTCAAAGGTCAAGGTCGCAAGGTCAAAAATGTTGGTACTGACAGAAAGGTCATGTCACAAGAAATACACATGTGAAATATGGTAGCCGTACCTGTTATGGTTCAAAAGTAGTGGTCAAGGTTAAAGTTTTTTTCGTGCAGACAGACAGTCAGACAGACAGACATGCAGACAGACGTGCAGACAGGCCAAAACACTAGATGCCCACCGAATCGGTGATTCCGGGGGCATAAAAATGGATAACCATTATGGCCCCGACTCACTCATTTAAGTATTTACCAATTTGTGTTACAAAAAAAATCACAATTGACCAAGGGTTTTCTAAAATCTTACTCAAAAGCTTCCTGCTTAACAAGAGATTTTTCAAGTTTTCACTTTAGCCATATAAGGCCAAATAGCCCTGCCCCCTGGTGGCCATGTTTTTCGACCAATCAACATGGCTTGGAGGAATCTGATAGATGGTCTCCCAATGAACATTTCTACAAAAAGAATTGAAAATTGGCCAAACACTTTCGGAGGAGAAGATTTTTCAAGTTTTTACTATAGCCATATTAGGCAAAAAATCCCCGCCCGCTGGCGGCCATGTTTTTCGACCAATCAACTTGGCTGGAAGGAATCTGATAGAGGGTCACCCAGGAACATTTCTACAACATTATTTGAAAATCGGCTTGACACTTTTGGAGGAGAAGATTTTTTTGAGTTTACACTATAGCCATATAAGGCAAAAAAGCCCCGCTCCCTGGCGGCCAAGGAACACTTCTTTAAAATAATTTGAAAATCTGCCAATCAGTTTGGTAGAAGAAAAGGAGATCACAATAACTAACTTTCAGCACTTCGTGCTCAGGTGAGCTAAAAAAAAGAAACATCTATCCAAATGAAAGAGTAATTGAAATCATGTAGAAAATATTGTGGAAAAAGGCAGTACTAATATTTATATGAGCACTTTAAAAGAAACATGCTTCAGACTTCAGAGGCTTTTAAATTCATTTGCATTATAAAAGGAATGCTCCAGAGAAAACCAAGAAAAATACCTTTGCCGTCCGCATTTTACTCTACAGTATACACCTAAGCTGGCCGCTGTTTCCTTTAAAGGGTGTTTAAGCTTACCAAATTAATTAAGGATGCGTGACCATTCACTGTTAATTACCATTGTGTACGAGTGTCATTCCAAACAAATTATAAATGTAACCCCTTTTCCCAATAAACCTATCATATACATTTATGTATTTGTAACTTGCCGGGATGTGTCGATACCGTCATGGTACAATGTGATATATGCACAGTTGGTTTCACAAATCTTGTGTTAATGCACCGGTGGATATGTTGACAACAGATGCGGAACTTTAATTGTAACTTTTGTTAATTATTTGGCTATTATAAGGATAAGATATGTGATTAAATTGGCAACATTTAAGTTTTTTTTACTTATAACAGCCTTCAAATACAAATTTGGTTTATACGACGGTAAAGAAAGGTTATGGGAATTAAGAAATTGTTTAAATAAGCAAATTCTCCTTTTCCCACAATGTTTTCAATATATGTTGCTTTTTACTGTTTACACAGCAAGAAAAAAACATTTAACTTATTTGTTATAGATTAGTATTATTGTTGTATATATATATAATTACTAGAAACAGTGTTGTATATATATATATACTTATTGTTTATTTGTTATTTAAATTGTTCTGCCCCTTCCAAGTACCCTACAGAATAGAATGTTGCATGGATCATTTGCCTCGTAGTATGGCACATGGAAAAACTATTGAAAGTTACAAAGTAGAAAATGAAGATGCCAAACAATAACTAGAACCCATGACCCTTCAATCGATTGTAAAGGAGAGGATATAATTGAAGCAAAACCTATGGCTAGTTACTAGCAACATATTCTATTCTTGCAATGTTTTCAAATTTCGTCCGCTGCAGATGCGTCAAAAGACATTTACTTGTCGGAAAATCAATCCATCAATTCTCGTTATTGATATCTATAGATATGATATAAAGAGGAAAGTCGTTAACATACTTTACAAAGAGATTCCATTTCAGCATGATCTCGATTTTTGGGTTAATCTATATCACTGATAAAAGCAATCAAACACATTATATATTTAAAAAGAAAACCCCGGATATGATCATATGTTAACAAATTATACACATTTGCCCATCTTTAATTAAACATTTTTTACAACAAATCATAGCGTCCGCAGATTTGCTCTATATTCTATAGCGTCCGCATTTTCCCTCTATATTGCATTTGTCCGCATTTTCCCTCTATAATGTATTTGTCCGCAGATCGCGTCCGCACTTTAGACCCTCCTCCCCCCATACCGTCGTATTTATAAATAGAATTCGACGATCACGATTTCTCTGCAAATGTGTTACTCTCATTTTAAATGCATTTTATGACGCACATATTTGCTTTTTAATTCTTTATAGTATATTTATATGGCCGACAAGGCACAAAGAAAATATTTTCAATTCTGTTTTTATCTACATTTTCAATGCGTGATTGAAAATTCAAATACCGTATCTGGAGCTTAAATCGGAAATAGTTTTCCCTGTAGCAGTTCACTCATTGAGATTTATAAATCTCTACGCGTTCATGTTTTAAAATACAATGTTTCATTTTATTTCCAAATTCTCTTTGAATATAAGAACCACATAAGAAAACAAAGACGATATAAATATATCATTATTTCAAATATCGTGATACATTTGAAATGTAAGAGCAAGTATTGAGTACTACTTTCACGCGTATGAAATTCATGGACTTTTCCATAAGACGAACGGCTTCAGAATTGCAGTAACTAAATTTGTTTGTTCCAAACAAATAAAAATTGAAGGAATTTAAGAGAGGACATTGAGAGGATGCTTCCTATGAAGTTTCAACCAAATTGGGTTCACTATAGCTATATAAGGCAAAATAGCCCCGCCCCCTGGCGGCCATGTTTTTCAACCAATCAACATTTCTTGAAGGAATCTAATAAAAGGTCACCCAAGGAACATTTTTACAAAATTATTTGAAAATCGGCCTGACACTTTTGGAGGAGAAGATTTTTTAAGTTTTCTCTTTAGCCATATAGGCAAAATAGCCCCGCCCTGTGACGGCCATGTTTTTTTACCAATCAACATGGCTTGAAGGAATCTGATAGAGGGTCACCCATGGAACATTTCTACAAAATTATTTGAAAATCTGCTGAACACTTTTGGAGAAGAAGATTTTTTAAGTTTTCACTATAGCTATATAATGCCCCGGTCACACATTCACAGATTGGACGCCGGATTATCCGGCATCATTCGGGGCAATCTGTAGTGGTCCGTAGCTATCCGTATTGTATCCTGGGTCAATCGTAGTAGTACTTGTATATCCGTGACAATTTTTGAATATGTTCAAAAATTCCCCCATGGATCAGACAACCGTAGTACACCCTTACTGATCCGTATTAGAACGTACTTATCCGTTGTAGTCCGTAATAAACCGTACTTATTCGTAGTATACATCCCCGAACTCAAGTCGCCAAGGATCGGTACGGTTAGTTACGGTGAACTACGTCATTGTATGGTTACACCACGTATTAGCTAAGGATACAATACGGTTTGTTACGGATTTGTCACGGATCAGCACGGTTGCACTACGTTCTATAAGGGATAGGTAGGGATTACCAAGGTTTCTCAAGGATTCCTACGGGTTACTACGTGATACTACGGTCCACTACAGTTTATTACGGATTATGTCATATAGGTATCACCACCGTTCTGTCACCAGACTTCTGTATACATACTTCCAGTTTAAAGGGCCCTACTTCATATCTGTTTCATCCAAGAAGTCTACATCTAACAACAACCAACATGAACAACCAACAACTGAGGCTGGCACTTAACTTGCTGGACCTGGACATTGATATGGCACAAACTGCCAAGGCGATGGTTGACCAGGTACTGGCCCCTCCGACGACCCATCCACGACCAGTATGAAGCACTCATGGCTGAACTGAGTGTGGAAAATCCAGCTGCTTTCAAGAACTTTGTGAGAATAGACCTACAGATGTTCCAAGAACTGTTACAAGTAGTGGGTCGCATGATTATGAAGAACATTAACTGATACAGACAGTTCATCGAACCTGGAGTGATGCTAGCAGTCACCCTGCGATACCTGGCTACGGGGGACAGTTACCGGACCTTGATGTATGGCTTCAGGGTGGCGCACAATACCATCTCTGGTATTGTTCGGGACGTATGCAAGACCATAATTGCAACATATGCTGAGGATGTTATCGACTCTCCTACTTAGCATGAACAGTGGCAGGCAAAAGCCGACCAGTTTTCTGCAAAATGGCAGTTCCCAAATGCTCTCGGTACTCTAGATGGCAAACATGTTGCCATACGGTGTCCTAAGGAGGGTGGTTCCCTAAACTACAACTATAAAGGATATCACTCAATAGTTCTGATGGCCCTAGTCGACGCCGATTACAAGTTCCGGTGGGTGAATATTGGTGCACAAGGTAGTAGCTCCGACGCTCAGAGTTGGAACAAGTGTGAGCTGAAAAACGCCATTGAAAGGGGTGTAATTGCCATCCCACCAGCAGCCCCCCTTCCCGGTGATGACAGACCACTGTCTTACTTTATCATTGCAGACGATGCATTTTGCATGAAAAGCTGGCTCATGAAGCCCTTCTCCAGACGGGGGTCTTGCCAATGACGAGAGGGGATCTTCAACTACCGCCTCTAGAGGGCCAGACGAGTTGTGGAAAATGCATTTGGTATCATTGCAAACAGATTCCGGTGTTTGCTCTCCGTCATGTTGCAGGACCCTGATACAGTACATGCCATAGTCCTCGCCTGTGTGTGCCTTCACAACATCATGAGGGTCAGATATCCTGGTGAACAGAACCCTCTCAAGGATCAAGAGGATGTTAACCACAATGTCATCCCCGGCGCATCGATGTAAAATAAATAAAGTCTACACTTTAAGCACCCATCCAACAACCGAAAAAGAATAAAACTGAATACATGTATATTTTTTTACTGACCGTCGCAGATGCCTAGCTCTTGTGCTTTTTCTCTCCAGAGGGCGGTCTTTCTCTCAGTCAGCTTGTAGTCAGCATGGCCCTTGTTTTATAGGAATTCATGTTCCTGGAACCATTGAATGACATCATCCTGTTGCTCCAAACTGAGATGCAGGGGCTGTTGCCGGTTTTTCTCTTTCTTTTCTCTCGTAGGAATCCGCTGTGGTTGAGTGGTTAGCGTCGGGGATTTCGAAACCGAGTGTCCCAGGTTCGATCCCCAGTCGCTGCACTACGGTCATGGTGGAGTGCCCTTGGGCAAGGCACATTTTCTAGCCTAGTACTGGTTTGTTTACCCAGGGATCATGACTAATTAAAATTAATTGCGCGCTAAATGACCTTAGCTGTCGATGCGCCATAAAACAATATACATTCATTCATTCATTCTTTTCTCTCGTACAGAAGAAGGGTGGGGTAAAGTCAACTCCCCAACATTACTCACTTCATCAGACCGTGACTGTGTGGTTGTCTGTGACTTGGCCCCATTTGTTGGACGCTTGACTGCTGCTCCTCTCTTTCGTGATGGCATTTTGAAGTTGTGGACTGAACTAGCAAGCGCGGGAGTTTATGTATACGGATTGCTTATCGTGGCAGGTCTGTGGCGCTCCGTGAGAGTCCGTACTTATCCGTGCCAGACCGTTCTAATTCGTGCTAACCCGTACTAAAACCGTAGCGAACTGTTGTTTATCCGCAGTGCATACGCCGTGACACGTGTCATTCCGTACTAAACCGTACCGAACCGTAGCAATCCGTATCACTCCCCGTTGTCATCTAGCCCATTTTCTGCATTATCCTTGGTTGATCCGTCAAAACCCGTAGTCAAACCGTGGTGCATCCGTAGCGGACCACGGATATAGTCTTTTCCGGGGTCATCCGTGAGTTTCCATCCGTCGTGGATCCGGCAAGACGATCCGTGAATGTGTGACCGGGGCATAAGGCAAAATAGCCCCGCCCCCTGGTGGCCATGTTTTTCGCCCAATCAACATTTCTTGAAGGAATCTAATAAAGGGTCAACCAAGGAACATTTCTACAAAATTATTTGAAAATCGGCCGCACACTTTCGGAGAAGAAGATTTTTTAAGTTTTCACTATTTTTTTCTTTTGGTTGCCATGAAAACCAGAATTATGGATGGATCAAAAAATTTGAAGGAATTTAAGAGAGGACATTGAGAGGATGCTTCCTATGAAGTTTCAACCAAATTGGCCAAGTGGTTAGGGAGAAGAAGTGGTTTAAAGGAAAAAGTTAACGCACGCACAGACGCACGGACGCACTGGCCAAGTGGTTAGGGAGAAGAAGTGGTTTAAAGGAAAAACTTAACTCACGCACAGACGCACGCACGACGGACAATTCGCCATGACATAAGCTCGACTGGCTTTAAGCCAGTCAAGCTAAAAAAGGGGCAACAATTTGCACCATATGCAGGATAGAGTTAATTTAATTGGTTGTGTACATATTTGTGAAATTGGGAAAGGTTGTATAAAGTTTCAATACAACGCTTCAAGTTGTTACTGAGATGACATTCTAAATGTAGTTGCAAAACTTTAACCAGAATTTCTAAGTCCAAAATGGGCCATAACTTCCATAAAATGCTGGATAGAGTTATCGTACTTGATTGTTTACATAGGTGTGATGTTTGGGAAGGGCTGTATAAAGTTTCAATGCAATGCATCACGTAATTACTATGATATGGTCTCTTAATGTAGTTGCATGCAAAACTTTAACCAGAATTTATAAGTCCAAAAAGGCCCATAACTTACATAAAATGCAGGATAGAGTTATTTAACTTGAAAATCAACATAGGTGTGATAGTTTGGAAGGGTTGTATTAAGTTCCAAAGCAATGCATCAAGTTAATACTAAGATATGGACTCTTAATTTAATTGCACGCAAACCTTTAATCATAAAATGCAGGATAGAGTTATCTAACTTGATAATCTACATATGTGTGATAGTTGGGTAGGGTTGTAGAAAGTGTCAATGCAATGCATCAAGTGAATACTGAGATATGGACTCTTAATTAAGTTGGCACGCAAAACTTTAACCAGAATTTCTAAGTAAACAAGATGTGTTTGTGAAACACTGATGCCCCCCAATGGCAACATCTAGGTCAAAGGTCAAGGTCGCCAGGTCAAAAATGTTGGTACTGACAGAAAGGTCATGTCACAAGGAATACACATGTGAAATATGGTAGCCGTATCTGTTATGGTTCAAAAGTAATGGCCAAGGTTAAAGTTTTTTTCGAGAATGGCAACATCTAGGTCAAAGGTCAAGGTCGCATGGTCAAAAATGTTGGTACTGACAGAAAGGTCATGTCACAAGGAATACACATGTGAAATATGGTAGCCGTACCTGTTATGGTTCAAAAGTAATGGCCAAGGTTAAAGTTTTTTTCGAGAATGGCAACATCTAGGTCAAAGGTCAAGGTCAAACATTTTGGTACTGACAGAAAGGTAATGTCACAAGGAATACACATGTGAAATATGGTAGCCGTACCTGTTATGGTTCAAAAGTAGTGGTCAAGGTTAAAGTTTTTTTCGTGCAGACAGGCCAAAAACTACATCTAGGTCAAAGGTCAAGGTCGCAAGGTCAAAAATTTTGGTACTGACAGAAAGGTCATGTCACAAGGAACACACATGTGAAATATGGTAGCCGTACCTGTTATGGTTCAAAAGTAGTGGTCAAGGTTAAAGTTTTTTTTGTGCAGACAGACAGACAGACGTGCAGACCAACATGCAGACAGACAGGCCAAAAACTATATGCCCCCCGAATCGGAGATTCCGGGGGGGCATAAAAATGGGCCATAACTTGCATAAAATGCAGGATCGAGTTATCTAACTTGATAATCTACATAGGTGTGGTAGTTGGGTATGGTTGTATAAACGTTCAATGCAATGCATCAAGTAAATACTGAGATATGGACTCTTAATTAAGTTGCATGCAAAACTTTAACCAGAATTTCTAAGTACAAAATGGCCATAGCTTGCTTAAAATGCAGGATAGAGTTATCTAACTTAATAATCTACATAGGTCTGATAGTTTGGTAGGGTTGAAGGAAGTTTCAATGCAATACATGTAGTATTTAAGTACTTGCATGCAAAACCTTAACCAAGGTGTGACGTGGACGCCGACGCCGTTGCCAGGGTGAGTAGTATAGCTAGCTCTCATATTCTTCTAATAGTCAAGCTAAAAATTATATAGTTGAAGATTATTCTTTGTCAACCCTTTCCCAACTGCAAATGATTATGCAGCACGTTTTAAAATACTTATGAAAATATTGTGACCAAAGGAGAAATTGGCTCATCTTGGTCCATATTAATCACAAAAGCTATTTGGGGTTATGTATTGTAACTAAAGCAAATGATGTTTAAACCCTTTCCCACTTACAGACACATTTTGATGCATCTGCAGCAGACAACTGTTTAAAACATTGTGGTAAATGAAAAAGAGTAATTTCTCCCTTTGCCACAATGTTTTCAACTTAATGATTATGACTTCATTAATAGTGATTTTCCACAGTTTTTCCCAGATTCTTTCCAAGTCATCTGCTGCATATTTGTTGTATGTGGAAAAGGGTTAAAGTTTAATATAATCCTACATACTTTTCCTCATTTCTGCTAACAAGAGCTATCCTCCCATAGTCCCAGGCTACTCGGCGTAAAATGGCAAAAAAAATCATCAATATCTACAAGAAAAAGGACAAGGGAATTATATCACGGGAGAATAAGCTGGACAGACATATAGCTGTAATTGGATGACCTACTCCTTGACAGAACAGCATTGGGACAAATCTGCTGCAGTCGACTTAATTTGACGTCCATAATGTATTTAAGCCAGTAGAATTGTTTTTAATGACTCTGCAGAAGATGACTTGTAACAATAAAATTGCGAGTTAAACAGCCATTTCTCCTAAACCAAAAGTCAGTTTTAACCCTTTCCCTCCTATAGAAGCTTTCTGACACCTCTGCAGCAGACGGTTTTTTGAAAACAGTGACAAAAGAAGAAATTGCTCAAAACAAGCAATTTCTCCTTTTGCCACAATGTTTCCCACTTTTAGTCATAGGTTATCCATTCAATTATAGAGATTTTCTATATTTTGACAAAATGAGTTCAGAGTCGTCTGCTGCAGAATTGTCGTATGAGGGAACGGGTAAAAGTAAAAACACATTGATTAACCTTTACGCGTACAGAGGTTTACAGTCCTTTGTATGCTTGTTGTCAATTTACAATAAATAGAATACATATATAAGAACAAGAGAGCTTGAAGAAACACATCTGTTGCCTACTAACCGGTAACTATAATTAAAAACTGAAAAGGGGTCCGACAAAACTATGTGAGGTAAGATAATGATGAAATGAATTTGGTTACATTACATTCATTATAGCAAGTTCTCCTTTTCCCGCAAAACTTTTTCCATTAATGTCTGCTTAAAAACTCTAAACCCTTTCCAACATACAACAAATCTGCAGCATATGACCTTAAAAATTTCTAGGCAAAAATGTGATGAATCTCTAAAAATGAAAGTATAACTATTGAAGGCAGTTGAAAACATTGTGACTGGATGAGAAATGTCTCAAATTTCTCCTTTTATCACAATGCTTTTTGCAGTCCTCTGCTGCACACACATAAAATGCATCAGCAAAAAGGAATGCATTAACCCTTTCCCTCATATAGACGCTTTCTGACGCCTCTGAAAACATAGTGACAAAAGAAGAAATTGCTCAGAACGAGCAATTTCTCCTTTTGCCACAATGTTTTCCACTTTTAGTCATAGGTTATCCATTCAATTATAGAGATTTTCTATTTTTTAACAAAAATATGTTCAAAGTCGTCTGCTGCAGAATTGTTGTATGAGGGGAAGGGTTAACCTACAGACACACATGTATAACACAATCAAACTGCAAGAGGCAGACAGCCATGCCATTTCCAATCTTCAGTCAAATTGGACAATCTTTCTCAATTATCGCAAGAAATTGTAACATTCAATGAGGAAGCAAACAATTAAGAGTGCCAAAATTACTTAAAATACACCTGTCATACGGCTAATTTAAATAAATTGAAAAAATGAAGGGCAAAATTTTAAAACAGAAACAGACTTTGACAACAGTATTTTGGTGAAATTCATCAGAAAGGTGTCTTAATGTTGTAAATTGTACAAGTTATCCCTTTCCCATTTGCAGTCGTGATGTGATGACTGGTGGTAGACACTAGTACATCTCTGAGCAGACGACTTTAAAAAACATTGTGACAAAAACTTGAAATTGCTGAAGATAAGCAATTTCTCCTTTTGTCACAATGTTTTCAACTCTATCCAATTATTATAATTTTACCTCAAGAGCTTTTTCTATATTTTTGCCAAGATGTTTCATCTTCTACAAACTTGTTGTATGTGAGAAAGTGATAATTATAGGGTCAAACTGACAATCTAGAAATCGATATGAAATAAGAATAACAAGCAAATTTATGGAATTTATATCCCCCGCTTGCAGGAAAGTTTGGAAAAAAACGGTTCACATTTGTGGCAGTTATTGTACGGAAACGAAGTGTGACAGACAGACAGACAGACAGACAGACAGACAGAAGGTCAAAAAGTCATGGTGAAGGTCATCCAAAGACAATTATGATATTTGATTGTAAAATTGTACACATGGTGCAAATTTTGTTGCTGTAGCTTTATAAACAAGTTTCATGAAATTCTACCAGCTAGTTACTGAGAAATGGCTGCGGACGTGGATTTTTCAATATATCAAGGGCAATAACTCTAAGGAAAATTGACCAATCCAAAAAAACAATGAACGGGCATCACCCCAGTATGCTGGTTCATATTTATTTTAAGTTTCATGAAATTCTACAAGCTAGTTACTGAGAAATGGCTTCGGACGTGGATTTTTCAATAAATCAAGGGCAATAACTCTAAGGAAAATTGACCAATCCAAAAAAACAATGGATGGGCATCATCCCAGTATGCTGGTTCATATTTATTTCAAGTTTCATGAAATTCTACCAGCTAGTTACTGAGAAATGGCTGCGGACGGATGCACGCACACACGGATGGACGGACGGACGGACAACGCCATTTCAATATCCCCCTCCTTTTTTCTTCGAAAAAGCGGGGGATAATAATATGAGACCCAAATATTTTATGACTTGAATCTATTGTTCAAACCTTAATGAATCTCTGTAACGGAAACATATCCTTTTATAAAATTAACGCCCCTTTCCCACATATGACGAATCTGCAGCAGAAAACTTTGGAAACATCTTGAAAAAAAAGTGAACCATTTTCATACATGGAAGTTTCATTATCAAATTGAAATGAAAACACTCAGGCAATTAAATGAAGACATTGCTCTTTATTAAGTCACAATCATTTTAAGTCCTCTGCTGCAGATGCATCATAACGCAGACGCTTCCTGAGGCCTCTGCAGCAGACAACATTTGAAAAAGTTCTGACAAAAGTAAAAAGAACAACACTCACCAGCCATCCGACAACATTGATAACAAGATTTTCAGGAATTCCCCCATAGCCTTCGTATATGAGATATTGGGTCGATGAGTTATGACTTCCAGATACTTGTTCCATACATGTTCCCGAGTCAAAACTGTCATTACTGGGCCGTGGAGTTGTGACCATCTCCATCTCCATAGTGAAAAAAGATGTTTGTATTGACTGTTTGGAGGGTAAGTATCACAGGTCACAAACTGAGAGCATCATTCTGTGAACAATCTGTCTTCTTGTTGAACTTGATCTGTTCTCTGTGAAGTAAAAAAGCTATTGTGAATTAAGAAAACTGAATCTCATCATCTTTAAAACCGGTATTCCTTTTCATCATGTAACAGCCTTTTGACCCCGCTATAATAGCCCTCTTTTGAAAACATTGTGACAAAATTAGAAATTGTTTACCCTTACAAAAAAACTACAGAAGATCACTTTGAACATATAAGGTTTAGTATGTTTAAAATCTCTCTTAACCCTTTCTCACTTGTAGACTTAGAATAGTATGATGCATCTGCAGCAGACGACCGTTGAACACATTGTGACAAAAGGTGAAATTCCTCAAAACAAGCAACTTCTCCTATTGCCACAATGCTTTCAATTCTATTCAATAATTAAATTTCACTTTATTGTGGTTCTTTATATTTTTACTCAGATGTTTTCAAATTTGTCTGCTGCAAATTTGATAAAAGTGGGAAAGGGTTAATGAAAGTGTAATTATGTTGAGTAGAGTCTTTTATCAATAATCATTCTTCCATTTACAGACATTTACCATATTCATGCATATTTAACCCTCTCCCTCATATAGACGCTTTCTGACGCCTCTGCTGTCTGCAGCAGAAGGCTTTTTGAAAACATAGTGTCAAAAGAAGAAATTGCTCAAAACAAGCAATTTCTCCTTTTGCCACAATGTTTACCACTTTTAGTCATAAGTTATCCATTCAATTATAGAGATTTTCTATTTTTTGACAAAATATGTTCAAAGTCGTTTGCTGCAGAATTGTCGTATGAGGGAAAGGGTTAAGTCCTTTGCTGCAGATTTGTTGTTTGTGAAAAAGGTTTGAATTAAGCTTGAGAAATTAAATGTTTTTCAGACAACAAACTAATTGAAAATACAACCTTGCCATAAACCCTTACACAATAAACTTGTTAGGAAATTGCAAGCTAGGTCTGCTTTATTAAAATGTCGGAGGAAAAAAATGTTAAATCTTGACATTTTGATATGATATATTATACAGAGTATAAAACATTATGAGAAAGGAGAAATGGCTCACTATTGCACACAGTTTACTAAAACATCTACTTCAGATGTATCTATAATGGCTTCTGTAACAGGAAAAAGAGGTTAGATTAACCCTTTCCCACATACAGCAAACCTGCAGCAGACGACTTAGAAAGCATATGTTGGCAAAAACCCGGAAAATCTCTATAAATGAAAGTATAATTACTGCTAAGAGTTGAAAACACTATGGCAAAACTAATGGAGAAATTGCTCATTTTGAGCAATATCTCCTTTTGCCACATGTTTTCAAAAGTCGTCTTCTGCAGATGTGTCAGAATTTGTCTACAAGTGGGAAAGTCAATGTCTGTTGTGATGTGATAACATAGAATGGTCATGGTACTTTTCCAACTGTTGACCTTCGAATAAAATGTGGCTACATGGGAGATTGCACATGATTGCACATGATGCGCAATTTCTCCTTTTGCCAAAACATTTTCCATTTTATTCACTAATTATTAGTCGCTGGGCAGAAGCCCGCGACTTCTATTTTTAATAGGTTTTCGGAAATGACATGGGAGGGGGGGTTATTATTAGATTTTTTTTTTTTAAATGACTTGAACATATTACAATTGCGTTTGTTTAAAAACACTAAGTTATGACACATCTAAAATGAAATAAATATTCCGATGTTTTAAGTATGTACAGTTTCTTTATTTTGACTGGCATTTACGTTTTTGTGTTTTATTTACGAAGACAAATAGTCCCTATTAGCTAGACTGGAATACTTTATTTTCATAAACTATGTAATCAAAAGGCAATAACTACAAACCTTTACGTCGCACAGTCTAATTTGATTACATACGCGCACCTGCTTGCAGTCGATTATCGATATTAAAATCACGTCGAATTCTCCTTTTAATAGATAAGTATCAACATAAACTGGTAACAGAAACAAAAATAAGAATAATTGGTGAAAATATGTCTCAAATATAAGCCTGTTTATCAGTCGTGAACGTCGAAACGCCTTTTCCTCAGTTTGTGACCTAGTTTCATATTGCCAAAATGTAACCAAAGCGAAGTAACCGGAAGTAAAATGTAAACTTAGATCAAAGCGCTGAAGGCACTCATTTGTTTGGGTACATAAAACTGTTCAAACATTTGCCTTTGCATAGATGTGTGATTTATAAACTATGCATTGTTTATAAATATTACAACTTCGGGTAAAAGAATAAATGACGCATCCGTTAAAATTAAATGCCATTTTAGTTGTCTATAAAAATAAATCATGAGACATACATGTGAATATTATATTTAATGTCCAAGTTTCAAAAGACATGTAAAACAAATGGATAACCATTATGGCCCCGACTCACTCATCTAAGTATTTAATAATTTTTGTTACAAAAAAAATCACCATTGACCAAGGGTTTTCTAAAATCTTACTCAAAAGCTTCCTGCTTAACAAGAGATTTTTCAAGTTTTCACTATAGCCATATAAGGCCAAATAGCCCTGCCCCCTGGCGGCCATGTTTTTCGACCAATCAACATGGCTTGGAGGAATCTGATAGATGGTCTCCCAATGAACATTTCTACAAAAAGAATTGAAAATTGGCCAAAAACTTTCTGATGAGAAGATTTTTCAAGTTTTTACTATAACCATATTAGGCAAAAAAGCCCCGACCGCTGGCGGCCATGTTTTTCGACCAATCAACTTGGCTGGAAGGAATCTGATAGAGGGTCACCCTAGGAACATTTCTACACAATTATTTGAAAATCGGCCTGACACTTTTGGAGGAGAAGTTTTTTTGAGTTTACACTATAGCCATATAAGGCAAAAAAGCCCCGCTCCCTGGCGGCCAAGGAACACTGTAGCAACGTTAAATGTCACACCAACGCTAAATGTCACACTTGACGTTTTATGTCACAAGGCTGACGCTAAACGTCGCAACCAACGCTAAATGTCGCAAAACCTTCTGACGTTATATGTCGCATCTTTAACGCCAAATGTCGCAAAACAAGGTACTGCCGCTATATGTCGCAACATCAACGCTAAATGTCTCACTCCTTTATAAGCACTCTTTTGTAGTATTACTGTTTCACAATGTACAAATTACAATGTTTCATCTCACTCTGTCCCTTCTTTTTTTAGTTATAGCTCCTGAAGTAGTCATTTTTTTGCGACATTTAGCGTCAGCCTTGCGACATATAACGTCAAGTACGACATATATACAAGATATATATGCACTCTCGTACTATCGATATGGATTCGCACACTTACGATAAGGACTCTCACACAAGCGATATGCACTCTTGTACTAACGATATGGATTCGCTCACTAACGATATTGATTTATACACTTACGATATAGACTCTCACAAAAGCTGTATGCACTCTCGTACTAACGATAATGACTCGCACACTAACGATATGGACTCTAGTAATAGTGGTTCATCAGAATAACAGATTGCGCTTTGTGTTTATACATTCCTTGCGGGCCAATGACTGGCTCTTTCTGCGGATAGCCACATTTTGTGGCTGGTATACAATAGATGGAATATGGTATAAACGTCCAAGACATTTTTTTTGTAAACACATGTACACGGACATACACTGTGACATAACGTTATAACATGTACAATTTTCTTAAGTTTTTTAAAACTGTAAAATTAAAGAAAATTGTACATGTTATAACGTAATGTAACAGTGTATGTCCGTGTACATGTGTTTTCAAAATGTTAATGCGTTCTATGGATAGCCACATATTGTAACTGGTATACAATTGTCTCTCTTGTCACAAACTGTATAAGCTAATACTGGAATAAAAACTGACACGGAATAAGTAACATGCTTTTTGTTGCCATTCCTTAACCTACTTATAAAAAAGTTTATAAATGTAGCGCTTTAACATCCCGTAACTGATACCTTGAACGTTTATACCATATTCCATCTATTGTATACTAGCCACCAAATGTGGCTATCCGCAGATAGAGTAGAGCCAGGCATTGGCCCGCGAGGAATGTGTTAACACATCACGGATTGCCTGCACTAACCAACAGCCAGGTCCTGCTATTCATATAATTCTTCTAACACTAAAAGGCGACACAGATATATCACAGAACCGGCAAGGGTTGAGATACAACCGAGGCGGTTGTGTCTTGCTCACAATGTCTTTGAACAATCTATTCACCCGTTGAAGGGAGTATCGCGACGAAGGATTTTGTTTCGAACCAAGGTTAACAATAATATACCAAATCAACTGTGGTAGTTCTACATGGTGCTTTTGATGAACGTGTTTCGGTTTCCGTCATTATCGTTAGTACGAGAGTGCATATAGTTTTTGTGAGAGTCCATATCGTAAGTGTATAAATCAATATCGTAAGTGAGCGAATCCATATCAGTAGTACAAGAGTGCATATCGCTTGTGTGAGAGTCCTTATCGTAAGAGTGCGAATCCATATCGATAGTACGAGAGTGCATATATATTTTGACTATATGTCGCACTTGACGTTATATGTCGCAAGGCTGACGCTAATTGTCGCAAAAAATGACTACCTCAGGAGCCATAACTAAAAAAAGAAGGGACAGAGTCAGATGAAACATTGTAATATGTACATTGTGAAACAGTAATACTACAAAAGAGTGCTTATAAAAGAGTGCGACATTTAGCGTTGATGTTGCGATATATAGCGGCAGTACAATTTTTTGCGACATTTGGCGTTACAGATGCGACATATAACGTTAGAAGATTTTGCGACATTTAGCGTTGGTTATTTACTTCGTGCTCAGGTGAGCTAAAAAAGAAACATCTATCCAAATGAAAGAGTAATTGAAATCATGCATTATAAAAGGATTAAATGCTCCAGAGAAAACCAATACCTGTGCCGTCCGAATTTTACTCTACAGTATACACCTAAGCTGGCCGCTGTTTCCTTTAAAGGGTGTTTAAGCTTGCCAAATCAATTAAGGATGCGTGACCATACACTGTTAATTACCATTATGTACGAGTGTCATTCCAAACAAATTATAAATGTAACCCCTTTTCCCAATAAACCTATCATATACATGTATGTATTTGTAACTTGCCGGGATGTGTCGAAACCGTCATGGTACAATGTGATATAGGCACAAATTGGTTTCACAAATCTTGTGTTAATGCACCTGTGGATATTTCGACAACAGATGCGGACTTTAATTGTAACTTTTGTTAATTATTTGGCTATTATAATGATAAGATATGTGATTAAATTGGCAATATTTAAGTTTTTTACTTATAACAGCCTTCAAATACAAATTTGGTTTATACGACGGTAAAGAAAGGTTATTGGAATTAAGAAATTGTTTAAATAAGCAAATTTTCCTTTTCCCACAATGTTTTCAATATATGTTGCTTTTTACTGTTTACACAGCAAGAAAAAAACATTTAACTTATTTGTTATAGATTAGTATTATAGTTGTATATATATATAATTACTAGAAATAAATTAAGATTTAAAGTGTTGTATATATATATATACTTATTGTTTATTTGTTATTTAAATTGTTCTGCCCCTTCCAAGTACCCTACAGAATAGAATGTTACATCGATCATTTGCCTCGTAGTATGGCACATGGAAAACTGTTGAAAGTTACAAAGTAGAAAATGAAGAGGCCCAACAATAACTAGAACTCATGACCCTTCAATCGAGTGTAAAGGAGAGGATATAATTGAAGCAAAACCTATGGCTAGTTACTAGCAACCTATTCTATTCTTGCAATGTTTTCAAATTTCGTCCGCTGCAGATGCGTCAAAAGACATTTACTTGTCGGAAAACCAATCCATCAATTCTCTTTATTGATATCTATAGATATGATATAAAGAGGAAAGTCGTTAAAATACTTTACAAAGAGATTCCATTTCAGCATGATCTCGATTTTTGGTTTATTCTATATCACTGATAAAAGCAATCAAACACATTATATATTTACAAAGAAAACCCCGGATATGATCATATGTAACAAATTATACACAGTTGCCCATCTTTAATTAAACATTTTTTACAACAAATCATAGCGTCCGCAGATTTGCTCTATATTCTATTGCGTCGGCATTTTCCCTCTATATTGCATTTGTCCGCATTTTCCCTCTATAATGTATTTGTCCGCAGATCGCGTCCGCACTTTAGACCCTCCCCCATTACCGTTGTATTTATAAATAGAATTCGACGATCACGATTTCTCTGCAAATGTGTTACTCTCATTTTAATTGCATTTTATGACGCACATATTTGTTTTTTTAATTCTTTATACTATATTTATATGGCCGACAAGGCACAAAGAAAATATTTTCAATTCTGTTTTTATCTACAATTTCAATGCGTGATTGAAAATTCAAATACCGTATCTGGAGCTTAAATCGGAAATAGTTCTCCCTGTAGCAGTTCACTCATTGAGATTTATAAATCTCTCCGCATTCATGTTTTAAAATACAATGTTTCATTTTATTTCGTAATTCTCTTTGAATATAAGAACCACATAAGAAAACAAAGACGATATAAATATATCATTATTTCAAAATCGTGATACATTTGAAAAGTAAGAGCAAGTATTGAGTACTACTTTCACGCGTATGAAATTCATGGACTTTTACATAAGACGAACGGCTTCAGAATTGCAGGTACTAAATTTGTTTGTTCCAAACAAATAAAAAGTGACTTTTTTATGCATACAAAAAATGTCTCACGACAAATTGATTTCTTAAACGTCACGAAACGAGTGCATGGGTCGAATATAGGAGAAAGACAGATACTATAGAAATGCTTTTTTCTCTCGAATGCACTAACGCTTTGCCTGATTTTTTATTCACTTTCTTCGATGTTTGACACTTATACGACTCGATTTTGAAACGATCGAGGGTCAACATTTCGAAAGAATGCTCAAAATGAAGTTTTTTAAAGTAAAACATATTTTTATTAGAAAATACTTACCAGTCATTTAATACCTGATATATAATCTCAACACCGTTAATTCATCCAGAAAAGAAGCTCGCGCAGCCATGCATAGCCCTCACGCGTGTGTGATACACACGGCCGCCGGTAATACCGGCGCACGGGCCATGTGACCCCCACTTTTAATTTCACCGTTAACTTGCAGCGTTTAGTGTTGGGTGACGACGCGGGGTTGGGAGGCGGGAATCTGAAATGACTGGTAAGTATTTTCTAATAAAAATATGTTTTACTTTAAAAAACTTCATTTTTATGTCAAAAATACATTACCAGTCATTTAATACCTGATGACTTTGCAGCATCGGTCGGGAGGATCGTCCAACACAATGCCGGTCCCGAGAAATCGTAGCACTTGGTAAGAGTACCTACGGTACTACTAAATATAAACACAACTGTTCATGTATTTAGTAATTTGTGTATTAATTAGGTAAGTACTCGCTGAGAGTCCACTTGTGTGTCCAGAGAGGAATAATTTCTGATTGAAACGTTTTAAGACTTTATCAGAAGGATCTTATTACTAATTAAAGGAATAGGATATCCAGTGTTTGAATACGCTGCTGACATATCCTTCTCCTACCTGAGGTTGAATAACCCCTACTGTGGCTCTTACAGCCCTCGAATGTTTTATATATAACTTAAGACCCTTGACAGGGTACAAGATCAGGTTATATCTAAGGGAACACAGTTCACAGAAAGGTTGTGAAATGTGATGGGTTAGGAAGCACCAAAGGCAACTTGGTCTCAGTAGGAATACAGGTTTATAAGAACGGTTGAATAACCATACGGCTGTAAAACCTGATGAAATTCGTTTTTACTGAAAGCAAAGAACTCACTTCCCTGATAGTGTTCGCCAAGCAAGACGAATTTAAGTCTCAGTTTATAACTTAAGCAGCGGCCGCTTCCGAAGAACGTAACAGTTTGGAGAGAAATGGATCTGAACTTTGAAGTTAAGCGCATTGGAGCATCGAACAATAATTGTTGTGTTCATCGCCAAATCTTGAATGCGAGAGGTCGGCAACAAATGTAAGCATAAATTACTGATTGACGTACCTTAAAAAACACCAATCGGTAAGAACTGTCTACTTCTAATGAAGATGTAACGGTTATGTCGATAGGCAGGCCAGAAGAACGTTGAACTACGATCTCTGGGCCAATACTGTGTTTCTAAAGTCATTGTCAGGAAGGAATAACGACACCGGAAGTTGACTCATTTGAATTATGGGGGCAATTCAGGGAGTAATAATTATTGCCAATCGAAGGACTACTGTCTACTCTATTGATCATGTACATGTCCTAGTCAGTTAAGCCCTGTACTGTAATGAGTATTTAACACACTGCCCCGAACTGTAAACAATTCGGGTGTAGTATGAAGCATGTATCGGACCGTTTCCCTTAATTACTGATCCTTATCCAGGACATGGTAATCGGATTCTCTTATAGCGAATCGAGTCTGTCCGAAGGGCCAGCTCAACGAGAAACGTCCTACAACGAGTCTCTTGAGGGGAATAGATCCGACTTGCCCGTTTTGGGAATTAATTCTAAACGCAGGTAATCGAAGTGAAGTGTTTGAAAGGAACACTTCCCCGTTTACAAAGAATCGACGGTCATTCCTCGATGAAAAAGCAACCGGTACGTGGTAACAGGTGTCTGTTTGGTCTAAGAATCGCTCAGACAGCCGTTCCGGATTGCGTTCTTGATAAAACGGAACATTCCATTTTATTACTCGACCGTACTAGACGCAATCTGAGTCGATAAGTCTTATTCCGGTCTTCACCGGAACCAGATGAAAGACGGTTGTAGAAACCACCGAATGGAAGGTTGATACCCACTCCATGGCATTCCTGTTAGTTTAATAGAGAGGAGCGCTTCCCTATAGCCGCGGATTAGGGACAGTGCTCTACTTGGTTGTATGCCAACTTTGCTCCCGTACGGGGCTTTGATAAGGCAGGGCCAGCGGAAGCAGAAAGCTAGGCTCGAACTTAGCCTGTCCCTTGTGTCTTCACAGGTTGGGCTTCTAGGAATGCCTTTGCAGAAGTCACTGTACGTTCTGTCCCTGTGAACAATGTTGCCGCATACGCCGAAATGCGCCTATGGACGCAGTGAATGCAGTAACTTCCCACTAATGATAGTTTATTTAGAGTCCAGCTCTAAATTGTAAATCATCCGATGGAGCACTGAACCCGATATGTCTCTTATTCGTCAGACAAGACGGGGTCGTGGGTTTTACCCGACGACGTGCGGATTGACTAAAGCCGGTTCTGGACCGGAATGTCAGTGTCCGATTCGACATGGAGGAATCCTATGATCGATTGATTGTGGTTTAACGCCGTTTTAACAATTTCTCAGTTATATCACGGCGGCCAGTTCACCTACTCATGTATTTCCTGCTTTTCTCACACCAGTACTCCACACAACAATCCTCCCAAGCAACTGGCTACTTTTCCACAAAACTTAGCCCATTGGTGGGAGGAATCCTATGAAGGAGTCATGATCGAGGAATTTATCCCTTTTCCGAAGAAGAATGAGATCGCATGGAATCAACCTTCGGTCCGAGCTCACGTATGAGAGAGTTCACAGAGTGACTATCCTCTGGGAACGGTTAATCCCGGTAGGCCAGCATAGGGGATTGATTTATGAAATCAACTGAATCTCTCCCATGTAATACCGTCGGACATCGACTCGTCCCAACAATTGGTACGATGGGTATTACTTGGGAGGAGTGTAGTCCCTAGAGACGCACTCTCTCCTCCCTGGGGACCGACATAACTATTTGACCGGTACTCCCCATACCCGATGGCCGACTGTTTAATCGGCTATGTCTCAGCATACTGCCCGATTGACTGCCGAAAGGTTATGTCCTAAGACATTACCCGTTTGACCGGTGCCTTACTGGCTATGTCTAAAGACATTGCCCGATCTCCAAATGACTGTGTCCGAGGACATTTGTCAATTGGAATACTGTTGAATTCCGAAGAATTCATAGTTGAATTTTTTGTTTTCACGGTGACCGTTTGCCCGGTAACCGTTTATGCCCAGTTAAGAGTTTGACTGCCCTGTGAACGTTTACGCGACAACCGTTTATGCCCAGTGATTAATTGAGTACTCGGTAGGCATTTGACTCATTCTCTAGCACTATCGACTCATTACATTCATATGAGTGTAAGGAACGACAACTCTGCGAAGGAGATTTTCACTTGGCTGTGTTCGAAAACACCCGGTTGTCCAATGCTTATGTCATAATATTGACAAAACGGTTAGAGTCAACTTGACTTAACGACTGCTCGTTACCCAGCTCTGGGAACGTTCAGTAATGGTAGCTCCCTCTGACCATTACTGACCGGTTGACTAATGATAGGCTGATGTGAGGCTGCTCTATCACTAGTCTCCAAAAACTTCAGACATTATAACTTGGCACTCTGTAGAAGTCCGAAGACCGCTGTACTGCAGAGTGTAGGTTTTGCTCGAAATCATTATAGGTTTAAACGACGTTTAAGCGTCAACCTTCGGGCATAACGTATTAGGCACCACCCTAAGTACTTCCTTAATGTTCTGCTGTAGAGGTCAACGCTCTACAGCCGGCTCGTAATCTGAAGGGGACTGCCCCCCCCCCCCCCCCCCCCCCCCGCCCCCGCCCGTCAGACGAGGAGGTGGGAGAGTGTCGAGCCCTACGATGCTTGACTCTAATCCGTCTTTCAACTGAAAGACACAACAGTCTTATAAAAGTAAGAGAAAGGATTGAAAATAATATTCAATCTTGGTGTACTTTATTGTTGTGTTAACCCTTTCCCACATACATCTAATTTGCAGCAGACGACTTTAAACATATTTTGTCAAAAAATGGAAAATCTCTATAATTGAATGGATAACCAATGACTTGAAGTGGAAAACATAGTGGCAAAAGGAGAAATTGCACGTTTTGTGCAATTTCTTCTTTTGTCACTGTTTTCAAAAAGCTGTCTGCTGCAGAGGCGTCAGAAAGCGTCTATATGAGGGAAAGGGTTAAGGTGTCGATCGTGTGATATGAACCTCCTCTCTCCGCAGTAGAGAGAGGTCGCACTGGATCGATCGTCGGCGCCGAACTAACCGTATGGGACGGTCTCGACCTCCCTTTCACGGAAAACCTGAGTTATTCCGATCGGGGGTTTGCCTTCTAAGGACTGCCTCTTCGAAAGGTGTCCTTCCGGGAACAGTGAATTCCCATCAGGTGGGTATTGCTGATCCCGGTAGGCTTGGTTAACCCGCCTATCACCGATCCGTTACATCTTTTGAAACGGAGCTTTGTATCGGGGAAGGAGTGTAATCTCTAGAGAAGTACCATGTTCCACTTGGAGACACGGAAACATTTCTCTGTCCTGTACTACCTATAACTGGATATCTGGGCCTTGTGCGTAATGACCAGTGTTTTGAATATCCGTACTCTTCTATTCTCATTCTTTTGAGGAGTGTAATCCCTACAGAAGAACACTATTCCCCTTGGAGAAAGGAAAGATTTATCTGTCCTGTACTCCTTATAACCGATGTTAGACGGTTGGATATCTGAGCCTGGTGCGTAATGACCAGTGTTTTGAATATCCGTATAGACCGGTTGTGCGAAGAACGAGTGGTACTAGCTTAACGACTGCTCGTTACCTTGACTGCCCACTGCCCGGTCGCGTCATGTTAAACTGACTGATAATTTGCCCGGTCGCGTCATGGCTTAATGACTGACCGGTCGCGTCATCGCTAAATGACTGCCGGATTTGCCCGGTGACTGGTCGCGCCTAGGCGAAATGACTGACTGGTTGCCCGGTACCCGGTTACCCGGAGTCATATAGGTTTTGCTCGCAAGCATTACCCGGTTGACTAATGATAGGCAGTTGTGAAGCTGCTCTATCACCGGTCTCCAAAGAATTCTGTCCGCAGACATTATAATTTGGCACTCTGTAAGCGTCCGAAGACTGCTTACTGCAGAGTGTGGTGTTAGAGGTGGCCAATCAGTGAGGTTTCCCTTTGATTGACCCATGGCGTCTCCCGAAGGGTCAGCCCCAACACCTGGCGTCAGATAATGTCGTTCAGCAGACGGTTGCTCACTCTTGAGGCCAACCATCACTGTGTCCGTACGGTTTCTGGCCCGAAGGCCTTTGTTTCCCGACGGAATAACAGACATCAGCCGCTGCCATCCGCTCCTCCATGTCCCGCGAAGGACCAGCCGAAGCTGAGGGGGAGCGGTCAGAGCTCCAGATAAGGGGCGTATGCATGTCTAAAATCCTCATTTGACCCTCTTACCCTATGCTGTGGGTATTGAGAACCCACAGCATAGGGTTTGTTTCCTAAGAGGGAATTTGTGGGGAAAATAGCTGATTACACCTCCTAATCTGGACCTCTGAGCGGTTGTGCGGAGTGAAGAAGGAACAGCTCTGACCTTCTGCTCACTCAACACAGCCGCGGAGTCTGATTGTTGGGAGAACCCCTCAAACTCCGCTTCACTCGTAGAGCTAAGAGAAACCTTTTTAGGGGTCTTCTTACTCTTCCAGCTTTTGTGAGTCCTCCTCAACCCAGACTGTTTCCAAATGGAAGCAGGCCAGGAAGAGAAGTACTCACAGGGTGAATCCTGTGTGTACTTAGTGAACGCAAAACAGGACAGACGCGTGTCTCATACAGCCGTTATGAGCCACGCCTCTGATCACCACTATGTGACATAAAATATATATGAAACAAAACAATTTATACGATTCAACAAAAAATATAATTTTTTTCTATTTTTTATTTTCTACTATACCCGTTGATCACGGAACGTATTTCAATGAAAAAGATTTTACAAATATTTTCCAAAATTGTTCATGTTTAATTAATATACATAATGTAATACAAGGCGATAATAATATATTATCGCTAATAGGGTCGGTGTAACTATAACTTCGTTGAAAGAATGAATGGCCATTACCGCACCCGATACGTAACTGAAATAGTGGGTGGGGTAACCCACCCGTGACTTCTCAGTTAGTTGTGTTCACAAAAAACAACTTAATTACAATTAGTAATTTACACAATTATGTTGTTAGGTTGTTAATGTAGTTGAATAACTGAATGAAAATAACTTGTTTAAGGCGAATGCCTTAAACAGACCAAGAAATAAAATATAAAAATGAAATAAATTCTTAGCTGTCAGTTGGTGTGTCCAGAAATTAAAAGTGGGGGTCACATGGCCCGTGCGCCGGTATTACCGGCGGCCGTGTGTATCACACACGCGTGAGGGCTATGCATGGCTGCGCGAGCTTCTTTTCTGGATGAATTAACGGTGTTGAGATTATATATCAGGTATTAAATGACTGGTAATGTATTTTTGACATAAAAACACCTTATTACAGATAGATAGCTAATATTACACACTTAAATGTTTAAATATATGTGATATTAAATGATTATTTGGCTTGAAACAAATTAAGAGAAGAACAAACTCTGATAAACAATAGATTTAGAAATAAAGAAAATCTGCTCTTTCGCACCCAATTAATTTCATACTTGCCACCTATTAAAAATAGTAATGGGACTCGCAACTGGCATTTCTCTTGCGCCAAACATATATTGTATGTATCAACGATTTAGATAAACAATTTAGCTGATATGTTGTTTCAAGTGTGGTCTACTTTTTAAACATACGAGGATAAATTTTAACATCTGTGAAATATTTATTATAATTATTATTAAAAAGGAGAAAGTTCATGTCTTCAGCAATTTAACCGTTTTCTCAATGTTTTAAGCGTTTAAAGGTTTTCATTGTTGCTTCAGACATGGAAATATTTAATAGCTTTTTATTGCATGTAGATTTAAATCCCAAAATGTATTAATTTGTTGTGGTTTTATTGACAAATACAAAACATCCAAAATCCTCACCAAAAGAAATCCTGAAATTTGTAGATCTATGTGGAATTTCAAAAATCCTGGGAATTAGTCCTTATGAAAACATTATGTGTATGTTTAGACTAATGAAAGTCAAGAATACATGTGTGTTAAAAAATAAATCAATGCAGTCTTTTCCGGCGACATTGATGCCTTGCATCAACTTTCTCTTGTACCTTTAATTATAGAGATTTTTCATATTCTTGTCTAGATGTTTTCAAATCATCTGCTGCAGATCTGGTGTATGTTGGTTAAAACTATTTATGTGCATGGGTCCAAGCCATTTTTATGAGCATTTGCTTTTTCCTCACATGTTTTCAAAGCAGAAGACTGAGAGATGTCAAAAGAAGTAAATGGTCTATGAGTTAATTAAATTACAACTATCTTCATTTATAAATGTTTACCTATTTATTCCCTTATCAAATCAAAGTACTGAAGTACTGGTAACGAATTATTTTGAACATTTGTAAAATCTAATTTATGAATGCAATTGATCATGCTATTGCACAATTTAGTCTATTTTATTATTATTAATATTTTTGTCCAGAGATTTTTTTTTATCAGTTGACAGTTTTAGTAAATGTAGCATTTCAACGGCGATGCGAGCGTTTAACATGCACACTAACTCTTTCACTGAGCTCTGCGTAAAGTCTGTCAAAACACCCATGGCATATTTGTGAGATTTACATTGTTAGTTCGATTTGTTTTCGTCACCAGGATTTCGGCTTATAACTATGTTTCATGTGAGTGAATTAATTATTATAAATCTATAATGTTTAACAAATCGCATAAAATAAGAATTAAAAAAAAAAAAAAAGAACAGTTCCTATTAGGACTCGAACTCGCGTCCATAAGTAGTCCATGATTAGTAGTTCTACACGGTCTCCATTGCACCACGGTACTTTGATACAACGTTGGAGCGTTACTTTCGTATATATATTAAGCTAACTGAATGCGCGCGTATGTAAACCATGATCTATAATTAGAAAGCCCCTTTGATACGGCGATGCGAGCCTTTAAAATGCACACTGACTATTTCACTGAGCTCTGCGTAGTGGCATATTTGTGAGATTAACATTGTTCTATACAGCGTGGGGTCGACTTCTAGTGAATGGGCATACGACTAAAATTCATACTCGTGGCTTATACGTACCTGCCGACAAATGAAATATATATGCGCGTACTGTTAATTTGATATTTTCTAGAAAATTGATTCGATAGTATAATTATGACTTCACTGTATTGAAATAACACGTAGAAGTCATTTTAATATCGAAAAAATACTAGGACTATTTAGGTGCAGCGAATGTGTATTCTAAGCGGAAGTGTAGTTTAACCGTGACTTCCGGAATCAAACACGATCGCGTTAACTGTATTATTTTTTGAGAAAAAATAATTCGTTAAAAAGTAGTATGGTAATGTGACTAATAGATAAACCCTTTCACAGATGCAGACCTAAATGACCTGCTGTAGATGACTTGGAACATATTTTGTCAAAAAATAGAAAATCTCTATAACTTTAATGACTAAAAGTGTGAAAATTGTTTTGAGCAATTTCTTCTTTTGTCACTATGTTTTCGAAAAGCTGTCTGCTTCAGAGGCGTCAGAAAGCATCTATATGAGGGAAAGGGTTAAATGAAACAAGCAATATCCTCTTTTGCAACTATGTTTTAAATTCAGTTTCTTATCAATGATTATATATGTACTTACATTTAACCCTTTCCCTCATATAGACGCTTTCTGACGCCTCTGCAGCAGACGGCTTTTTGAAAACATAGTGACAAAAGAAGAAATTGCTCAAAACGAGCAATTTCTCCTTTTGCCACAATGTTTTCCACTTTTTGTCATAGGTTATCCATTCAATTATAGAGATTTTCTATGTTTTGACAAAATATGTTCAAAGTCGTCTGCTGCAGAATTGTTGTATGAGGGAAAGGGTTAAGCTTTTGCGACCATCTTAGACATAGGCCATACGGTGCATCTGTGCTTTCTAATCAGGCTCTATACTGTTTGTTGTATGCTCATATTAATGTTTTTGTATTGATATTCCATTTAAATAATTCAAGTCAAAAATCATTTTAAGAATTCCAAGAATAAAATCATCTGTTTATTTCTGGTATCTATATCATTTCAAAGGTCAGAAAATTAAGCATACAACTTGAGAGAAAATCTTTATTTCTGTTGTATTGATTTTTGGGTTAACTTACCCCTTACTACATGTACATGCAGACGCTTTCTGACACCTGCAACAGACTACTTTTGAAAACATTGTAGCCAAAGGAGAAATTGCTCACAATGAGCCATTACTCCATTGATCAAAATTTTTTCAACTTTATTCAATAACTGTTCTTACATTTTTAGAAAGATTCCTTATTTTTGAAGTCTTCTGTAGATTTGTTGTATGTGGGAAAGGGTTCATTCACTCCCTGATATATACAAATCAGGCTCATTAATCATCATTTGTAAGTCATCAGCATTAATTTCGGGGAAAATGAGTGGGAATTTATGGAAATGTATGTGTTGCCATATTTGCCAAGGTGTCAGAATTTACCTATAATTAAGTCTGAAACAGTACATTTTAAGAAATTATAGAATTATTCTCTCTGCTTAAGGTCTCATCACAACACAAAATGCTATTTTTAATGTGTTGTATTATAACCTTTGTAGCGACCCCCCAAGGGTTCTCCAAGGAACATACCAGAGTTCTGAATGGAATTTAATTCTTTGAACAGCTTTCAAAGGGGTCCATCCAAGAAACATCCCTATAAAGTTTAATCAAAATTGACCAAGCGATTTAGTAGATGTCGTTTGGAACAAAATGTTGACAGACGACAGACAAAGACTGGCACAGGTGAGCTAAAATTCAAATTAAAGTATAGAAAATATCTTTAAAATAAATGATACATACGGAATATTATGTTGTGGGGTGGATAAATGAGTTCGTATTCCACGACAAGTAGCGTGGGAAAATCGATATCTCACGAGACCGTAGGTCGAGCTAAGATATGGATTTCCCCATGCTACGCGTCGTTAATACGAACTCAATTATCCACCCCACAACATAATATTCCTTTTATTACATACCTACAATCTATGAGCAGCGAAAATTTATTGAGTTTACATTTTATTAACCGTAAAATTAAGATTATGAAGGGCGGATGAATATCGCTTCAATGATTACGCCACGCCTCCATAATGCATTCCAATACGTATGCTCCGCCCAATATCGTCAACAAACCGGTTACGTCACTGTATGACGTCACAATCTTGTATTTACACCGCATATAGATACGGAATTTTAATCTGTCGTGGTGTATTTGCGCATGTCAATATGTGTGTATTTCCACCGGAAAATAAACAGGCATGTAATAAATGTAATTTATCAAATAGAAACTGAGAACATTGTGGCAGAAGGTGGTCATTATAATCATCACAATTTTCCATTTGCCACATTGTTTTCTTAAGTCATTTGCTGCAAAGGTTTCATAATGCATCTGCATTATGGTCATCAAGAGTTTAACTAAAGGTTAACAAGGAATCGATGGAACCGAATGATGCTCCCCATAAGGGCTTTGTCAAGTGATAATAGGCATTGTCTGATAGAACTACCTTTACCTATTTACATAATACAGACTTCATTAAAAGATTAAAGTAAATTTCTATTATTTATGAGTTATGGTTCCTCTCTTTAATATCTATCTACATTTCAAGTTTAATCAAAATATCTTTCGTACATTTGGAGTTATGGTCCTGAAATTGAAATATAAAGTCTAACAATGGAGATAACTTGAAAATTATTCACTATAAGTTATGGTTCTTGTGTAATGCACTTCCTTTCTTTAATATCTGTATACATTTCAAGTTTCATCGAAATATCTTTAGCACTTTTCGAATTATGGTCCGACATGGAAATATAAAGTCTAACAAGGGAGATAATTTGAAAATGATTCACTATAAAGTTATGGTTCTTGTATTATGCACTCTCTCTTATTGATATGTATGTATATTTCAAGTTTCATTGAAATATATTCAGTAATTTTAGATTTATGCTCAATGCAAATAAAGTGTGACGGACAAAAAAGAAAATAATAAAAACAAGGTAGTTAATTTTTATTATTCATTATAGAGTTATGGTTCTTGTGTAATGCACTTCCTCTCTTTAATATCTATCTACCTTTCAAGTTTCATCAAAATATCTTTTGTACTTTTGGAGTTATGGTCCTGAAATTGAAATATAAAGTCTAACAAGGGAGATAACTTGAAAATTATTCACTATAAGTTATGGTTCTTGTGTAATGCACTTCCTTTCTTTAATATCTGTATACATTTCAAGTTTCATCGAAATATCTTTAGCACTTTTCGAGTTATGGTCAAATTACGCTAAATACATCCGCGGGGCCCTTTGATCTACAGAACTGTAGTGCGTAAACAAAACTTTGTTTGCCTAGAAATGGTTGTACATCTGGCCCAGACTGCATTGGATATGTGACAATGGGTGTAAATTCTTTGTAAATATGTAGAGGATGAACTGGAACTGTTTGATTTGATCATTTTAGGTATTTTGACCGTGTGTGAAAGTGAAAGTAGAGGATGTGTAAACCCAGTTCAGCCTAGCTGTATTGTGGTAAAAAGGACGGTCCTCAGCTTCACGGAGCGAGTTCTTTCTTGCATAATGCATGACCCCCACATTTTCTATGGATTATTTTAAAGGTAAGAAGTATCTCTTTTCAATGATGTATGGTGTTCTACATGGGAAATGCTTAGAAAGTGTGACAAACGAGGGTTGAAGCTGGTTGATTTACATGTAAACAAAGAAGGAATTTATTTGGTGTATTGTGACCTAAATTGATAGGTATGTATATTTCAAGTTTCATTGAAGTATATTTAGTACTTTTAGATTTATGCTCAATGCAAATAAAGTGTGCTGACAAAGTGTGATGGACAAAAAAGAAAATAACAAGGGAGTTAATTGTTATTATTTATTATAGAGTTATGGTTCTTGTGTAATGCACTACCTCTCTGAAATATCTATCTACATTTCAAGTTTCATCGAAATATCTTTTGTACTTTTGGAGTTATGGGCCTGAAATTGAAACGTAAAGTCTAATAAGGGAGATAACTTGAACATTATTCACTATAAGTTATGGTTCTTGTGTAATGCACTTCTGTATACATTTCAAGTTTCATCGAAATATCTTTAGTACTTTTAGAATTATGGTCCTGACATGGAAATATAAAGTCTAACAAGGGAGATAATTCAAAAATTATTCACTATAAAGTTATGGTTCTTGTATTATGCACTCTCTCTTATGGATATGTATGTATATTTCAAGTTTCATTGAAGTATATTTAGTACTTTTAGATTTATGCTCAATGCAAATAAAGTGTGACGGACAAAGTGTGATGGACAAAAAAGAAAATAACAAGGGAGTTAATTGTTATTATTTATTATAGAGTTATGGTTCTTGTGTAATGCACTACCTCTCTGAAATATCTATCTACATTTCAAGTTTCATCGAAATATCTTTTGTACTTTTGGAGTTATGGGCCTGAAATTGAAACGTAAAGTCTAATAAGGGAGATAACTTGAACATTATTCACTATAAGTTATGGTTCTTGTGTAATGCACTTCTGTATACATTTCAAGTTTCATCGAAATATCTTTAGTACTTTTAGAATTATGGTCCTGACATGGATAAAAGTCTAACAAGGGAGATAATTCAAAAATTATTCACTATAAAGTTATGGTTCTTGTATTATGCACTCTCTCTTATGGATATGTATGTATATTTCAAGTTTCATTGAAATATATTCAGTACTTTTAGATTTATGCTCAGTGCAAATAAAGTGTGACGGACAAAGTTTGACAGACAAAATCTTCCGGACAGTCGAGGGAGGGACATCTGGACATCCGGGCAGATGGACGTGATGGACGGACAAAGTGACAACTATATGCTCTCCCAAACTAGTTTGGGGAGCATAATAATGCAGAATCAGCTATTATGTATGCATTAAGATAATTCCCAATAATGCACCAATACTAAAATAATTACTTCTGTACAATATGAGTTGAAACAATCATCTTCTACAATCAAACATTGCAAAGAAATACTCCCTGATCCTTTCCATGTGCACATGGACACTACTGATGTCTCTACAGCAGACTTTCATTGAAAACTTGTTCACACAAATTGTTTTCAACTCTTTATCAAACTATCCATAATCAGAGTACTAGATAAGGACGAGTAAACTGATCTTTTCCCACCAGTATCTCTCGTATTACTCAACCAAACCATATATAGTGGGTACTCAAAAGAATCGTCTTACTGAGACAATTCTTTTGAGTACCCACAAGTCAACATACGGTTTGAGTGAATGAGTAATACACACTTTTTTTAGATCTCTGCATAATTTAAAATTCATAAATGCAGGATCAGAAGACAGATGAAGTCACTGCTGGAGACATCTTTTAAATCACTGTTGGAAAAGGAGAAATTGCTCAAAGCAAACAATATCACCTTTCCTTACAATGTTTTAAACAACTCTATGTCAAAATAACACTTCCAATTTTCATTAAGTTTTGAGCATTTCCAAAGATATTTTGGTGTCTCTTACAATTTCTTATCAGGGAAGAAATGAAGACCTTTAAAACATTTGATGCATGTGCAGCAGAAAAGTTCTGTAATCATTTAGGCAAAAGAAGAAATGGATCATAATGAAGAATTTCTTCTCTTGTCACAATGTTTTCATCTGTTTTTAATAATAATGCATTCATTTATTTATATAGACTTTCCATACTTTTGCCAAGACAATTCCAAGCCATCTGCTGCAGATTTGTTATGCTGTTTGTGGGAAAGGGTAAACCATTGATTTTGTGATTGGACAAACAGTCTGACTGCATAATGTCACATGAGGGCGCCTGTTCCATATTCATGAAACTTGTCAGATTACGATATTTATCTCACCATATGGTCTGTTTAATTTGGTATTTAGGATAAACATGCTTAGTAATTTGTTAAGCCCATTGGTTGCTGATGCTGTAAGGCTGTTGTATTAGACATGTTTTAGATATTTATGAACTGTAATTCCTTTCCACTCTTTCCTTTATATGACATTTTGAGAGTTGTCTGCTTCTATTCTGGATATAAATTTGAGGGATGTGTATTTTATCATTTTACTTCATTTATAAACTAGAGACGTCTGCTTTGATAACATCTGGAAAAAATATATTACAACTTGATATTGTGAAGTATCATTCTGATACAGACTGAAAATTAAAAAATTGCTCGTTTGAGCACTGTTTTCAAAAGTTACATGCAGCAAATGTCGTCTGTAACAAGGTAAGAGTTGAGACCTTGAAGGAAATATAACTGGAAACTTTTAACAAGCGAATGCAACAAATGAATTTTGAAATATGCTTAGGAATAGAGAAAGACAGGCTGGGTTCTCCATATGGCCATGTTTCTATAATACAAAGAGATTTTGATAATATTTTGCATTTAATTAGTCTTATTTAGGGACTTTCTACCCTGGCAACTGTAAATTAAACTTTTTCAAACAAAAACTGCTAAATTTGCTTCTCTGTGTTTACTTCCATATGGCGAGCAGACAGCTGCTTAATTATCAACAGATACTATAAAAGCTGATAAATATTTGAGCAAAATTGTTAAGTATGGCTTAAAAAAGAGCCCTTTTGAATAAGAAAAAATATTTTGTATGAATATTCTATCTTAACCACTATAACAGGATAAAAACATTTACAAATTAATACAACACAACACCAAACCTACCTAATTAGAAAAATTATCCAAGACCTAATAGGCAAATATCCCAGTTTATAGTGATAAATAATGAAATCTAACCATACAAGGTGAGAGGTAAAAGTATTGATTAGAACACCAACATATTGGTATTACACAGGCTTCATTCATTCATTCATTCAGCCCACCAATAATGAGGATTGAAGCAGTTTCCTCTATATAGCATTCCGTCTGACAAGTTAAATCAATGAGATCACCTTTTCCTATAGAACTTGAGTTACACCCAAGAACATTTGGCTTAACCCTTTCCCACATACAATAAATCTGCAGCAGACGACTTTGAAATTATCAAGTTCAAAATATAGCAAATCTCTATAAATGATAGAATGATTATTGAATAGAGTTTAAATCATTCTGACAAATGGAGAAATTGCTCATCATGAGCAATTTCTCCATTTGCCACTATGATTTCAAAAGTCGCATGCATCAGTCTCAGGTGTCAGAAAGTGTCTACATGAGGGGAAGGAGATTAGGATAATTTTGAAACATTGAATTTTCATTTTATCTATAATTCTATTTAAACAAGAGGGCCATGATGGCCCTGGATCGCTCACCTAATTTTATTTTTTTTCACTTTAGCCATATAAGCCCCACCCCCTGAAATCGACCAAACACTTTCGGAGGAGAAGACATAAGTTTTCATTGAAGCCTATAAGGCAAAATAGCCCCCCCGCCCCCCTCCCCCACCCTGGCGGCAATGTTTTTCGACCAATCAACATGGCTTGAAGGAATCTGATAGTGAAAATCTGCCAGCAAGTTTAGAAGAAGATGAATTTTAAAGGTTTTCTTCGTTTCGTTGCCATGGAAACCAGAATTATGCAATCCCATGGAAACCAATAAATTAAAAAAATTCTGGTGAGGTCATTGAGAGGATTGCTTTCTGTGAAGTTTCATCCAAATTGACCCACTGGTTACTGAGGAGAAGAAGTTGAAGGACTACGGACAAAAGGCAATCACAATAACTCCCCTTGAGCACTTCGTGCTCAGGTGAGCTAAATACAAAAGGGCCAAGATGGCACTAATATGAACACCTGGTGAGGTCATTGAGAGGATTGCTTTCTGTGAAGTTTCATCCCAATTGAGCCACTGGTTACTGAGGAGAAGAATTTGACGGAAGACGGACAAAAGGCAATCACAATAACCCTCTTGAGCAATTCGTGCTAAGGTGAGCTAAAAACAAAAGGGCCAAGATGGCACTAAAATAAACACCTGAGTGATAGTAAATTGGATGCAAATATCTGGAAAAATTTGATCATGCGTACAAATGAAACTGCATGGAGTGGCTAAGAAATAGCTGATCAGTAAAGGCCTTTTGTAATAAGGCATTAAATCTTTGCACAATTTGAAATAGGACTACCAAAGGAACATTCCTGTGAAATTTGAAAGATATTGGTCCAATAGTTTAGGAGGAGATGTCATTTGAAGCTAAAACTTCATTAACCCCCTTTTCTGATGCCACATAGCATATATTTTTTAACCAAATAAATTATGTCAAGGGTCATTAAAGGAACATTTCTGCTAAATTAACTTGAAATCAACCAAGAACTTTAATAAGAATGGAATTATAAAGTTTTGTCATGTTGCCCCTTTACTGATGCTGCATTGCTGCCCTGTTTTTCAACAAATCAATAAGGCTTGAACAGTTTTTGTAGAGGGTCACTCAAGTAACATTTCTACCAAATCTTTAGCGGATTTTTCAGGAAAAGGATTTTAAAGTTTGGGCATTTTTCTCACTTTCTGATGCCGCAGCAACCAAAGTTGTACACATAATGTAAGTCTTTGAACAAGAGGACTAACAAAGGGGCATGCCTGTGAAGTAAAGTTGAACGGTCCAGTGGAATGGAGGGATTTGTTATTTGTTGCTAAAAGTTCAATTTACCCCTTTTGTCATGACGCCTGGTTGCTATGATTTTGTTACCAATCAAAATGGCATGACAAAATTAAAAAGAGAATCACTAAAGTAAGATTTCTATTCAATTTTCTTAAAATTAAACAAGCACTTTCATAAACAAGAGGGCCATGAGGCTCTGGAAATGGGCTATTTAAGACTTAACTCTTTCAGCGCCAATGGCAATACCATCAAGAAAAACTTTCTGACAAAATTTCAAGCTGCTCAAAATTGCGATCTCAATAGTGTTAACTAGATTGCTCTACAATTTGGCCTAGTGACCTAGTTGTTGAACTGACCTGACTCATATTCAAACTTAGCCTAGATATTATCAAAACAAATATTCTGACAAAGTTTCAACATGCTCAAGCCAACAATTCGGCTTCCAGAGTGTTAACAAGATTGTTCTTCAATTTGGCCTAGTGACCTAGTTTTTGATCGAACATGACCCATATTCAAACTTGGCCTAGTTATAATCAGGACAAACTTTCTGATCAACATGCTAAAGTTTAAAATGAGGTTTCAAGAGTGTTAACAAGATTTTCCTTCAATTTGGCCTAGTGACCTAGTTTTTGACCCGACATAACTATATTCGAACTTGGCCTAGATATCACTGAGACAGAGATTCTGACATAGTTTCAACATGCTCTAGCCAAAAATGTGGCTTACAGAGTGTTAACAAGAGTTTCCTTAAATTTGGCCTAGTGACCTAGTTTTTGATCGGACATGACCCATATTCGAACTTGGCCTAGATTTCACTAAGTCAATCATTCTGGGCTTCCAGAGTGTTAACAAGATTTTCATTTGGCCTAGTCGCCTAGTTTTTGACCTGACATGACCAAGTTTCAAACTTGGCCTAGATTTGATGGAGATATATGTTATGACTGATAAACTTTCATGAAGATTAAATGCAAAATGTTGCCTCTAGAGTGTTAACAAGCAAATGTTGACGACGAACAACGGACAAAAGGTGATCACAAAAACTCACCTTGAGCACTTCGTGCTCTGGTGAGCTAAAAATGGGATTTTTAAATTTTGTCATTTTGCCAGTTTTCTGATGTGGCCTGGTTTTCATATCTTTCAACCAATCAATATGGCTTGAACAATTTTGTAGAGGGTCACCCAAGGATAATTTCTACCAGGTTATATTGGAATCTGACAAGCCGATTTTCTGACAAGCAGATTCAGATGAGAAGAATTTTAAAATTTGGACATTTTGCCCCCTTTCTGATGCTGCAGCAACCAAAGTTCTCCATGGAATTTAAATCTATGAACATCTTTGAAAGAAGACAACCAAAAAAAACATTCCTGTGATGTTCGGTTGAAATTGGTCCTTTGGTTCAAGAGAAGATGATGTTTAAAGCTAAAGGTTAACGGACAGACAGAGAGTGATCAGAAAAGATCACCTTGAGCCTTCAGCTCAGGTGATCTAACAATGATGGCCCTAGATTGCTCACCTGAATTATGCAATGTGAGTTCTAATGCAAAACACATCAAGACAATTATTCTGACAAAGATTCAAAATGCGACCTCATGTGTTAACAAGATTCTCCTTTATTTAGCCGAGTGACCTCTTTGTTTTTACCTGATATGACCCATATTCGAACATGGACTAGATATCATTAAGACAAACATTCTGACAAAATTTCAACTTGCTCAAAGTAAAAATGTGGCCTCCAAGATTTAAATTTCTTTCTTTCAATTTGGCCTAGTGACCTGGTTTTAACCCAATATGACCAATATTCAAATTTGACCTATACATGTAGATATCATTAGGACAAAAACATTCTGACAAAAATTCAAACTGCTGAAGCAAAAATTGCGGCCTCTAGTGTTAACAAGATTTTCCTTCAATTTGACCTAGTGACCTACTTTTTGACCCGACATGACCCATTTTTTAACTTGACTTACATATTATCTAAACAAACCTTCTGGTAAAACTTAAACATGCTCAAGATAAAAATGCGGCCTCCTAGTGACCTAGTTTTTCGAACTTGTCCAAGATTTGATGGATATAAATGTTCTGATAAACTTTTATGAAGATCGGATGCAAAATGTAGCCTGTAGAGTGTTAAAGAGGCAATTGTTGACGCCGCATCACAACAGCTCACCATGAGCACTTCGTAAAGCAAAAATTGCGGCCTCTAGTGTTAATAAGATTTTCCTTCAATTTGACCTAGTGACCTACTTTTTGACAGTGACACCTATACACGAAGTGCTCATGGTAAGCTAAAAACTACAGCTGTAAACTATAATTCAGAGCTCAAGATGAAGGGACATAATCCATGATGAAATTTCCATTTTTGACCTCAAAAACCACAACATAGGGTTTAATTGAGTAATAAGAGAGATAATAAGGAGGAAATACCAGTTTACTCCATCCTATCTAGCCATCTGGTAGATAATCAGTAAAAGCTTTCTGTCTCATTCTGTCTGATGATTGAGCACAAATCAAACATTAAGATATAATAATTGCATGCAAGTTATTGGTTGATGAAAATGACTTGATCAAGAACGATAAAATACAATGACATAACTAACAAGAGCTGTCGGAGGACAGCGTGCTCGACTATTCCACCGCTTATTTAAGTTACTGAGATAATGGACTCTAATGTAGTTGCATGCAAACCTTTAACCATAATTTCTAAGTGAAAAAAGGGCAACAATTTGAACCATATACAGGATAGAGTTATCTTAATTGGTTGTGTTTATAGTTGTGCAATTGGGAAAGGTTGTATAAAGTTTCAATACAATTTTTCAAGCTGTTACTGAGATTACACTATAAATGTAGTTGCAAAACTTTAACTTAAATTTCTAAGTCCAAAAAGGCCATAACTTGCATAAAATGCAGGAGTTATCATACTTGATAATCTACACAGGTGTGATAGTTGGGTAGGGTTGTAGAAAGTTTCAATGCAATGCATCAAGTAAATACTGAGATATGGACTCTTAATTTAGTTGCACGCAAAACTTTAACCAGAATTTCTTAGTTAAAAAAATGCCATAACTTGCATAAAATGCAGGATAGAGTTATCTAACTTGATATTCTACATAGGTGTGATAGTTGGGTAGGGTTGTACAAAGGTTCAATGCAATGCATCAAGTATATACTGAGACGTGGACTTTTAATTAAGTTGCACGTAAAACATTAACCAGTATTTCTAAGTAAAAAAAGGGCCATAACTTGCATAAAATGCAGAATAGAGTTATCATACTTGATAATCTACATAAGTGTAATAGTTTGGTAGGGTTGTAGAAAGTTTCAATGCAATGCATCTAGTAAATACTTAGATATGGACTCTTAATTTAGTTGCACGCAAAACTTTAACCAGAATTTCTAAGTAAAAAAAGGGCCATAACTTGCCTTAAATGCAGGATAGAGTTATCTAACTTGATAATCTACATAGGTGTGATACTTGGGTAGGGTTGTATAAAGATTCAATGCAATGCATCATGTATATACTGAGATATGGACTCTTAATTAAGTTGCACGCAAAACTTTAACCAGAATTTCTAAGTAAAAAAGGGCCATAACTTGCATAAAATGCAGGATAGAGTTATCTTAGATGATAATCTACACAGGTGTGATAGTTGGGTAGGGTTGTAGAAAGTTTCAATGCAATGCATCAAGTAAATACTGAGATATGGACTCTTAATTTAGTTGCACGCAAAACTTTAACCAGAATTTCTAAGTAAAAAAAGGGCCATAACTTGCATAAAATGCAGGATAGAGTTATCTAACTTGATAATCTACATAGGTGTGATAGTTGGGTAGTGCTGTATAAAGTTTCAATACAATGCATCAATTAAATACTGAGATATGGACTCTTACTTTAGTTGCACGCAAAACTTTAACCAGAATTTCTAAGTAAAAAAGGGCCATAACTTGCATAAAATGCAGGATAGAGTTATCTAACTTGATAATCTACATTGGTGTGATGATTTGGTAGGGTTGTAGAAAGTTTCAATGCAATACATGTAGTATTTAAGAACTTGCATGCAAAACCTTAACCAAAGTGTGACGTGGACGCCGACGACGACGCCGACGCCGACGCCAGGGTGAGTAGTATAGCTCTCATATTCTTCGAATAGTCGAGCTAAAAACTAAATATGTACATAGAAATATGTATTTCATTCTTTCATTTATTACTAAGCATGCAAGAAAGGAGAAACATGACTCATTGATGCAGATAACGGCAATACAAATCAATAAATATGACAAATAAACCACCTTAGTGCCTGGAGTCAGATTTTAGATTTATCCAATGACCAGGCAAGAGTTAAAATACATTCACCCTTTCCCATTAAACATAGCTACAGCAGAAACACCTGGGCAAAAAAATCATGGATTGGGGTTTAACACTGTTTTTAACAATTGTTTATTCATTTCACAGCTGACAGCTCACCTGTCCATTTGTTTCCTGACTTTCTCACACCAGTACTCCACACCCTGAACAGTCTTTCCAATCAACTTGCTGTTATCCACATAGACTGTTAGGAATTTGGTGGATAAAAAATGACGTCCATCAAGTTGACTTTTGTCAAAAATCAGAAATAATTTCGGCTGATCTGGAATTCAAACTCACAACCTCTGGATTGGTATCCTGCCATTTTATCAACTGAACTACCTTGGTTCAACAAACAAGAGCGGTCTGTAAGACAGTGTGCTAGACATTTTTAGTGCTTAACAATAAAACAAAACTTTTTGAAGTAAAAGGCAAAACAACAAGAGCTGTCGGAGGACAGCGCGGTCGACTTTACAACGCTTATTTACTTAAGCACTATTTCCGTATATTGCCTTTAAGTACTATTAAATCATATATACTCTATATGTAAAAGCAACTGAATAGATACATACATTTAAATATATGTTATTTAAACATTCAAATTTCATAAGTCAATCAAGGGCCATAAATCCATATTTAGGATACAATGGAGTTATGTAACCTAATTGTGTGATGGTCCTTAACAAATGTTTGAAGTATGAAGACTGATTTGAATGAAGGGTATTAGAGTATTAAATGAAAATGCCAGCTTGCCCTAAAATATTAGCCGGACACCGACACTGGTGCGAGTAGTAAAGTTCCATTTTTCTTCGAATAGTCGAGTCCAAAAATAGCCAAACCTTTAAAATAGGTTTTCCAAATGTTTGACACCAAAAACCGTTTGAAATGGTGAAGAACTATATTTGATAAATGAATGATCATAATTAAAAATTAATGTAACAAAAAATAATGAATTTATCTCAAATTCTCAAAATCAACCAAAATCATGTTTTTTACCCCAAAAAGAAGGTCACACTCCATATCTTCAACATACAATGTGAAAAAAGGAATTATATATAATTATATTCCAAATATGAAAGCCCTAACACAAGTACTTATTGAGAAAAAATAAAAAATTAAATGAAAATCCCAACTTGCCCTAAAACTTTAACCACCCAAAATCACGTTTTTTACCTCAAAAAGAATGTCAAATCAGCATCTTTAGTTAACAATATGAGGAAAGGTATTATATGTAATTAAATTCCAAATATGAAAGCCCTAACACAAGTGCATATTGAGAAAAATTAAAAAATTAAATGAAAATCCCAACTTGCCCTAAAACTTTAACCCCCCAAAATCATGTTTTTTACCTCAAAAAGAAAGTCAAAAACAGCATCTTCAGCATACAATATGAGGAAAGGTATTATATGTAATTATATTCCAAATATGAAGGCCCTAACACAAGAACTTATTAGAGAAAAATAAAAAAAAATATGAAAATCCCAACTTGCCCTAAAACTTTAACCACCCAAAATCATGTTTTTTACCCCAAAAGGAAGGTCACACTCAGCATCTTCAGCATTCAATGTGAAGAAAGCTAAAAGGTGTAATTATATTCCAAATATGAAAGCTCTAGCACAAATACTTATGAATGAAAATGCCAACTTGCCCTAAAACTTCGAATAGTCGAGCTAAAAACACTAGACAGTTAGTTTCCTTCTCTTTTCTATAGATCATAAGACGGGGGTCATGATGGTTAACAAGTATCCCAAGTATCACAGCAATATCCTAAAATGTTAAGTCAATAATTGGATTTTACCAAGATTCAATGTAGTTATTAAGTCGAAATAGGGCCATAATTCTTCAAATAAACCTTGACAGAGTTATGTATTTTTGTCTGTTAATGGAGGTAATGATTTTGAACAAGTATTGAAAGTTTCAAAGCAATATCTGTAATGGTTTTGATAAAGAGGTATAAACCAGTACAAAAAACTTAACCAAGATATGACGCCATGCAAACACCTAGGTGAGTAGGAAAGCTTGCCTTTTCTTAGAAAAGTTGAGCTAATATAAATATTGAAAATCTTTATAAATGAACAAATGATTAGCAAATAGGAGAATAATGAAAACATTGTGGCTAAATGAGAAATTGCTTGTCATGGTTGTTTTTTACAGAAGTTTTGTAAAATTATGAGCTCTGTTTAATAAATTCATTCAGCTGGGAGATAAACAAATTATTTTCACAAGTGTGTTCCACCCTGGTTGCTATTTTTTTAAGGGTTGTTGTTATGCAAAAGCCAACTAGACAAAGAGGATTTTTATGTTACAGAGACCTTTTTTTTTTAAATTTATCATCATCTCAAGGTCCAAGAAATACTACCAAAGGGCTATTAAAAATTGAATACATAAGACAGATGGTGTTAAAATTTGATACGCTTTTACTTTAAGCTGAAGCCCGGCCGGGTAGCTCAATTGGTAGCGTATCTGACTCGTGATCTGGAGGTCACGGGTTCGATACCCGGTTGCGGCGACATTCTTTCGGGCAATTTTTTCCATTGCCTCTCACCTCTGATCTATGTGAGAAAGTAGTCAGTGGCTTCGAAAGAATGTTGTGTAAGTACTGGTGTGGGAAAGCCAGGAAAACATGGGTAGGTGCACTGACCGCCGTGATATGACCAAAGCTGTTGAAAGCGGCGTTAAACTCCAAACAAACGAAACAAATAAAACTTTAAGCTGAATTTGCTTAGAATTTATTAATCAGAGATGTCAGCACATGTTAGGTAGATTTGTTATCATCTTTTTATTGTATGCCAGTTTAGAATAGAAGAGTCAGTTCACTGTGCTGTTATGGTATCATATGAACCAAACTGTGCAGAAAGGAACAAGTTCACATTTTTGAAATAAAAAGATTCAGATCAACCTGTACATCAGAATCAACAAAAGTTTCTAACAGGCTTGTGTATGTAATATTTGAACAGCGTAGATGTATCAGACAAAGATTGATCTGGCTCATCACTGTTATAAAAAGGTCCAACTTGGTCATTTTTTCAAAATAATAAGATATATGATGTTCATTTTCTGTTCTTTTCTTAGCACTTTCGAACCTCCAACAACTCTTTCAGAACATCAAGAAAATAAATATTGAAATTCTCAGTAAATGAGATTGTAACGTTTACGGGTATGTGTATGTGTGCAGGTATGTGTATGGGTATGTGTACGGGTACATGTACGGGTATGTGTATGTGTACATGTACGGGTATGTGTATGTGTACATGTAGAGGTATGTGTACGGGTATGTGTACAGGTATGTGTATGTGTACAGGTATCATGTGTACATGTATGTATATGGGTATGTGTATGTGTACAGGTACGTGCACGGATCCTTCAGGGAGTTAAAGCCACTGCAGGTAATCCATCCAGGCACTTACTTCAATATACATTGCTAAACTTTATTAAAAAGCCAACCACTCTACCAACGTCGCTATAAAAGTATAATTTGTACCTATATTCAATTCCCATTACAAGAGAATTTGTATTAAATGGAGTTTCAAGCAATGTGGCAATACAAGGACATGCTCATTATTTCCAGTTAAAAGATAGGTTTTAATCATAATCGCTTACCATTTCCAACATATAACAAATATGCAGAAGACGACAGTTGCAGTTAAACAAGAGGCCCAAGAGGGCCAGTATCCCTCCACCGCAATAAGGCAAAACTTAAATCTCAAAACAGACCCGCTCCCTGATGGCCATGTTTTTTGACCAATCTACATGGCTTGAAGGAATCTGATAGAGGGTCACCTTAGGAACATTTCTACAAAATTATTTGAAAATCTGCCTGACACTTTCCGAGGAGAAGACTTTTAAAGTTTTCACTATAGCCATATTTAGAAGGCAGAAGACGACAGTTGCTGTTAAACAAGAGGCCCAAGAGGACCCGCCCCCTGATGGCCATGTCTTTTTATCAATCTACATGGCTTGAAGGAATCTGATAGAGGGTCACCCTAGGAACATTTCTACAAAATTATTTGAAAATCTGCCGGACACTTTCCGAGGGGAAGACTTTTTAAGTTTTCACTATAGCCATATAAGGCAAAATAGCCCAGCCCCCTTGCAGCCATAGTTTTCAACCAATCAACATGGCTTGAAGGAATCTGATAGATGGTCACCCTAGGAACATTTCAACAAAATTATTTGAAAATTGGACAAACACTTTCGTCGGAGAAGATTTTCTCTATAGCCATATAAGGCAAAATTGCCCCGCCCCCTGGGGCCATGTTTTACGTCCAATCAACTTGGCTTAAATGAAATCTGATAGATGGTCAGCCAGACACTTTCAGAGGAGAAGTTTTTTTAAATATAAGGCAAAATAGCCCCGCCCCCTGGTGGCCATGTTTTTCGTCCAATCAACTTGGCTTGAAGGAATCTGATGGAGGGTCACCCAAGGAACATTTATACAAAATTATTTGGAAATCAGCCAGGCACTTTCGGAGGAAAAGATTTGTTTAGGGAGCAGAAGTTGTTTGAAGCAAAAAGTTAACACACTCACTCACAACAGACAACTTGCCATGACATAAGCTCGACTGGCTTTCAGCCAGGCGAGCTAAAAATGACTTAAACCTTACAATGTTTGGACACTACAGTCATATTGCATTTGTATCATACAAATGAGTGACTAAGTAAAAAAACAAAATTGCATTAAGAGTACAAAAACCTGGACTATTACATCAGGGATGTATGTATGTATCTATGTCCCTGATTACATGTAGCAGAGCTGAAATCACACTCACGGCTTGAAATGAGAAATTAGAATAAAGGGACATCAAAGTAAAAATTATTCACAGTTTCTGCTCAGAATCCTAATCAGCAGGTGATGTCATTCCACAGACTCATCTATTTGCTAAATTAGTCATGTGACTTTAACATCTTTCCATACCAGTGCGATTTATTCTTTGGGTAATCCGAGTTGCAATCTCTGTATTTTTATGTTTCTTGGAACATAATCATTGAATGAGTATTATACTTTATCTATTCCAATGATTTCAAAGTAGACGATTCTTGAATCATGATTTACGGGAAAGATTGTATAAATTTATCCTGCATTAGAGTATAAGCTGTTCTGTACTGCATCATCATTTGACGAAGTCCTTCATAAAAAAAAACATCACATGTGCTCAGTTCTCATTTTGTTATTATTCTGCATACGCGGTTGCCCAAAATACAGATGATAAAACGAGAAAGCGAAAGTCTAAATTCTTGGACTACATAAATTTTGCAGTTCAGTTGTTCTTTAATCATATGACGATGACTGTCTGAAAGTGCCACTGACGATATTACTTTGAATGTGTGCCTAAAGACAAAATCTTTCCATGAACAACTAAATAATTAACAATGGGAGTATTGAATATTTACATTAAACACTTACATTGATTACCCGATCAACAAAATATTGGTCGGAAACAGCAGTTCAGCATCTGACTTGTCAACATTGTGTAATTCGCAACTTCTCGCGTGTCTTCGGTTCGACATGAATTTCGATCATAGAATAATGTTCACGCGTTAATTTTTCTTCTTATTTTATTGAAAATAAGTTCGGACAATTAACAGTCTAATATCTATAGGTGCTACCTATTTACGAAAGAAACGCAAGATAATTATAAAAAAAAAAAGAAAGAGCATACTTTGGCCATAACAAATGATTTATAAGTAATTGACTAGACGATAATAATGTTAATGTCATGTTTCTTGCATTATCAAAACATATTTGGAATTCGTATTGCTGTCGTCTATTATTACGAATAGAAAATAATAAAGTAAAGACTTTCAGAATTTATAATGAACGAGGTTAAAACATGAGGGCCAAGATGATCCTTAATCGAGCACCTGCATTATGGTAAAGAAGCAAATAGATCAGCCCTTTTCTGATGCCACCTGGCGACTGCCTTTTTCATCAGTCAATATGACTGGGACAAATTATGTAAGGGGGTCACATTTTTGCTAAACTCTTTCCCTATTATAGACGGTTTCTGACGCCTTTGTAGCAGACGATTTAGGACAAGATTGTCGCCAAAAGAACAATTTCTTCTTATGAGAAAGTTATCCTAGAAGATTTTAAACATGGTCCGAATTATTTAGTTTAGACTTCTTTCGAAAGCAAACAAAATCATTATAATAAAAAACAGCATTGTTTATGAATGATATCGTTTTCGGAGAAAAAATGTTTAAATACCAATCCCCATCAAACATTGCTCACGTGTTAGTTATGCATCTCCTTTGCAGAGAGCCGTTCTTTACACTCAGTTAGAGCGCCTATGTTATAGAGAGTGGATAGTTATTTGTAGAATTGTACTGGTCTAAATTACGCCAAATACAGCCGCTGACTTGCTGATCTAGACCCCTAAAAAAATCTTTGTTCGCGTAGAAATGTACCAGAATGTATTGAATATATGACATTAAGTTTAAATTCATTGTAAATGTGTATAGTATGCACTGGAAATTATTGGTAAAAAACGACGGTAACCGTCTGGTGAGCTCATGAACCTCCATTTTCTTCGGATTTTTTTTAAAGCTGAGAGGTAACTCTGTTCAATGATAGTTGGTGTTCTACATGAAAAACTCTTAGAAAATGTGACAATTGAGGACTGAAACTCGTCGATTTACATGGAAACAAAGAAGGAATTTATTTGGTGCATTGTAACCTACAATATTCTTTTTAAAGTGCGTCATTTCGCGTGATTAACTTCGCTGCGGAATCAGATGAGTGTGACGTCAGCGTATGGCGGTCAGCCTAAGCTCCCGTACATATATATAGTCGTTATGGTTGTTTGAAACCTTTTTATGCTATGAATAGCGAGAAAAATCATTGTTTGACCAATTTCCTCAATAGAATATGCGAACCCCGTTGTTTTTCGATTACAATTCTTGCCCGAATGGAAGAGGGGGTTAAAATCTCGTTGCACGACTAGTTTTTTTATTAATTCATATATATATTATTTATAGTAACACGATCCTGTATGGGAATCCATTACGGTCATGTTACGGGTAAACAAATCGATCCCCCCCCCCCCCCCACCCCGCCAATAGATAATGTGTATGAACTTTGCTATACCGCCTATCCAAACATTGTGTCCAGAGTGGATTTTGTCGATCCAGTCACGAAACTCCTACGATTTGATTGGATGAAAAGAAAATATAGGAAATATTAACTTCTAGAGGAACTAATAAGATATGATAATACGTACTCGATAAAGGAACGAATACAAGTAATTTCATATGTGATAATTTGCGTGTTATAACACTCGTCGTCTATTTTTAAAATGAGTCCAATAAAAACTGATAAGGTTTTACCAAATTTCTATAATGTGACGTCATTCTATTATCGTAACGCAAATGATGAATAAAGACCTAAAAGGAAAACGACATAAATTATAGGAAAGGACAGTTTGACTCCTCACCAATGTAGTTCCGTAAATTATGGAATCATTTCATTGGAAGTACTTTATCAAGGACATGTCGATTATTTTTGTACCTGTCATTATTTCATGGATTTAAAATCTTGGACATATTTTAAAGTTGAAAATACGCTTAACCAGATATTTTAATAGGTACCACCTATAGTCATATTATTTCAGCATAGGATCATAAAGAGAGACTATTTGTATTATCTTCACGAGGTATTGCGGGGTGTGTTTTTTACCCAGTTTTTTCTCAAATGAAAAAATTCGGACGCCTGTGCTTAAGATGACATAAACTTTTGCCATCCAACGTTGATGATGTCAAGTTATTTTTAGGAAACGTTTATGTAACTGACATAACTGACGTCGTAAAATTTATCGAGTTTTCTCGACACCACCAATATGTCATTTATCCTTTTCAACTTGCAGATGCATTTGAATTCATCTGCAGACGGCGACTTTTGAAAACAATGCGGTAAAAGGGGTCATTGTTCACAATGAACTCATATTGATATTTTGCATGCAGAAGGGTCAATCCACTTCTCACGGATATGATTTTGAAACATAACTGTTTACCAGCGGGGTTACATGGTGTATGCACAACCAGATAGTGATAATGAAAGATCTTAAGCAGTTTTCTTGGAGGTTCAGGCTGCACTCGATGTTGGATGTCCGCAAAGCTCTGACATATGGGTTTCGTATGCCACGACGTGCAAGTACATGTTACGTATATCTAGATTCAGGATGATGGATTTTAGATCACGGTTTGAACCAAATGGCCTACAAGGACATTATTTCATAGAAAATAATCTGACCAATGCCATTTTAAGAAAAATTCAGTGCCAGCTTTTACTTTGCAGGATTTGTTATTCAAATACATGTAGCCTATGGGATGTTTTCATCGGATCTATAGCAAAATTCAGGATTAAGAAAATCGGAACAAATCATCCTACTGGTCACATCCGGTCGCCGTCCAAGTAATTTAGAAGTTAGCTGCTTGTTAACTTTTTGGGTTATTATAATATTTTAAACAAGTCGCATATGCCAATAAAGAACACATCGATTAAAAGAAAAAGAATTGCGATGTATTTCTTTGATGGAACGGGAAGACAATGATGTGGATAAACAAAAAATGAAAGACTTGCAAATTCAGCCGAAACTTTCTTGTACACGTGTACTATTTATTTGAATCGAACCATGCAAGTCATGCCACACTGAACAGTTAAAGACCCGTCATGAAGTTTTGAACTACATTCATTCATTCATATAAAGGAAATTGAGAAGCGGTTAGAAGTTATTTCACATTTCCACTAATTAGTAATTGCATGCGCTGTTAGACCTTCGTTCGTCCAGAGTCTTTGTTCCTTTTTAGGACGTTGAACACTATACAAGTACATGTATTAAGCTCAACTTATGATGATGATGGTTAAAACAACTGCATTTCATCATCATGAAGGTGGTTCACAAGCCCGTATACTGTCAATCTGTTGGACACGTTGAATGGTAGACAACTCTGGCAATTAATCCAAGTCTAAAAGCAGCATTTATCGGATGGTTTACCTAAACGCTGTGCATAGCCTACCTAGATTAATTGATTGGGGTTAAACACCGTTTAAAAAAAAAATTCAGTCAGATCACGGCGGCCAGTTCATCTACTCATATGTTTCCTGGTTTTCTCACACCAGTACCCCACACAACATAATCTCCAAGCAACTGGCTGCTTTTCCGTAAAGACTGTTAGCCCATTGGCATAGCCTAGAAACGTTACTATCTTATTCAGTAATTAATCCGTTATTCTGTGAGTGTCCATTAGAGAATCGTCACGGACAACATCTTCTATAACTATTTAACCACCGAAATTCACAAAGTCGACTCTTCCATGTTGACAATTGGACCACTCCATGTTTCGTTGAAACTTAAACAAACAGACGCTTCCTGGCATCGTTTTAGCAGACGAATTTTGAAAACATTGTGACAAAATCAGAAATTGCTCAATACGAGCAATTTCCCCTTTCGTCTCAATGTTTTCAACTTTATCCAAAACAGTTCTTTCATTCATAGAGTCGATACATCAATAAGATAGAAAGTGATATATTAATTATATCACACAATTAAACAAATTTTTCAGAATTTGTGTTGATTTCAACATTAGTTCCGCTAAATGATATAAAGTTTAGCTAGGTACGTTCGTCTCTACACTATATATGAATTATGTCAAGTAACAGAAAACTTTCATGCAATACCAAGTGATACGAGAAATTCGCATTGGGAAGCCGTGAAGTATATGAAATTAATAATATTTGCAATTCTAAGATTCGAACTCAATAGCAATGAGTTGAGCGCTCGTAGTTACCCGCTAAGCAACAGGGTCAGTCACACGATTTCTTTGAGGTTCAACGTGTCTATCTATCAAAAAACTGTTGTACACAGTATACTCTAGGAGATGAAAGAAAAGTAAGTTCAGTTTTGGAAATATATCATTTTGTCGTATCCGAGAAGTAAATGTACCAAATTCAACCCACGGCAATGCACCGAACAACTGATCTTAATTGTGCCAATCCTTATTTAATGCAAACAAATCTTAATGTAATAGAATAGCAATACCAGCGCTCGACCGTGGCAGCCCCAATTGTTACTTTACAAAATCATAGTGTTGAATAATTTGTGTCGATTGAGCCAACATATTATGTTTTCGGGGGCTTGGTACATGTGCGCCAGGTATAAGTCAATAGGGTGTAAAGTTATTGCTATTGTTATTAAGGGCCAGTCGTTAAGTCGCATCGCGAAGCAATTCAGATACACGCGTCAACGAGTCACAGAAAATAAGCTAACCGTTCTAGGGACAGACGTCACAACGTCCCAACATCAAGATAGAGGCATATACCTGCCATATCTTTTTAATCGATTACACAGGGAATCGAAGACAGTGACCAAGGAAATCAACACTAAAGTAATGAACGATCGTGAGTTCTGCCCAACATTGGTAAGAAACCGGTTTTGGAGATCAGTAATATAAACGACATGACGTCTGACTTAACGCTTTCCCTCATATAGACGCTTTATGTCGCCTCTGTAGCAGACGGCTATTTAAAAACATAGTGACAAAAGAAGAAATTGCACAAAACGTGCAATTTCTCCTTTTGCCATAATGTTTTCCACTTTTAGTCATAGGTTATCCATTCAATTATAGAGATTTTCTACTTTTTTACAAAATATGTTCAAAGTCGTCTGCTGCAGAATTGTCGTATGAGGGAAAGGGTTAACAGTCAAGCCATTATTACCAGCGCCGTCAGTTATGCGACAAGACCATTCATAAAAAGTTATCCAAGAAGGCATTTCGACCTAAAAGTATTCTTCAATCTTGTGACTCGCTCCCTTTTATTGAGCTACTGACGCTCGGATTAATATCATATCAGAAGCGAAAATGTTCTTGGTCCATGTTTACCGCTTATTCTAAATATATCAGACCATGTGTTTAACGCTATACATAATTAATTTTCTTTTGCACTCTATGAAAACTACCTCTGAAGACAATTTGAGCGTATGTTTTCCTTTAACAATAGCACGTGTCACTAGGGTGTGTCTCGAAAACGAAGCTTAGTTAATTGTATACCTGTTGTGGTCTCCATATGAATTGATAAAAGGGCGCAATCTTCGTCACGCAAAGAGCCAAGATAGTGTCTTGTTCTGTCAATGTAAACGGTAATCAACCCGTGAGGTAACGCATGATCAAGCTGACGTTAGTTCTGTGACTGGCATAGTCGCCGTCTTAAACGTCAGTGAAAATATCTAGACGACAATGGCAATTTGTCTTCATCCTAAGTCTGTACGTAAGATTTATGGTGGTGTGAGTTCGTACAGTGTGTTGGTAGGCAGTCACTTCTATAGTCTGACGTTATTACTACAGGCGTCAGGCATAAAGTTCGGTCTGTGTATCACTAAGTGTTGAGGTATCAGATCTGTATGGCACTCTAAATAGTATGCTCGTTACAGCTACCCGCCAATACCATATATGAAGCGCCATGAGTATGTTCCCTTTTTGGCGCAAAACTCAAATTGTTACGACAAACGGGATCGGGAGTTCAGCTGATTAAATAAATAATGAGCAATTTCCCTTCTTGCTTAAATATCTATAAAGGTCGTCTGCTGCAGTTGCGTCAAAAGTGGGAAGGTGTTAAATTAAGTTATTTCAAGTAACCTGCATAAATGTGTCAAAAGTGCATCATACTTCTTCCCTGAAAATGACCCGTAATTGACCTCTAGTTGAGTGTGAGTATCTTAAAAGCACCCCTTAAATGTCCAGGACCCGAACCGTGATTTGAACCCCAGACCTCTGGATGACAGTTCAGTGTGTTGACCAGTTTGATTGGTTGGGGTTAAAAGCCATTTTCAACAACACAAATCAGTCATACATCGACGACCAGTTCACATGCCCATGTGTTGCCTGATACTTGTACCCAACCTAACAGTATTAAACAACTAGATGCTTGTCCACACACATCGTTACTGCATTGGTGGAAGACAAATGACGCATGTAGCATTATTATTGTTTCAAATGACGGGAATAATATTGACCGAGGTTGGATTTTAACTCAAACCCTTGACCGGCTGGCTGAGCTACCATGAATCGACCGGATCAATAATACTGAATACTGAAAAACGCCTACTTATTCGAATAACATGTAGACGATACTGTGTCAAAAGGAGAATCTGCTTATTATGAGCTCCTTTTGTCACACATTTTCTACTAATGCAGATGCGTGAATATGCGGGAGATGGTTAACCTTAATTGTCAAGAAGCTAATTATAAGTCCGTTCAGTAAATGAGTGTTTTAGCAGGAAATCGAATGACAGAAAATATGCCCAATCAGAAACCTAAATTGATAAAGACCCGAGGCTGTTATATTAGGTCTGTGGCGTAGTATAGATTCAGATCACTCTTGGTATCCGCATAATTTGACCAGATTATGTGCTGTTCACTCATTAGTATAAGAAACTTTTAAAGGGATATCTTGTTATCATAAGAACTCGGATTATATCCTATGGATGCAGATATGTTAGAAGTTGACATACATTTAGTCTAGAGTTAGTTTTACGAGAGTAAATAGCCTAATGTAACATAACAACTATAAAAGCTAAGTTTATTATTTTTTATTTTTTGAAACGTCTATTAGAAGAACAAATATTGTCCATTATCCTGGTATTAAATATGTCTGCTTTGTTGGAATCTATAAAATGATATAGAAAAATCATTTGATTTTTTAATTCCCTTTTAATTTCTCCTATAGATATATCTCAGGTAATAGTTACATATCGTTCTCAAAAAGTTACTCATATCTTTCGAAAGAAGGAAAAGAGATTCCATCTGCAGGACAAAGAGATATCTCTTTTACGAATATAGCCTAATAGTAAAAGGTCTAACCATACGGATAACCTCCAAAACATGTATGCAGGTGTAATTTGGTGTATCGAAGATCTATCAGCAGGCATCGATCAGTTTATATGCCTTGTTATTCAGTATACATTATAGGGATAATACACATTTTCGAGGGCGTGAACATCTGCGGACGCCCGCAAAATGTGTTTATGCCCGAGTGCGAAGCACGAGGGCATAAACACATTTAAGGGCGTCCGCAGATGTTCACGCCCGAGAAAATGTGTATTTTCGCTATTATTGCATAAAATAAGAGCAAACATCCAACATACAGTCCGCTGTAACGTTCAGTTGTACGATAACCGCCGATGAACATGACCCGATAACGCATGTGACGTCATAAACACATGTGACGTCATAAAGTAAACAAGTAATGTTTTACATATCCACGAACCGGGCCTACATCAAGGTTGCCATCGCTGAGTCGACACGGGTCGAATTAAATAAATGGTTTTGGATTATTTTATGCTCTTTAACTGTGAATCTAGTGCATGTTACCGATTATCAAGTTAAAGAAGCTGATGTTATTGTTAACCCAACAAATTGCTCCTATTCTAGGGGAGATGCAGCGTCCATGTTTTGTTTACTAACGGTGCCCGGGTAATGCATATGTAAAACATCTAACCGGTCTGAAACGGCACGTACGCGCGAGAATCGCTTTGTTTATACACGTTTTCTCGCCGTTTACGCCCGGCTTTTGCAATGTTTCTGTATCCCTTAAGCGGGCGTAAAACATAGATTTTATGCAATAATATAGGGATAATACACATTTTCGAGGGCGATAACATCTGCGGACGCCCGCAAAATGTGTTTATGCCCGAGTGCGAAGCACGAGGGCATAAACACATTTAAGGGCGTCCGCAGATGTTCACGCCCGAGAAAATGTGTATTTTCGCTATTATTGCATAAAATAAGAGCAAACATCCAACATACAGTCCGCTGTAACGTTCAGTTGTACGATAACCGCCGATGAACATGATCCGATAACGCATGTGACGTCATTAACACATGTGACGTCATAAAGTAAACAAGTAATGTTTTACATATCCACCAACCGGGCCTACACCAAGGTTGCCATCGCTGACTCGACACGGGTCGAATTAAATAAATGGTTTTGGATTATTTTATGCTCTTTAACTGTGAATCTAGTGCATGTTACCGATTATCGAGTTAAAGAAGCTGATGTTATTGTTAACCCAACAAATTGCTCCTATTCTAGGGGAGATGCAGCGTCCATGTTTTGTTTACTAACGGTGCCCGGGTAATGCATATGTAAAACATCTAACCGGTCTGAAACGGCACGTACGCGCGAGAATCGCTTTGTTTATACACGTTTTCTCGCCGTTTACGCCCGGCTTTTGCAATGTTTCTGTATCCCTTAAGCGGGCGTAAAACATAGATTTTATGCAATAATATTTATTCAGTTCCACGTTCGGAGGTAAATTCCAATACACGTTAATAGTAATCCACGTCGGCGGACTGGATCTGATATTCTCCAATACTTTTAGTTGTTCGGTTGACTCAGAACCGAGAACGAGCTCCCGTGACTCAAGCGCAGAATCGAAACGGAAGTCGCCGATTGACAAGGTGAAGGTCACATAATGCGGGGTAGCGAAAACATGGCGGAGTTACAGTTCCAAGCTCCCTTAGCCAGTTTTGAATCTGAAGAATGGAATGAATTCAACGATTTTCAGACTGCTGTCAATGGAGAGTCAGAAACAACTGAAAAGGAGGAATCGGACTCAAGTGAAAAATGTGATACTTCTTCCCCAGATAACTTTGGTGTGAGTGATACGTTCTCAGCATCCTTACAAGATTTGGTTCACAGTCTCGATGAAAAAATAACAAACTGTTTTTGTAACTATGACGATAAAGTCGAACAATTTGCCCCTGTACAAATTCGTAACAAAGAGGAATTAACAAGCGAATGCCCGTAAGTATCCGTTTAAATATGATATTTAAGAAACGATAATATAAAATTAATTTACATTTACAGTGTTATCTGGAACCCCTTGGGTATGGTCACGGGTCAACTCGGCCTGTAACAAACTCGGCCATGAGTCAACTCGGCCTTGGGTCAACTCGGGTGGGTCAACTCGGCCTTTTCTGCATTTTATAACTTGCAGTGATAGATATATATTGCCCACTTTTATGTTCGTCGTAATGTTACCATTTGTCATGAAAAACGAGTTAAAAGGGGAAATGAAAATGAAAATGATTACACGATTATCATTGTAAAATAAGTTTGATAGAGTACATCAACGATTATGACAATACTTTACGATCTTAAACAGATTATTAGGGATTTTCCGATGCAGTTTTGTTGTATGTAGGAAATGCATAAATTATCATCAGTACAAGACACGTTTTCCTGCAATGTTTTCAACGATTATGACAATGATTTACGATTAGATGGATGTACTAATTTATCTATGGATATTCTGCTTATTAGAGACAGTGTTTCCGTATAATATTAAAACCAGTACAACAATGCAAATTTAAGGAAGTTCTCATAAAATGAGTATGACTTAGGCAAAACAGTAAAATATAATGAAAAGGAGACTAATAAAAATCAAACAGCGTATAGATTTATAGATAAAATAGGCCCTACCTGTGTCGCACGTGCGATGCTGCCATTTACCACACCAGTCACATATTGGCAAAAATCACGATACTTCAAAGTCAGTCAAACTTCAATTATTAAATAATTTTGGAGTGGATAGATTTTAAATGATAACATCAAACAACTTTGAAAAACCATTTTTCTTTAATTATATGACTAGCTATAATTATAATTGTAATTATTACTTATTATATACAACAAACAACATAAATTAAAAATTTAATAAAGATTATGTAACAACTGTGACAAGCAATTTTTTATTATAATTATCCAAATTACCTTTACAACATCAACAAACCGCATCAATGCAATTGACGTATACAACTTATAAAATACTTATTCTCCTTTTACATGCATATTCAGTACTGGCCGAGTTGACCTGGCCGAGTTGACCCACCCCGAGTTGACCCGGATTCTTGGGTATGGATGTTTACTAGTCTCAACATATCGTCGTTACATAAGTCAATGTAATATGAAATCGCATTCCTAGTACAGAAACCTGGACTAAGATGTTTTCCATTCATGTGGGAATGATTAGTTATTTGTAGAGTGTGCAATTCCATATAAACCCTTTCCCTCATACGACAAAGAAAGACATCATTGTGTGTCCTGTTACACCATTCTTTATCTAGTTGTATACTATTAATTATTTCACTAAATAAACCATTTATTTATTGAAATAATTCCAAATAAAGATGGTGAAAATGTTAATTAGATCTAAACAAATTTAACTAGGCATAATCTTCATAAAATTGATTTATTACATGGTGTCCTGTGTTACTAACAATACAATTGAATTAGTGTCCAGTTACATCATTTTGTGTTCTGTTGCACACCAGTTTGTGTCCTGTTACACCATTCTTTATCTAGTTGTATACTATTAATTATTTCACTAAATAAACCATTTATTTATTGAAATAACTCCAAATAAAGATGGTGAAAATGTAAATTAGATCTAAACAAATTTAACTAGGCATAATCTTCATAAAATTGATTTATTACATGGTGTCCTGTGTTACTAACAATACAATTTAAAACCCACATTTCTCTTTATTTAAAGATAAAATCTATTTTGTCATTTAGAATTTAACAGCTTTAGATATTGTTCTAAACATATATAGTGCTCATTTAATTTGTCAAAAGTCAAATATTACAAAAGAGGACACCACAGTGTTTGTGATGTAACTCAAAATCCGGACACCATATTATGGCTCAAATACGATTGGCTGGAATGGTCATGTGTATATTTTGGGTTTTCCCAAGTTGTATTTCACTACGGAGAAAGGATAAATGGATGTTTTTGCACTTAAAGATAACCTCTACATGATAAAAAGGACTGTGACCTATCCAAAAAATCATTTCTGTATTTATATGTTACACTTGAGACCCAAAAAACATTAATACCACAGAACTCTTCAAATGGAAGAGCATATGAAAAACAAGGTCACCGATTTAGGTCAGTCACTGAAACAGGGCCGCTTGTACGATTGATATATCAACATTCATATAAGTTTTCAAAACATTCGATCCTAGCAAAATAATTTAAAATGATTTTAAGCAGGAATCAAGAATGATACTCTAGATTCCTGTTTCCAATTAAAAAACAATAGCAAAAAGGTAAATTGCTCATTTGTTTCCACTCTTTTTAGTAATTAAACTGTCTTTTATTGATATGTCCATAGAAATAAAATAAAAATATAAATGTGATATGATTATCATTATGTGTGTTTATTATCATTTTCACTTCGTTCTCATCGACCTTACATGTGAAAAAAATGGCACCCCCACTTTATAAAAATATCAGTTGGTTGGGGGTACCAAAAACCCCGTGTTTGAAAAGAATGTGGAGATTTATCAATGGGGCAAAAAAGCCCAAGAAGAAAAACGATTCACAAGAGAAAACTCAGAAACAAAATGAATATGAAAAGAAAAGAAAGAGAACTTTTAATTCAAAATGGACAGTGGGTAGGCCATGGCTTATTGACACCGACTAAGGAATGAAGTGTACATGGTGTATCGACCATGTCAACATTTCAACATTTTGAGAAGTCGGGGGAATGATAAAGCGGACTACAACCTTCATTGATGGTTGTAGTACGTACAAACATGAATCTATAGCCTATCATGAGCTATCTGATGCACTTTTGAGGACATGTGCTTTAATTTTTTGAGAAGCCTGTAAAAACTAAAATAAAAGCATTAAATAATGCATTCCAGTTAATTTGGTGTTTTTGTTATATTTTTCAATTTAAGTTTGGGCGAGTACAAATTCCATTTGGGCGAGTTGGTTTATCAAGTTACTCGCCCAGTTTGGCGAGTGACCCAAATGTTTAAGCTCTAACACTGATTATGAAGCAGTTATTTTATGATGTGGTCACAATGTAATGTTAACTTGGACTTTATAGAACTTAGAAGTAGTATTACCAGGGAAATAGATAAGAATTAAGATCCCTGGTATTACTATAAGCGTAGAGGAATTAATGCATTTCGTTCTCATTGATTGATTGCGTTTAATGCCATTTTTAACAATTTTTCAGTCATATCATGGCGGCCAGTTCACCTACCCATATCATATAATTCCTGGTTTTCTCACACCAGTACTCCACACAACATACTTTCCAAGCAACTGGCTTCTTTTCCACATAGGCTGTTAGCCCATAATTGGTGAAAGAAGAATGATGCTTGTCACAGTGACTTTGTCAAATGTCTGAAAGAATGTTGGCCGAACTCACAACCCCTGGATTGCCAGCCTGCGTATCAACCGACTGAGCTACCGGGGCTCGGCACATTTCGTTCTCACTGTGTTTTGATATGTAAATTGCAATCTTACCAGTTACCACATGATGAGAATGTGATAAATGCTTGATAAGCTTGTGGTAAGATATAAAGGTAATGGGTCAAAAATGCCTGATCCAAAAAGGCCCTTTCCCTTTCCCACATACAACAAATCTTCAGACAACTTAAAAAACATGTGGACAAAAATATGGAAAATCCCTAAAAGTAAAAGTGAGGGTATATTTACTAAAAAAAAGTTGAAAACATTGTGGCAAAAAGAGAAATTGCTTGTTTTGAGCAATTTCTTCTTTTGTCACAATGTTTTCAACAGTCGTCTGCTGCAGAGGCCTCAGAATGCATCTATATGTGGGAAAGGGTTAATCCCTATTGAATATGGGCTCAAGTCGTTTGTTTTTATCTTGCTTATTGATGTTGGTTAAGTTAAATTACAATTATAGTTCTAACTAAATATGTACAGACACAAACTTGTTGATAATAAGGTATATATATGACTAACACATCTCGCCCTACTGCACTATTTTAGCAATATTTGTTCTTAGTAAAGCCTGAGTATCCTAAAGATCTCTGTATTTATATGTCTTTCAGTTTGTATAACTATAATTAAAATAGGTTTGTTGTAATTTGTTCATTTGGTTACTTATCTATCTAGTTTTCACAAAGAGGGCCTTTTTTTTGGTTTTAGGCCTTTTTGACTGTGATTCAGATCATATGAATGGCAGTAGAAAGAACACAATGGACACAGTGCATGCTTGCTAAAGTATGTGGTAAGAAATTAACGGAAGCCTTTTAGACAAAGTGAGAACAAGACAGGATCACATTAAGAACGTAGAGTGAACTTGAAACTGCAGTTTTAATTTTTCAGGATGCAGTGTGGTCTTCATGGTTTTCTCTGAGGGGTTACGGGGCATTAAAGTGATTTTGTAATTTGGGATTTCCCTTTATATCAGTTCAAAATTCTTCTCACCAAATACTTGGAAAATCTTTTTTCCCCTGACTCTGAATAACTTAATAATTATAAGTTTCCCGTCATAGCAAAATCAAGTATTAATACTGATCAATAATAACTTGAATATGCATAAATAAAGTTAGTGCTATAGCCTGTTTTGCTTTTAATATTTCTCCCCCAGCCATTTGGCATTTGGGATTTCTAATGGACTTTTGCTGATGGCCTATGCCAAACTAATTCACAGAATACTGATTCTGGCAATTGTATGAGCAGTATATCAAATAACATATTTTCATCTGGTGAGTTTTTACACAAAAGAAAAAATTCTGAAACAATTAAACTAAAGAAAATTTCATTTGTGATCTAATATTTGAGAAAATAGCCATGCAAAATGCAAGAACACATTTGAAATTGAATAACATTTTACATTCAGGAAATGCTGAAATGATGTTATCTAAAACAGAGAAAATCATTAAAATAGACATAGATTGAATCCAATTAATTAATGTTCCCGGAAAATATTGTGAGGTTTTATGTTTTTCTAAGTTAAGTGTTTATATGTTTCACATGCTACAAGTCCTGTAGGACTAGTGACTTGAAAAATGCACTCGCCCTTACCTAACTTTCACTTGCCCTTAAGTTCTAACTATTTTAATTATTTCTTAAGTAACTCTTCTGAATTTGTTTTGAAATAGTATAAAAATTACCCAATTAACTTGTATTATCTTACTTCCTCTCGCTTTCTTCGTCCCTTACTACCACGTATATTGCCAGAGAAGGTTTCGATACTGGATTGTTTCGACATGGCCTATGGTGGGAAATTAAACGGTGTCATCAATAACATTTACATTTAAAGTAAAGACTGTGCCACAAAATAAATAATTAGGATTTTGTTCATAGTTTTGTGAAAATGTTGGCATTTATTTTATATAATTTTTGAATGGAGAGTAATCTATCGATTATCTACCAAACTTACCAATGTAACTTGATAAGAGTATGACACTCTTGTCTAGTTCTTTATTAAAGTGAAGGAAGAATGAATAATTGAACAAAACTTTTCTGATTCACAATCACATGAACCAGGCTGCACCGATACTTGGAAATGAGCACCTGTTGGCTTCATACACAACTTCATGGCAATCAGATGCTTCGATGGGCATCTTTTACTTTCTAGAAATGAGCACCTATTCAGACTGTTAGTCTAATATGCAATTTTACGGCGCTAGGATGTTTTGATAGATGGATAGAGTGAATGAGAGAGAGAGAGAGTTAAGCTAAGCATTGCAGAATATGATTATGATTAATGGCATGAACGAATATCGTCCAAAATCTCTCATAATTTTAAATATCTAGCTTGAAACCTCACTCGCCCTGTCGGACTACCACCTAGAATTTCTTACTCGCCCGATCCTTGTTTCAACTTGCCAATGCTGGTAGGCGAGTGGATTTTTGGACCCCTGATATGTTACATCCACTTTGGTTCAATGTCAAGGACGCAATTACAGGTCAAAGGTCATGTGACTATATTTCGTGTCTGTTCAGTAATTTTTGCACCATTTGAAGGATTTTAAAATAACTCACTACAAATGTTAACCATACTGATAGTGAGGTGATGTGCAGAGCGCATGTTACAACCACTTTAGGTCAAGGTCGCAATTACAGGTCAAAGGTTATATGACTAGTATATTCCGTGCCTGTTTAATATCTTTTTGAAATAACTAACCACAAATGTTTACCATACTGAGACAATGTGCAGAGCACATATTACAACCACTTTGGTTCAAGGTCAATGTCACAAGTACAGGTCAGAGGTCATACTATATGGAAATTCAAAGGGCCTTAATTATGTGAGAAATCATTCAACGGTCAACCAGAATATTTTGAAAATTTGCACATCTCCTCTTGTTAGTGAAACTTCCCATAACGTTACCTTGAATTCAAGTCAGTGGTTGCTGAGAAATAGCCCGGACATATGCAGAACGATCTGACAGACAGACAAAGCGGGGACTTTATAATTATATGATACACCGAAAAAAAATCATAAAAACTACCACTGCATGAAGATTCAGTTTACCAAGTCTCAAACACTCTATTCAGATTACCCTACAGCAGGTACATCTTTGTGTATGTGTGTTTCTACTGAACATTTTCCTAACAAAATTGCAGTAGGCCTGTGATGGCATGAAAAAACACCCCTCTTGAACTACAACTTGTACATTTAGTTATCATTTTGTTAACACATTTCACACTCAATAATGAAATTTAATTATTTCAATTGACTTCTTCTCCATATTTGTTTTATTTTAATATTCAGTTTCAGTATTACAATCATTGACAAACTGCAATGGGGGAGACATATGTTTTTGTGACAAAAAAGTTCAATATCACAATTATGTAATCAGTACACACACTTCTCCTATTAAAGTTACTAAAATAGAATTCCCTAAAGTTACGTGTCCATTATTCTCTCCCTCAATTGACTTTAAACTGAAAATCCTGGATGAAGAAGAAATTTCATTATTGGGATATATGTAGACATGAACCTTTCACTACTAGGTATTAACCTATCCCACATTTCTGCAGCAGACAACTATTGAAAACTTTGTGGCAAAAGGAGAAACAATTCATAATTAATGATCAATTTCCCGATGTCTGTCTGTCTGTCAACATTTTGGTTAAAGTTTCAGATTGAGGCAAGTTTGGTTAAAGTTCCAGGTTGAGGCAAAATCTCAGTATTGGAAAGGGTTACAAACTTGAAACTTTGCCTGAAGGTAACCAGAAACAAGTTCAATTGATTTCTATGGTTACTTTACCTTGACCTTGGTTTGTCGATTTTCGAGGTCAAATTACCGACAATCCGGCCTTACCGTCTTCAGCGGTTTCTTGTATAAACATAGTTCATTATGATGGTTTATTCTTTTATTTCAAAATTGATTGTTTGGTGTTTTAAGCTGTTTTCAACAATTTTTCAGTTATATCACTGCATTTCCTGGGTAAATTACCAGTACTACTGGTCCATTGATCCTGATACCAGACAGTCAGTCGTAATACTGAGCACTAAAAGGAGGGCAGCCATTACTACAATTTATAAAGTTTTTGATACAACCCGACCAGGAATCGAACTCCCACACTAGAGGCGGGCGCTCTGACATTACACCACTGAGGCAAAATGTGTGTTTGGATTGCCTGCCTTTAATTAAGGCAATGTGACGGGTGTCAGTATGAGATCAGGTCTTAGTATTCTGTTTGTCTATCCATCTGTCTGTCACGCTTTGACTTTGATAATTGTTATTGGCTACAGTTATTAGCAGGTGACATTGGGATGTGTTCTTTGGTAAATTCTTGTTTCTTTTCAGAATGTGTGGCTTCTTTTAAAACAGCATATGATTAAAAAGATGCAAATTTGAATATTGTAAACAAAGATTTTGTTAGAATGGTTTTTTACAACACTTTCATCAATTTTTCAGTTAATTTTTTATCACATCATTACCTGGTTCGATTACTAGTACTAACTGGTATATTTATCCTTACACCAGCAAGTCAGTCATAATGCTAAGTTGCTAACTTACAATACCTCAGCTCAAAGGAGGAAAGCCATAGCTATTATTTCTTAAGTCTTTGGAATTACCCAGCCAGGGATCAAACCTGCAACCTCTGCAGCGGTGTAAATGTAACAACGAAAAGTGGAAGAAAAGCAGTGAATGAGCAAATAAAATGTCTGGTGAATACAAGTTTTTGACAAAAGACAGGACTTCGAAAAACATGCAAAGCATTATGTTTGGAAATTAAAGCTAGGAGAATTGTTTTTGTTGGCACTATATTGCAGTAAGGATCCCTATGAATCATGCACAGCGTAAGGAAATGTACTGTATTTTATTGATCCTGCGTTCCAACTCACAGACTCACCGACTCCATAGCTAGTGATAAACACAGTTAAAAAACAATGCAACCTGTATACAAATTACAATGGAAGCATTCAACAATAATGTTCTATGTTGTGGCGTAACACATTTGAACACTTGTTATGAGGTTTCTATTCTCAAGTGTGCCAACAGCATACTATTTAGAGGAGAAATATTTTGTTAACCCATTCCCACATAACAACAAATTTACAGCAGACGACTTTGAAAATAATTTGGGAAAAGCATGGAGAAACTCTATAAATGTTGGTGTAATTTCTGAAAAGAGATGAGAACATTGTGGCAAAAGGAGAAATTACTTGTTTTGAGCAATTTCTTCTTTTGTCGCCATGTTTTCAAAAAGCTGTCTGCTGCAAATACGTCAGAAAGTGTCTATATGAGGGGAAGGGTTAAATCATCAGCAAAACTTTTGATCTCTAGCCTTTTAAAAGCTATTGCTCATTACTGGATACTGTTTTAACCCTTTCCCACATATATAGATGCCTTTGCAGCATACAACTTTTGAAATCATTGTGGCATAAGGAGAAATTGCTCATAATGAGCAATTTCTCCTTTTGCCACAATTATTTTAATTCTTTAATACAATAATCATTTATAGATATTTTTCATATTTGGTCTTCATAACTTTAAAGTTGTCTGCCGCAGATTTGTTGTATGTGGGATTGGGTTAAGTACCAATAAAAGGTGCCATGTCCAGGCTTGCCTTCTAAATAAATGCTTCTCTGATTCATTAATGATCTTTTGAAGTATTTTAATGGAATCCTGATATCCAATTTTAAAATAAATAAATGAGTATTTTAGGGACCTGATGCTCCATACTTACAGGAAAAGACTTGTCCTTTTCCCACCTGCAGATACATTTTGACACATTTGCATCCGACAACTTTTGGAAACATTGCGACAAAGGGAAAAACTTGCTCATCATGTGCTATTTCTCCTTTAGCTACAAAGTTTTAATTCATACCGTTCAATAATTGTGCTTACTTATATCTTTTAAAATTTGTATGCTACAGTTTTGCAGTATGTAGGAAAGGGTTAAAGAGTTTTAACTAAAAGTTTTGAATCTGATGAAACGGGTTTGAATCCGTCTGGTGTGTTTTGTGCCACAAATGCGACAAATGCGCTTTTGTATATTTGCAACTAGCTAAAATCAAGATCAGGTCATACAATCTACTTTTTGATCAGTCTTCTGACTTGCCACTAAAAGATGATTCAATGGCCCATTGACTTGACTGCTTACAGTGCATGGCCTTATCAGACTGCATTTGCAAAGGCTACCATCATTGTATGTGCACTCTGGGGTAACAATTGTCTAAGGGTCTATTTTCTTGTGTTGTTGCTGATTGTATTACCAGTTTGAGATTTCTAAAAGTCGGCTGACTGACCTACAAATAGCAGATCAGCTTGAGAGTTAAGCATTGCATATTTAAGATGATTATCAGAATTGACATTATAACGTCATCAGTTAATGAACTCAAAGGTTTTGATGATTTTACAGAGATTCCAAGTAAAGCAGTTTAACCCTTTCCACATACACCAAATCTGCAGCAGATGTTTACTTTGAAAACATCTCAACAAAAATAGGGAACATCTCGACAAAGATAGGGAATATCTCTAAAACTTTTAGTTTAACTATTGAATAGACTTGATGAGCAATTTCTCCTTTTGCCACTATGTTTTCAAAAGTATTCTGCTGTAGAGGCATCAGAAAGTGGCTTCATGTGGTAAAAGGGTTACATTGATTGATATCATTATCATCTTCATTACTGATTCAAAATCAATATAGTTGGTACTTATTACTGTTGTCCCTCATTCATCAAGATGGCGAGACTGTTAACCTTTCCAACTCGAAAAACTCATTTTGACGCATCTTTAGCAGACGACTTGTGAAAATATTGTGACAAAAGGAGAAGTTGGTCCTTTTACCAAATTATTTTCCACTCAATTAATTAATTGTAATTTGTTCTTTCATTAAAAGAGATTGTCCATTTTAAGTTTTTGTCAAGATCTTTTCAAAGTCAGATTTATTTGATGCTGCCAGTACTCTGGCGGCTTCCTGTAGGAATGCTTTGAAATTAAGCACATGGAGATATATATAGACCTGCCCGTGTGACCGCATATCTTGTTATTAGAACGTTTTTAAAAGTTGTCTGCTGCAGACCTTCAAAATCGTCTGCATAAGGGTCATACTAAATTCATGACTGAGTGCCTTTTAAATCTCACAATCTGTAAAACTCTGGCAGACTTTGACCTCACATATCGTGTATAATATTATTATGACAGGATAATTTCCCTTTCTCTTCACAGTTGACTTATTTGTTATGAATAGTTAATTCCAATGAATATCTGCCAAAAAAGTTAAGTGACATGCCAACATTTCATTGATTTTTGTTGCTATACCGGTAGGTCAAAACTCAGGGGTTTATTTTTGTTTCAGAGCAGCAGGATAACAATTGAAAGTAGGCGGGGTCAGGGGGTCCTCCCCCAGTAGGGGTAAAGGAAATTCTTTTTAAAGTTGCCGGGTAAAGGAGCTTGAGTAGTCGGCGAAATTTGGAAAAATCTTAATAATACAGATTAAAATAAAACATTGCTGAAAAAAGGAAAAATTGCTCATTTCTTCTTTTCTCAGTAATATATTTTCATTGTCACTTATTTTTTTCCTAGACTCAAAATGTCTGCTGCATATTTATTGTATATGGAAACAATATAGAGGTGCCTGAATGTCATCTGTATAAGATAAAGAGTTAATTTAGGTTTTTTGTAAGACCTTTCCTGATATAGATGCTTTCTGACGCCTCTGCAGCAGACAGCTTTTTGAAAACATAGTGACAAAAGAAGAAATTGCTCAAAAAGAGCAATTTCTCCTTTTGCCACAATGTTTTCCACTTTTTGTCATAGGTTATCCATTCAATTATAGAGATTTTCTATTTTTAGCTCACCAGAGCACGAAGTGCTCAAGGTGAGTTATTGTGATTGCCTTTTGTCCGTCGTCTGTCATCCGTTATCAACATTAATTTTGCTTGTTACTTTGTCAGAATTTTTGTCTTAGTGATATCTAGGCCAAGTTTGAATATTGGTCATGTTGGGTCAAAAGCTAGGTCACTAGGCCAAATTGAAGGAAAATATCGTTAACACTCGCATTTTTTGCATTATATAGCAGTTTGAAATTTTGAGAGAATGTTTGTCTTAGTAATAGGTCAAGTTCAAATATGGGTCATATCGGATCAGAAACTATGTCACTCGGCCAAATTGAAGGAAAATCTTGTTAACACTGTACAGAAGACGCATTTTTTGCTTCAGCAGCTTAACATTTGGTCAGAATGATTATATATCTTAATGATATCTAGGCCAAGTTCAAATAATTTCATTTTTTGCTTCAGCAACTTGAAATATTTTCAGAATGATTGTCTGAATGATATCTAGGTCAAGTTCGAAGGTAGGCCATATTTGGTCAGAAACTAGGTCATTAGGCCAAATTGAAGAGAAATCTTCTTAACACTCTGGATGGTGCATTTTTAACTTGAGCTTGTTGAAACTTTATCAGAATGTTTGTCTTGATGATATGAAGGTCAAATTTAAACATGGGTCATGTCGGGTCAAAAAGTAGGTCACCAGATCAAATTGAAGGACAATCTTGTTAACACTCTAGAGGCCACGATTCTGGCTTCAGCAGCTTGAAATTTTGTCAGAATGTTTGTCTTGATAATATCTAGGTCAAGTTCGAATATGGGTCATATTGGGTCAGAAACTAAAAGACTAGGCCAAATTAGGACTAGGAAAATCTTGTTAACTCTGTAGAAGTCGCTTTTTATGCTACAGCAGCTTGAAATTTAGTCAGAATGTTTATCTGAATTGTATCTAGGTCAAGTTCGAATATGGGCATGCCACCTTAAAAACTAGGTCACTAGGCTAATTTGAAGGGAAATCTTGTTAACACTCTGTATGGTGCATTTTTAATTCGAGCATGTTGAAACTTTATCAGAAATGTAGGCCAAGTTCGAATATTGGTCATGTCTGTTATAAAGGAGGTCACTCAGCAAAAATTGAAGAACAATCTTGTTAACACTCTATAAGCTGCAATTTTGGCTTGAGCATGTTGAAACTTTGTCAGAATATTTGTATTCAGGATATCTAAGCTAAGTTCGAATATGGCTCAGGTCAGGTCAAAAGATAGGTTACTAGGCCAAATTGTAGAACAATCTTGTTAACACTATAGAGATTGCATTTTTGACTTGAGCAGCTTGAAATTATCTCAGAAAGTTTGTCTTGATGATATTGCCATTCGCGCTAAAAGAGTCTTAAATAACCCATTTTCAGGTGAGTGATCCAGAGCCTCATGGACTCTTGTTTGACAAAATATGTCTCAAAAACGTCTGTTGCAAAATTGTCGTATGAGGGAAAAATTAACCCGGGCCTTTCCTGCATTCAGCAAACTTTTGAAAAATTTGGGAAAAATATAGGACATATGTAAAAATAAAAGTATTATTATTAAATAGAATATTTGGTCTGCTGCAGATTTGTCTGCAGGTGGGAAAGGGTTTTAAAATATGCTTCTTTGGCTAAATACTACATAGGCAAAAAGGACAAACTGCTCTCTTGCCTCTACAATGTATGACAATTATAATTATAAGCCCTGGTTTGAATTCTTAAATTCATTATTTTTCTGTTCATACTTACTGAAGAATTGTTAACCTAAAGAGCAGCTGCATGTCAGATTTGAGTGGTCTTTATTCATGAATTTTTGTTTGATGCGCTGGTTTATCAAACTACACCATAAAACAGACAGGAAAATCGTTCAATATTGGCAGAATGCTATGATCCAGAAGTATATCTTATGTCGACGTCACACTTTGAACTTTAATAAAGTTAGTCATACAAAAATGAGAGAGATGAAGCAATGAAATAATTATTAGTCAAACTTACAGAGAGGTACTTAGCTCATAATGGGTCTGGTCCCTTTCCTACCTGCATACTCATTTAAATGCATCTAGAGCAGAAGAGTTTTGAAATCATGGCTGCAAAAGAAGAAATTGCTCAAACTGCAGGCTTTTATGTATATTCAGCAGACTTATGATATCATTATTGTCATAATTGGCAATTTGTCATTTTGATTATGTTTATATATCTATTTAATAACTATATACTTTTGTTTTTATGTCAAAAATACATTACCAGTCATTTAATACCTGATATATAATCTCAACACCGTTAATTCATCCAGAAAAGAAGCTCGCGCAGCCATGCATAGCCCTCACGCGTGTGTGATACACACGGCCGCCGGTAATACCGGCGCACGGGCCATGTGACCCCCACTTTTAATTTCTGGACACACCAACTGACAGCTAAGAATTTATTTCATTTTTATATTTTATTTCTTGGTCTGTTTAAGGCATTCGCCTTAAACAAGTTATTTTCATTCAGTTATTCAACTACATTAACAACCTAACAACATAATTGTGTAAATTACTAATTGTAATTAAGTTGTTTTTTTGTGAACACAACTAACTGAGAAGTCACGGGTGGGTTACCCCACCCACTATTTCAGTTACGTATCGGGTGCGGTAATGGCCATTCATTCTTTCAACGAAGTTATAGTTACACCGACCCTATTAGCGATAATATATTATTATCGCCTTGTATTACATTATGTATATTAATTAAACATGAACAATTTTGGAAAATATTTGTAAAATCTTTTTCATTGAAATACGTTCCGTGATCAACGGGTATAGTAGAAAATAAAAAATAGAAAAAAATTATATTTTTTGTTGAATCGTATAAATTGTTTTGTTTCATATATATTCTATGTCACATAGTGGTGATCAGAGGCGTGACTCATAACGGCTGTATGAGACACGCGTCTGTCCTGTTTTGCGTTCACTAAGTACACACAGGATTCACCCTGTGAGTACTTCTCTTCCTGGCCTGCTTCCATTTGGAAACAGTCTGGGTTGAGGAGGACTCACAAAAGCTGGAAGAGTAAGAAGACCCCTAAAAAGGTTTCTCTTAGCTCTACGAGTGAAGCGGAGTTTGAGGGGTTCTCCCAACAATCAGACTCCGCGGCTGTGTTGAGTGAGCAGAAGGTCAGAGCTGTTCCTTCTTCACTCCGCACAACCGCTCAGAGGTCCAGATTAGGAGGTGTAATCAGCTATTTTCCCCACAAATTCCCTCTTAGGAACAAACCCTATGCTGTGGGTTCTCAATACCCACAGCATAGGGTAAGAGGGTCAAATGAGGATTTTAGACAATACGCCCCTTATCTGGAGCTCTGACCGCTCCCCCTCAGCTTCGGCTGGTCCTTCGCGGGACATGGAGGAGCGGATGGCAGCGGCTGATGTCTGTTATTCCGTCGGGAAACAAAGGCCTTCGGGCCAGAAACCGTACGGACACAGTGATGGTTGGCCTCAAGAGTGAGCAACCGTCTGCTGAACGACATTATCTGACGCCAGGTGTTGGGGCTGACCCTTCGGGAGACGCCATGGGTCAATCAAAGGGAAACCTCACTGATTGGCCACCTCTAACACCACACTCTGCAGTAAGCAGTCTTCGGACGCTTACAGAGTGCCAAATTATAATGTCTGCGGACAGAATTCTTTGGAGACCGGTGATAGAGCAGCTTCACAACTGCCTATCATTAGTCAACCGGGTAATGCTTGCGAGCAAAACCTATATGACTCCGGGTAACCGGGTACCGGGCAACCAGTCAGTCATTTCGCCTAGGCGCGACCAGTCACCGGGCAAATCCGGCAGTCATTTAGCGATGACGCGACCGGTCAGTCATTAAGCCATGACGCGACCGGGCAAATTATCAGTCAGTTTAACATGACGCGACCGGGCAGTGGGCAGTCAAGGTAACGAGCAGTCGTTAAGCTAGTACCACTCGTTCTTCGCACAACCGGTCTATACGGATATTCAAAACACTGGTCATTACGCACCAGGCTCAGATATCCAACCGTCTAACATCGGTTATAAGGAGTACAGGACAGATAAATCTTTCCTTTCTCCAAGGGGAATAGTGTTCTTCTGTAGGGATTACACTCCTCAAAAGAATGAGAATAGAAGAGTACGGATATTCAAACACTGGTCATTACGCAAGGCCCAGATATCCAGTTATAGGTAGTACAGGACAGAGAAATGTTTCCGTGTCTCCAAGTGGAACATGGTACTTCTCTAGAGATTACACTCCTTCCCCGATACAAAGCTCCGTTTCAAAAGATGTAACGGATCGGTGATAGGCGGGTTAACCAAGCCTACCGGGATCAGCAATACCCACCTGATGGGAATTCACTGTTCCCGGAAGGACACCTTTCGAAGAGGCAGTCCTTAGAAGGCAAACCCCCGATCGGAATAACTCAGGTTTTCCGTGAAAGGGAGGTCGAGACCGTCCCATACGATTAGTTCGGCGCCGACGATCGATCCAGTGCGACCTCTCTCTACTGCGGAGAGAGGAGGTTCATATCACACGATCGACACCTTAACACAACAATAAAGTACACCAAGATTGAATATTATTTTCAATCCCTTCTCTTACTTTTATAAGACTGTTGTGTCTTTCAGTTGAAAGACGGATTAGAGTCAAGCATCGTAGGGCTCGACACTCTCCCACCTCCTCGTCTGACGGGCGGGGGCGGGGGGGGGGCAGTCCCCTTCAGATTACGAGCCGGCTGTAGAGCGTTGACCTCTACAGCAGAACATTAAGGAAGTACTTAGGGTGGTGCCTAATACGTTATGCCCGAAGGTTGACGCTTAAACGTCGTTTAAACCTATAATGATTTCGAGCAAAACCTACACTCTGCAGTACAGCAGTCTTCGGACTTCTACAGAGTGCCAAGTTATAATGTCTGAAGTTTTTGGAGACTAGTGATAGAGCAGCCTCACATCAGCCTATCATTAGTCAACCGGTCAGTAATGGTCAGAGGGAGCTACCATTACTGAACGTTCCCAGAGCTGGGTAACGAGCAGTCGTTAAGTCAAGTTGACTCCAACCGTTTTGTCAATATTATGACATAAGCATTGGACAACCGGGTGTTTTCGAACACAGCCAAGTGAAAATCTCCTTCGCAGAGTTGTCGTTCCTTACACTCATATGAATGTAATGAGTCGATAGTGCTAGAGAATGAGTCAAATGCCTACCGAGTACTCAATTAATCACTGGGCATAAACGGTTGTCGCGTGAACGTTCACAGGGCAGTCAAACTCTTAACTGGGCATAAACGGTTACCGGGCAAACGGTCACCGTGAAAACAAAAATTCAACTATGAATTCTTCGGAATTCAACAGTATTCCAATTGACAAATGTCCTCGGACACAGTCATTTGGAGATCGGGCAATGTCTTTAGACATAGCCAGTAAGGCACCGGTCAAACGGGTAATGTCTTAGGACATAACCTTTCGGCAGTCAATCGGGCAGTATGCTGGGACATAGCCGATTAAACAGTCGGCCATCGGGTATGGGGAGTACCGGTCAAATAGTTATGTCGGTCCCCAGGGAGGAGAGAGTGCGTCTCTAGGGACTACACTCCTCCCAAGTAATACCCATCGTACCAATTGTTGGGACGAGTCGATGTCCGACGGTATTACATGGGAGAGATTCAGTTGATTTCATAAATCAATCCCCTATGCTGGCCTACCGGGATCAACCGTTCCCAGAGGATAGTCACTCTGTGAACTCTCTCATACGTGAGCTCGGACCGAAGGTTGATTCCATGCGATCTCATTCTTCTTCGGAAAAGGGATAAATTCCTCGATCATGACTCCTTCATAGGATTCCTCCCACCAATGGGCTAAGTTTTGTGGAAAAGTAGCCAGTTGCTTGGGAAGATTGTTGTGTGGAGTACTGGTGTGAGAAAACCAGGAAATACATGAGTAGGTGAACTGGCCGCCGTGATATAACTGAGAAATTGTTAAAACGGCGTTAAACCACAATCAATCGATCATAGGATCCCTCCATGTCGAATCGGACACTGACATTCCGGTCCAGAACCGGCTTTAGTCAATCCGCACGTCGTCGGGTAAAACCCACGACCCCGTCTTGTCTGACGAATAAGAGACATATCGGGTTCAGTGCTCCATCGGATGATTAACAATTTAGAGCTGGACTCTAAATAAACTATCATTAGTGGGAAGTTACTGCATTCACTGCGTCCATAGGCGCATTTCGGCGTATGCGGCAACATTGTTCACAGGGACAGAACGTACAGTGACTTCTGCAAAGGCATTCTTAGAAGCCCAACCTGTGAAGACACAAGAGACAGGCTAAGTTCGAGCCTAGCTTTCTGCTTCCGCTGGCCCTGCCTTATCAAAGCCCCGTACGGGAGCAAAGTTGGCATACAACCAAGTAGAGCACTGTCCCTAATCCGCGGCTATAGGGAAGCGCTCCTTTCTATTAAGCTAACAGGAATGCCATGGAGTGGGTATCAACCTTCCATTCGGTGGTTTCTACAACCGTCTTTCGTCTGGTTCCGGTGAAGACCGGAATAAGACTTATCGACTCAGATTGTGTCTAGTACGGTCGAGTAATAAAATGGAATGTTCCGTTTTATCAAGAACGCAATCCGGAACGGCTGTCTGAGCGATTCTTAGACCAAACAGACACCTGTTACCACGTACCGGTTGCTTTTTCATCGAGGAATGACCGTCGATTCATTGTAAACGGGGAAGTGTTCCTTTCAAACACTTCACTTCGATTACCTGCGTTTAGAATTAATTCCCAAAACGGGCAAGTCGGATCTATTCCCCTCAAGAGACTCGTTGTAGGACGTTTCTCGTTGAGCTGGCCCTTCGGACAGACTCGATTCGCTATAAGAGAATCCGATTACCATGTCCTGGATAAGGATCAGTAATTAAGGGAAACGGTCCGATACATGCTTCATACTACACCCGAATTGTTTACAGTTCGGGGCAGTGTGTTAAATACTCATTACTGTACAGGGCTTAACTGACTAGGACATGTACATGATCAATAGAGTAGACAGTAGTCCTTCGATTGGCAATAATTATTACTCCCTGAATTGCCCCCATAATTCAAATGAGTCAACTTCCGGTGTCGTTATTCTCTTCCTGACAATGACTTTAGAAACACAGTATTGGCCCAGAGATCGTAGTTCAACGTTCTTCTGGCCTGCCTATCGACATAACCGTTACATCTTCATTAGAAGTAGACAGTTCTTACCGATTGGTGTTTTTTAAGGTACGTCAATCAGTAATTTATGCTTACATTTGTTGCCGACCTCTCGCATTCAAGATTTGGCGATGAACACAACAATTATTGTTCGATGCTCCAATGCGCTTAACTTCAAGTTCAGATCCATTTCTCTCCAAACTTTTACGTTCTTCGGAAGCTGCCGCTTCGTAAGTTATAAACTGAGACTTAAATTCGTCTTGCTTGGCGAACACTATCAGGGAAGTGAGTTCTTTGCTTTCAGTAAAAACGAATTTCATCAGGTTTTACAGCCGTATGGTTATTCAACCGTTCTTATAAACCTGTATTCCTACTGAGACCAAGTTGCCTTTGGTGCTTCCTAACCCATCACATTTCACAACCTTTCTGTGAACTGTGTTCCCTTAGATATAACCTGATCTTGTACCCTGTCAAGGGTCTTAAGTTCTATATAAAACATTCGAGGGCTGTAAGAGCCACAGTAGGGGTTATTCAACCTCAGGTAGGAGAAGGATATGTCAGCAGCGTATTCAAACACTGGATATCCTATTCCTTTAATTAGTAATAAGATCCGTCTGATAAAGTCTTAAAACGTTTCAATCAGAAATTATTCCTCTCTGGACACACAAGTGGACTCTCAGCGAGTACTTACCTAATTAATACACAAATTACTAAATACATAAACAGTTGTGTTTATATTTAGTAGTACCGTAGGTACTCTTACCAAGTGCTACGATTTCTCGGGACCGGCATTGTGTTGGACGATCCTCCCGACCGATGCTGCAAAGTCATCAGGTATTAAATGACTGGTAATGTATTTTTGACATAAAAATGAAGTTTTTTAAAGTAAAACATATTTTTATTAGAAAATACTTACCAGTCATTTCAGATTCCCGCCTCCCAACCCCGCGTCGTCACCCAACACTAAACGCTGCAAGTTAACGGTGAAATTAAAAGTGGGGGTCACATGGCCCGTGCGCCGGTATTACCGGCGGCCGTGTGTATCACACACGCGTGAGGGCTATGCATGGCTGCGCGAGCTTCTTTTCTGGATGAATTAACGGTGTTGAGATTATATATCAGGTATTAAATGACTGGTAAGTATTTTCTAATAAAAATATGTTTTACTTTAAAAAACTTCATTTTTATAGACTTGCCCTTTTTTAGATCACCTGAGCCGAAGGCTCAAGGTGAGCTATTCTGATACACTTTTTGTCCGGCGTCCGGCGTTAACTTTTAGCTTTAAACATCATCTCCTCCCAAACTCCAAGGACAATTTCCGTGAAACATCACAAGACTGTTCCTCTGGTTGGCCTCTTTCAAAGTTGTTCAAAGATTTAAATTCCATTGAGAACTTTGGTTGCTGCGGCATCAGAAAGGGGGCAAAAGGTCCAAACTTTAAAAATCTTCTCCTCCGAATCTGCCAGTCAGATTCAAATATAATTTGGTAGAAATGTTCATTGGGTGACCCTCTATAAAAATTGTTCAAGCCATACTGATTGGTCGAAAAACATGGCAGTCAGGCGGCATCAAAAAAGGGGCAAAATGACAAAATGACAAAATTCCATTTTTAGCTCTACTGGCCAAAGGCCAGAAGGGCTTATGTCGTGGAGATTTGTCCGTCGTCCGTCCGTGCGTGCGTCCGTAAACAATTTCTTGTTAACACGATACAGTCTTCACTTTTGATTGTATCTCAACTAAACTTATACAGTAGTTAGATATCCATGAGAGCTCGGTTCCTTTTGAAAACCAGCCAGATCCGCCCATGCATGACTGGATTATGGCCCTTGAAATGGTCAAAATTGCTATAAAAGAGCTTGTTAACACGATACAGTCTTCACTTTTGATTGTATCTCAACCAAACTTATACAGTAGTTAGATATCCATGAGAGCTCGGTTCCTTTTGAAAACCAGCCAGATCTGCCCATGCATGACTGGATTATGGCCCTTGAAATGGTCAAAATTGCTATAAAAGAGCTTGTTTACACGATACAGTCTTCACTTTTAATTGTATCTCAACCAAACTTATACAGTAGTTAGATATCCATAAGAGCTCGGTTCCTTTTGAAAACCAGCCAGATCTGCCCATGCATGACTGGATTATGGCCCTTGAAATGGTCAAAATTGCTATAAAAGAGCTTGTTAACACGATACAGTCTTCACTTTTGATTGTATCTCAACCAAACTTATACAGTAGTTAGATATCCATGAGAGCTCGGTTCCTTTCGAATACCAGCCAGATCCGCTAATGCATGACTGGATTATGGCCCTTGAAATGGTCAAAATTGCTATAAAAGAGCTTGTTTACACGATACAGTCTTCACTTTTGATTGTATCTCAACCAAACTTATACAGTAGTTAGATATCCATGAGAGCTCGGTTCCTTTTTGAAAACCAGCCAGATCTGCCCATGCATGACTGGATTATGGCCCTTGAAATGGTCAAAATTGCTATAAAAGAGCTTGTTTACACGATACAGTCTTCACTTTTGATTGTATCTCAACCAAACTTATACAGTAGTTAGATATCCATGAGAGCTCGGTTCCTTTCGAATACCAGCCAGATCCGCTCATGCATGACTGGATTATGGCCCTTGAAATGGTCAAAATTGCTATAAAAGAGCTTGTTAACACGATACAGTCTTCACTTTTGATTGTATCTCAACCAACCTTATACAGTAGTTAGATATCCATGAGAGCTCGGTTCCTTTCGTAAACCAGCCAGATCCGCCCATGCAAGACTGGATTATGGCCCTTGAAATTGTTCAAATTGCTATAATTGAGCATGTGAACACAATAGAGGATCTATTTACTATCTGATCTTCACCAAACTTAGATAGTAGTTAAATATTGATGAGAGCTTGGTTCCTTTTAAAAACCAGCCAGATCCGCCAAGACTGGATTATGGCCCATGAAATTGTAAAAATTGCTATAATACAGCTTGTGAACACAAAAGAGCCTCCATTTACTACCCGATCTTCACTATACATACATGCTCTGGATTGAAAATGACCAAAGAACCATACCAGTAGAGCATAGGCCCTCATGGGCCTCTTGTTATGCAAATAATAATAACGACTTTATTTTATGAGGCTACACATTTGGGTTGTCCCAATCTTCCATGTGGGCCTCAGAGTTAGCAATACATTATATACACAATGTTATACATATAAACAATTCAAAAAATAAAAAAGCAAATTGGTAATAAAATAAAAGATCACTTAATTTCAAGAACTACTGGTAAACATCCACGCTAAATATAATTTCTTAAAAGAATTTAATGAATCTGCTGTTCTAATTTGAAAGGGAATATCATTCCAAATTTTTGGTCCTGAATAGGTCAGGGATTTTCTGAAGAATTCTAGTTTTGGTTTTGGTAATTGTAACAGCTTGTTATCAAAGGATCTTAGACCTTTATTTTGGGAGTATTTAAATTTGTCTCTTAGGTATTCAGGACATTGTTCATTTAATGATTTGTAAATGATAATTGCTTTTTTATAGTCTATTCTTGCATGAAATTTCATCCAGGATAATTGTTGGAAAAGTTCTTCTGATGGTGCATCAAATGGCTTGTCAAGTATAACACGTGCAGCACGTTTCTGAAATTTTAACATTTTGTCAAGCAGATTTTGACTGCAGGAGCCCCATATCGTGCAACAATAATCAATGTGAGGAAGTATGTATGCATTAAAGAAAAGATTCCTTGAATGTATATTAAGAAACTTTTTAATTCTCAGAAGTAGGTATAGTAATGAATTACATTTCTTTAGCGTGTGCTCAACATGATGTTTCCAGTTAAGTTGAGGGTCTATATGAACACCAAGAATTTTTTCTTTGTATGTTTGTTGTATCTCATGATTTTGTAATAGTATTTTGATCTCATCGGATTGATGATTTATTGGGTATGAAGCAGCAAGGAACATATTTTTTTTTTTTTGTACGTTTGGTAACATTGAGTTCTGTTGACACCAGTTTTCAATAATACATATTTCATTTTGCAGAGTTTGAGTTATATCTGGCTTTGATTTACCCACAGCAGTTATTGTGGTGTCATCAGCAAACATATCAATGATTGTATCTTTAACAAACAACGGAAGATCATTTATGTAAATTATAAACAGTAATGGCCCTAGAACAGAGCCTTGAGGGACGCCAGCAGATATTTCTCTTGAACATGATAGTTTTCCTGAAATACTTACTTTTTGGTAGCGACCTGTTAAGTAGGAAGTAAACCATTTTATTGATTTTGAGCAAAATCTATAACATTTAAGTTTTTCAATGAGAAGACTATGATTAATAAGATCGAATGCCTTTGTGAGATCCAAAAATATGGTACCTACTAGATTGTTGTTATTGATAGCTTCGATCCAATTATCAACAATTTGTGTTAAGGCAGTTTCACAGGAGTGAAATTTACGAAAGCCGGATTGTTGATTATTGAGTAGTTTATGTTTTTCCAAGAATAATTTAAGGCTATTTGAGATATGTCGCTCATAGACTTTTGATAGTACTGGTAGAATAGAAATTGGTCTATAATTATTCTTATCATTTTTGACACCTTTTTTGAATATTGGTGTTACTTTAGCTACTTTAAAAATGTTTGGAAATTTTGTTTGTCTAATACCTAAATTAAAAATATGTGTCAAGGGTCTAGCTATAATGTTTGAGCTTACTTTAAGAAACCGTGGTCCTAATCCATCCAAACCTGTAGATTTGGTTGAATCTAAAGAATTAAGCTCTTTCATTACGAAGGATTCACTTATAAATGGTATCTGAAATAGATCATTATCTTGCATTTTGCTGTCAACATAATTCTGAAGAACTGATTTATTCTGACTTTGAAGAATGCCATCAACCAGTGGTGCGGTTTTAAAAATTTCTGTGAAGAATTTGTTAAAAATCTCTGCAGTTTCTAAAGGGTCAGATATCTGATTTCCATCCTCATTAGTGATAAAGTTTGCTTGATGTGATTTTGATTTACCTGATAGATCTTTCAGATTCTTCCAGAGTAGCTTAGGGTTGTTGTTATTTTTGTTAATTGTTTTTTCATAGAACGTAGTTTTGGCATTACTAATTAATGTTTTGACTTGGTTACGACATCTTCGGAAATACCATTTATTTCCAGATAGTTTTGCAGCATCCCTCTTTTTAATGGCATTTGCAATCTCAGGTGTGAACCAGTCAGGCTGATGTTTATGTTTAACACGCCTTACTTTTACAGGTGCATGTTCATTTAAGACATCAGAGAACATTTGTATAAAACATTCTAATGCATCATCAACATCATTATAAGTATCAATAGCAGACCAAGGTTGATGTTGTAGATGTACCAAAAACTGTTCTTCATTAAAATGTTTTAGGTTTCTGTATGAAATTGAGTTATGTAGTAAACCTTTTTCTGGTTTAGATGTTAGTTTACGAGTAAAACAGACTGGGTAATGGTCACTCAATGTTAAGATAGGGACAGTTACCTCTGCAATATTACATGGCATATTTGTGTATAAATGATCAATTATTGAAGATGAACAGGAAGTTACTCTGGTTGGCTGGTTAACAAGTTGCTTTAAGTTGTATGAACTATAGACACTATTCCATGTAGAATTGATAGATTGATTATTAACAAAATTATAGTTGAGATCACCAAGAAGAAGTATTTCCTTGTTTTCAGAATAAATCAATTCAAGTGTTCGTTCCATGTCATTAACCCAGTTTGACAATGAAGAAGGTGGCCTATAAACATATCCAAAGAGAAATGATTTCTGTTTCATATATTTGATTTCCAGCCAAAGGGATTCTGTATTATCATTTTCAATCTCATTTCTATTAGTACAGGTATAACAGTTTTTAACATAAACTATTATTCCTCCTCCATGTGTTTTTCTGTCTTTCCTAAACATCTGGTAACCAGTAAGCATTATTTCAAGATCTAAAAATGATTTGTTTAAAAATGTTTCACAAAAACACAGTATGTCAATATCCTGCTGCTGACTTAATAGATATTTTACTTCATCAAATTTGGGATAAAGACAGTGTATGTTTAAATGAAACACGTTTAATCCTTTTTTTTCAAAAAAAATTCCATTTTGTTCTAGGGTGTTAACTGCGTCAAAATTTAGTGATTCACTTATAGATAGTTCATTTCTGTTTAATTGGATATTAGGATCTTGCCTGTTGATTTTGGAAATGTCATTTAGAATCGCTGTTGTCTGTAGACCGGTCTCCAAGGAGGAAATGTCCATGGGTTGACTCCAAATGGTTGTGTCATTGGGTGTGCAGGTGGTCGTCTGAATTTGGTTCTCTGTTGATTGTGCGGTTGTTTGAAGTTCCGAGCCCGAGGAAAATTTAATTCTTGTTGTAGTTGATTTATCTCCAATATTTTGTATATTTTTTATTTAAGGTGCTTCCCGAGAATAGCACCCCCTTTGTTTGTAAGGTGTACTTCATCATAGTATAGACTGTCATCGACCTTTTTGTCTTTCATAAATCTATCTGTGTTGTCTACGAATTCATGCTCATTGTCCTTACAGAACTGTTTGAAAAGGCAGTTCGTTGTTGAAATTACACTCAATGAGAGACGATCATTCTTTTTGGGTAGGATAGAGGAAATAATCATTTTAGCATCTGGGTTATATTGTTTGAGAGACCCTATTAATTCCTGGAGATCTTTAAGTATTGTCTGCGGCTCATCTGCATCTGAGATGTTGTTGATCCCAATATGTATAAGGAATGCAGCGTAGTCTTTGATGTTATTATGCTGCTTGAAAGTTAGGTCAAGATTCTTTGTAATATCCTTTATTTTTGCTCTCGGTTGGGTTTTTATTGATACTTGTAATCCATCACCTGATAATTTAGTACTATTCAGGACCTTTGTAATGGAGTCGCCAAATAGAAATACCTTTTTTTTGTTGTTGACATTTTGAGCGTCAGAATCGGCAGCATCAGATTTTTTAGTCGGAGATTTACTTTGTTTCTCTACACATTTTGTTGGTTTGGTTAATTCATGCATGTTTAACTGACTTGTACTTGAGGAATCCAGAACTGTATGTGATCCGTTGCTTGTTGATTTTTTTAGGTCTTGCATATCTTTTTGCAATGACCTGATTGCATCCCGTTCTTTTTGTAGATCAAGTCTCAGCATTTGGATATCAACCATTTTAGCTGAGGTTTCTACTTTCTCAGTGACTTTCTTTGTCTCTGATCTCAGGGTTGTTAGTTCATCCTTGAGCAGTGACATGGAGATTTCATCATCTTGAGCCAAATTGTCACTTTTTCTTTTCTGTGATTTTGAAACATGTTGCCTAATCTGTTTTAGTTCTGTTTGTTCATTGGCCTTCAGTTGTTTCAGTGATTCCAGTTGCAGTTTAAGCACCCTGAGATTCTCACAGAGAGATGTGATTTGTTTGGCCTGTTCTATTACTTTTTTTCTTAGGTTCTTTTTTACATAAGCGGTAGATTGTGTGATGTTGCTTTTTGCATTCTTTTCAAGTTGACATCTGGATGTATGTTCTAATAAGTTGGTTACTTCTGTTTGAGTATCAATATTTTTAGCTGATAAATCTTCAGATCTAGCAATTATATCTGCTTCTGTACTGGTGCTAAGTGCTAAATGCTTGTCTGATTTTAAGAAAATATAATACGAATCTTACTGTAATGATCCTCTAATTAATTTGTTTAAGCCGTTTTGATTGGTTACACAATCATAGCAACCAGGCGTCATCACAAAAGGGGTAAATTTAACTTTTAGCTACAAATGACAACCATCTCCTACCATTCCAATAGACCAATTACCACAAAACATCACAGGAATGTTCCTTTGGTGGTCCTCTTTCAAAATTGTTCAAAGATTAAAATTCCAATGAGAACTTTGGTTGCTGCGGCATCAAAAAGGGGACAAAATGTCCAAACTTTAAAAATCTTCTCCTCCGAATCTGCCTGTCAGATTCAAATATAATTTGGTAGAAATGATTTAAATTCCATTGAGAACTTTGGTTGCTGCGGCATCAGAAAGTGAGAAAAATACCCAAATTTTAAAATCCTTTTCCTCCATAATCTACTTGTGCGATTGCAAGATAATTTGGTAGAAATGTTTCTTAAGTGACCCTCTAAATAAACTGTTGAAGCCATATTTATTTCGTTGAAAAACAGGGCAGCAAGGCGGCATCAGGAAAGGTGCAAAATGACAAAAACTTTAACTATAATTCCATTCTTATTAAAGTTCTTGTGAGATTTCTAGATATAAATGGCCTTTACTGATAAGCTGTTTCTTGAGAAGTGTCCACTCCTTTCAGTTTCATTTGCACTCCCTAATAAAATTTTCCAGATATTTGCAGTTAAATATTTGCTACTAATTTACTATCAATTAGGTGATCGATTTAGGGCCATCTTGGCCCTCTTGTTGCCAAGATGTTTTTTAAAGTCGTCTGCTATAGATTTGTTGCATGTTGCAAAGACTTTTATAGTGTCCTTGTTTTGGGGTTATATCTGAACGCCTCGATGAATAACAATATATCAGAGAAGACTGGAATTACATGCAGGAATTACATGACTTTATTATAGAATTGCATCTTTTAAATGGCAGATTATTGTTCCATGGGCTCTTTTGTAAGAAGCCATTTAAATCTGCTCAGATTATATAAAAAACAACGTTAGTACATGACTGTATAGATATATTATTAAGAGGTGGAAAATAGAAAGTCATATTTGTGAATTGGCAGACTTAGTGAGTATTATAAAGTGTTGACTGTTACCATTGTATAGATAATCTTTTGTATACTTTGCCAAGTATGTTGGTTTTCTCAAATAATGATTGATTTGGTCCAAATCAAAGAAACAGGTTCATTTACCCTTTCCCACTGCAGACACCTTCTGACGCCTCTGCAGCAGACGACTTTTGAAAACAGTGTGACAAAAGTAGGAATTAGTCAAAAGAAGCATTTTCTTCTTTTGCTAATTGTTTTTTTAGTCGTTTTCAGTAGTTATACCTTCATTTATAGAACTTTTCCATGTTTTTGCGTAGTAGTTTTCAAAGTCATCTGCTGCAGAATTGTAGTACTAGTATGTGGGATAGGGTTAAACACAGAAGTATATGCAATAACATAAAACAAATCTGCCAGCCATGATATTAGTGATAATGCACCCCTTTGTAGGACTATATATTCCAAGGTTCAGCAGCAACAATTTTATCCTGGGTTAATTATCTTTATAATCTATGGCAATGGAGCTGAGTAACAATATATTATTGAATATATTTGAGGATTCATACAGTATTTATTTAGGTCAGCCATTATCTAAATGTCCAATCTCGGTCAATGATCCAGTTGATTGTATTGTTTGTCATGTTCTACAAATTGTTTGCTATTGGAAACGGCAGCTGCATCTATTGTCTTTTAGATACTATGATGATTCAATAAGTCAGATATTCTACACTGTACTGGGACCTTGATGTGGAAATATGCCATAAGAATATTTAAGCCTTGAGTAGATACTAATGAAACAGATATAAATAAGTTCTCAACTTCATATTACACCTGGCAAACATCCTTTTACCTGGCTTGGTTCCCTTGGATATTGCTCTTTCTAAGTATTTTCACCTTTTTCCAGAATGTTTTTTAAATTCCCCTTATGCATGAGATGTCATTAGTAATATGCATTAGGTAAAGATTTTTTGCCAATGTAGTTTGAAAAAACATTATTTAAGCAAGCCCTCAGGATAATGTCCTTCGAGAATACTGGACCAGCAAAGATCTAGTTCCGTCTGCTTCCAGTCTAGGCAATAGTTAACATGCTAAAGATATTTGGAGAAGAGTGCCTCAAAAAAACTTTTGCAATCGTTTCGATCACTTTTAATTTAAGATGCCATATTTAGGTTGCTTTTTTAATGTCATGGTTAAGATATTACAGATCTGAGGTTAGTAAATGACACTTGCATTGATGTTTTACCTGTTAATCTAGGTCTTGGAAGGTGTATCAAAGTGGTCTTTAATTCTTTACATGTTATGAAATTTTGCTTTGAAAATATCTCTGAAAAAAGACATTGTGGGAAAAGGATACATTATTTTGAGAAACTTCTTCTTTTTTCACAATTTTTATGAGAATGTTCCGTTGCTTATATGTCAAATTTTGTCTGCACATGGGCAAGGGTAACTATTTCCACATCAAAGTTCATTTATTGACAATAAACACCCACTATACGGTAACTGCTTGTTACTCAGAGACATGCTATATAGCACTTTCCCATGTTTGACAAATCTACAGCAGGTAGACAATTTTGAAAACATTTTGACAAAATATTGAAATCTCTATAAATAAAGAAACAAATATTGTATTGGGCTGAGAACCTTGTGGCGAAAGTAGACATTGCTTTAACATGACCAGTTTCTCCTTTTGTCACAATGTTTATAAAAGTTGTCTGCTGTAGAAATGTCAAAATGCATCTTCAAGTGAGATATAGTAATGGCGCCGGTGTATGATGATGATCCTTGAAGTCACGTAAGAGAAATGATAGAGGCCTTAGTAAGTTCAGCAAAGTTAAGCTGGTCTTTTCCTTTCTATATGGTTATTACTTATTATATGTCAGTCCCCAATTGATCAAACTCTATGTTGTGGTTCTCAAAGGATTTGTCTCTACGAGTTATGAGCATGTTCTCCTTATTCAAGTTATGAGCAGGTTCTCCTGATTCCAAATTGTTTTTCAAAAAATCTTTGCACTTGGTGCTCCATTTTTAACCTTTCCCCGCGTAGAAATGCGTCTGCATGTGGGAAAGGGTTAAGGCTTGACAAAGGTCGTTATTTACGCTAAAACAAGCATATAACATGATCAAGTCTAATCAATCGAGCGATTACTCATAGAAGTGACACATACAAGTATCAAGGGAGTTTGTTGTCAAATAACAAGAATCTTGGCCACAGAAATTACATGTATTTGTTTGTCATTAGAACTTGTTCATACTTGTTTACCCTTCTTCCCTATATATAGATGTAACAGTTGACATCTTAATGTTCATACTTGTTTACCTTTCTTCCCTATATAGATGTTACAGTTGACATCTTAATGTTCATACTTGTTTACCTTTCTTCCCTATATAGATGTAACAGTTGACATCTTAACAGAGGTCTAGATAAGGAGTGGTATACGGCTCTATTCCCCGAAATATCTTTCATATTATCCAACTAAAATCTTTGCTGTGGGTACTCAAAAGATTATTGAGACGATTATTTTGTGTACCTACAACATAGGGTTAGATGTTCCAACATGCAAAACGGCCCTTATCTAGAGCTCTGTCTTAAGCCATTGCAGCTGATGACTTTTGAGACTATTGTGGCAAAACGAGAAATAACTTAAAACGGCAAATTTCTCTTTTTTTCCCACAATACATATGTACATGTATATATGTTTTCAAATCTATATCAGAATCTGGTATATATGCTACATTTGCCTTCAGGTTCATTCAAAGCAGACAATTCAGAAAACGTCATAGCTAAATGATTAAACTTTTTTTTTTAGCTCACCTAAGCACGAAGTGCAAGGTGAGCTTTTGTGATCACTCACCGTCCGGCGTCCGTCGTCGTCGGCGTCTGTTAACAATTTCCTACAAATGACTTCTCCTACTAAACCAATAAAAAGATTTCAAAATAACTAAACAGGAATGGTCCTTAGGTAGTCCTCTTTCAAAGTTGTTCAAAGAAATTAATTCCAAGTAGAACTTTGGTTGCTGCGGCATCAGAAAAGGGGAAAATTGCCAAATCTTAAAAAATATTCTTGTCCAAAAGTACTGGCCCGATTTGAAAATTATTTTGCACAAATGTTCCTTGGGGTACCCTCTACCAAGATTGTTCAAATATTTCCGATCCGTTAAAAAACATGGCCGCCAGGAGGCGGAGCTTGTTTTCCTTATATGTGCATTGTTAAAACTTTAAAAATCTTCTTGTCCAAAAGTACTGGCCCGATTTGAAAATTATTTTGCACAAATGTTCCTTGGGACACTCTTTACCAAGATTGTTCAAATATTTCCAATCCGTTGAAAAACATGGCCGCCAGGGGGCGGAGCCTTTTTCCTTATATGTGCATTGTTTAAACTTTGAAAAATCTTCTTGTCCAAAAGTACTGGGCCGATTTGAAAATTATTTTGCACAAATGTTCCTTGGTGCACCCTTTACCAAGATTGTTCAAATATTTTTGATCCGTTGAAAAACATGGCCACCAGGAGGCGGAGCTTGTTTTCCTTATATGTGCATTGTTAAAACTTTAAAAATCTTCTTGTCCAAAAGTACTGGCCCAATTTGAAAATTATTTTGCACAAATGTTCCTTAGGGCACCCTTTACCAAGATTGTTCAAATATTTCCGATCCGTTGAAAAGCATGGCCGCCAGGGGGCGGAGCTAGTTTTCCTTATATGTGCATTGTTAAAACTTTAAAAATCTTCTTGTTCAAAAGAACTGGCCTGATTTAAAAATTATTTTGCACAAATGTTCCTTGGGGCACCCTTTACCAAGATTGTAAAAATATTTCCAATCCGTTGAAAAACATGGCGGCCAGGGGGCAGAGCTTGTTTTCCTTATTATGTGCATTGTTAAAACTTTAAAAATCTTCTTGTCCAAAAGTACTGGCCTGATTTAAAAATTATTTTGCACAAATGTTCCTTTGGGCACCCTTTACGAAGATTGTTCAAATATTTTTGATCCGTTGAAAAACATGGCCGCCAGGGGGCGGAGCTAGTTTTCCTTATATGTGCATTGTTAAAACTTTAAAAATCTTCTTGTTCAAAAGAACTGGCCTGATTTAAAAATTATTTTGCACAAATGTTCCTTGGGGCACCCTTTACCAAGATTGTAAAAATATTTCCAATCCGTTGAAAAACATGGCGGCCAGGGGGCAGAGCTTGTTTTCCTTATATGTGCATTGTTAAAACTTTAAAAATCTTCTTGTCCAATAGTATTGGCCTAAAAAGAGTAAAAACTTTGAAAATTATTGAAGTTCTATTAAATCAGGTGAGCGATATAGGGCCATCATGGCCCTCTTGTTTAATATAGACTCGCATTTTGATGCACTCTGCTTAAAACATTGCAGGTCAAGGAGAAATAGCTACTGGTACTGACAATTCTTCCTTAACCCTTTCCATCATACGACAATTCTGCAGCAGACGACTTTGAACATATTTTATCAAAAAATAGAAAGTCTCTATAATTAAATGGATAACCTATGACTTAAAGTGGAAAACATTGTGACAAAAGGAGAAATTGCTCGTTTTGAGCAATTTCTTTTTTTGTTGCTATGTTTTCAAAAAGCCGCCTGCAACAGAGGTGTCAGAAAGAGTCTATATGAGGTAAAGGGTTAACCTATACTATTTTCGACTTAAATTCCAAATATTGATTTCATTGGACAAGACTTTTTGTTCCATTCTTTAGTCTTGTTGCAATTTAGAAGAGTCTTAAACAAAATAGCAGGTAATACATTGTAGCAGAACTGAGCTTGGATGACCCAGGAGAGAGGCAGCCTATAATTGGCAATTCAATCCTCCGCTCTACATGAACGACTTCTTAACTGAAACCTTTGAACTCCAATATCTTTTATATTTCCCAACCATTAGCACTAGGCTGTTGGTACTCATTACACTAGTATTATTAAGACCGTATTAGAGTTCCTATTGCATAGAGTTATGGGTAGGGATTAAGATTATTACATGGGAAATGGTCCCATTTGGAAGATCTCTAAGCTATCCTTTTATACAGGGTAAATAGTACAAAGTGTGTATTGATTCCCAAGGTTTTTCTGCCATTGATATTCCGCAATATTTCCAAGTAATCCGTCCATGCTTGTATTGTTAAATCCTTGATCCATGGTTTTTTGTACATGTATATTAGACATTGATTGATATTGATACGTTCCCCCCTATGATAGTATATATACAATGTTGCAAGAATGATGTATGATAATGTAAGAGGTTCTTGTTATCACATGACATTGCTTGTATCCGATGTAATATACCCATTTCGTATTTCTTTATATACAACGTGTGTAATATAACATGACCTAATACTAGGAAAATGACATCACGTCAGCGTTTTGACGTCATACGTTATTCACTTTGGCGCCAAAACCCATACATTTCATCTAGAAATATTGTAAACGTTAAATTTTTTATCGAAATACGCCTCATAAGTAACTTTATGTGATAGATATAATATCTCATGAGTGTTATTTATTATTACTTTTAATAAACTAAGCTGAATATGACCTCGGGCATAATTATTTGTGGCATTGTTATATGGTTTACTGACGAAATTAAAAAAGCTTTGGAAAACCCGATTTTCTTTGTGTTTTCGTCATGTGATAAAAAGAATCTGACCAAAGGCTCGCTTAATAAAAAATTTCTTGAACTCATTTAATAAAACTTTATATAAAATGAAAACTCATGTCAGATCCTATATTTCTATCATTCATTTCAAACCTTTAGTCTTTGAAACTACTGTAACCAATTAACAGGAGTATTTAGTCTTTGTTGACATTTTGTCCAATGAATACTGCTATGGTGTTTTTAGATCACCCGATAAAAAGGTTTAGTTTGATATATTCTGATCAATCTGTCTTTCGTCCACCGTTGTCTTCGTTGACTTTGAGCTTCAAGCAATGTCTCCTTCTAAATCACCGGACCAATGTCAACCAAACTTCACTAAGACAAATGTACTTTTGGTCGTTCTTTTTCAAAACTGTTCAAATATTTAAATTATATTGAAATATTATGTAGAACTTTGGATGCTGTAGCATCAGAAAGGGGGATGCAATAACTTGAAAATTCTCTCTAAAGCTGCTTGGACTGTGATTCAAAGATAATTAGGTAAAAAGAAATGTTCCTTGGGTGACCCTCTACAAAATTTGTTCAAGCCTTTATTGATTTGTTGAAAACCATGTGGCCAGGTGGCATCAAAAAGAGGCAATATGAAAAAGATTGAAATTCTATTCTTATGAAAGTGCTTGTCTGATTTCAAAGTAATTTGGTTGAAAATTTAATGTTCCACCAGTGGCACTCAACATAATTTGTTCCAGCAGAATTGATTGGTTGAAATACATAGCCACCATGTTGTATGAAAAGAAATATGATTAAATGAACTTTTAGCTTAACGAATTCACACATCTCAGGAATGTTCCCTGTTGGATGTACTTTTTCAATTCTGTAAATTTGATTTAAACTTATTTAGTTTACATAGATTGCGAAAAAAGCTTTCAAGCTCAAAGTCTTCTTCTTGGAGACTCCACATAACCAGTACTCTAGCTGTTTGTGTTGAAAAAATCCAAAAGAAAGACACTGCTCATCATGGGATTCAAACCCTCACTCCTGGACCTTTGGTATGAGATGTCAAAGCGCTACCACTGCTCCAAATTGTGTTCCACACAAATTCTGTTCAAAGTGTAAATGCCAAAATATTACAAAATCCTTTACAAATAAGTTGTTTCTTTTACAGTGTAACAATTAATTTAGTCTGTGTTCATTCCTTGGAGTTTCATTTCAACTCTTGATAATAAAAATCACGATATATAAGAAGCTGTTGCATATTCCCTAAGTACTATATATATATACAACAAGAGAAAGTTGATGCAACGCATCAATGTCGCCGGATATCCATAGTGCATTTATGCATAACACTAACATTATAGTAGTTGAATAAACAGTTATCAACTGAGGGGCATATTGGAACATCAGGGGTGGGGTCAAGTGAAAATGTATCATAACTTGCATTGTTTTGTCAACGAAGTGAATGATAATTGAAGCCTTTCATTGTTTATGATCAATCTCCATTCCAAAGTAGGTTGACCATACACACAACCAACTAATTATTGATCATAAACAGTAATGGAAATGAGTAATCTTGCCAATCATTAGTCTTGTATGTATACAGTGCTTTCATTAAGGAATAATTATAAGATTTGTGAATTCCACATACACTTTTCAAGATGTTTGTCAGAATATTTGAATTTTATTATTTTTCAATAAAACCACAAAACAGACAATTTAGGATTTGCACGTCATTTTACCTTTCCTCTTTTAAAGTCAACAGTGGACACCTTTGCAGCAATCTACTTTTAAAACAATGAGATAAGGGTTAAATCGCTGAAGACATGAGTTTTCTCTTAAAATTATATTATGATGAGCGCCCTTGTGTCAATGATGCATAACAATATGCAGATCGGAAGCAATATGCCTTTAGGGAATTAAATGACACATTTAAAATTGTCAAGGACGAAATAATTTTGTACGAAAGACCCGATTCTTTCTTATTCGCAGAGGTGTCGTTCTTGAAACTCTCTTTATAGGCAGAGATTGTTCGTTCAAAGTCATTTTTCCATTAAAACCAGTTTTATCTCGGTTTGTTCTTTTCTTCATTTGTTTCGAACCAAATAAACATTTTAAATCACCTATAATTTACTATTTGTAAGTGAGTGTAAAGAGCGGCTCTCTGCAAAGGAGATTGATCTACGCAGTTGGTATTCGCGAGTCACGCAGGTGCGCGTAAGTAAACAATTAGACTGTCGACGTAAAGGTTTGTAGTTATCGCCTTTTGATTACATGTAGTATATAGTGTAAAATAAATGTATACCAGTCTAGCTAATAGGGACTGCTTTGTCTTCGCAAATAAAACAAAAAAACATAAATGCGAGTCCAATTAAATAAAGAAACTGAAAATACCTAAAACATCGGAATATTTATTTCATTTTAGATGTGTCATTACTTAGTGTTTTTAAACAAACACAATTGTAATATGTTCAAGACATCTAAATGTGTTTCTTTCTAATAATAATCCCCCCTCCCATGTGATTTCAGAAAACCTATTAAAAATAGAAGTCGCGGGCTTCTGCCCGGCGACTAATTACAATGATTGATTAAGGGCCATCTTGACCCTCTAGTTCTTTCTAGCTAGTACAATTTTAGTATGTATACAGTTTCCTTTTAATTGTATTTTCAGAACATGGTGGACAATAACAGGTCAATTTGGTAACATACTGCCGATTGATTGGTCCAAATCTTATGCAAAGAAGTTACAGGAGAAAGCTTTAAACCTCGGCGAGAGACAAGTAAGTTTGATAAATAATTCATGCAGAGGTTACATCTCACTGGCTCTTTGCAGTCTGCATTTCCTCTGTTGTCAGAAAATAACCCTTTACTAAAAATTACTTCATGTGATATGAAACAACAAAAGTACATCAAAGACCTAATAATGTGTTATTAGGTCTTTGAGTACATGTATGTAACAACTTGCAATTTTGAAGTATAACTTTGACTTACACTGTCACAAAATGGAAAGTAACCTCTTTTAGAGTACTTTCATCTTTTTCAACAATGTTTTTTCATGTCGTCTGCTGCAAATGTGAAATGTGGTCTGTCTCAGGGCCATAAATAACATATGTGTCAAAGGTCACTGTATTCACCATCCTGTTCATCTCACACTCCATTACTAGATATGGTTTCTTTTGTACTTTCCAAGTCTTCTTGCATTTTGTTATTTTCCTAATGGTATATTATACTAATAAATAATACATAACTAATAATGCTGCTGGCAGACAACTTCTAATTCCTGCAATAATTATAGATCAATAATGTCTATGGAATGGAGTTCTGACATTTTAACAATCTGCACACTTATGGTATACATGCATGTATGTATATATGTTATTTACACATTCTAACATAAAATTTGCCAAAGTTTCGATTTATTCAGTTTTTGTTTTTAATTTACAAGTAAACCCTTTAACCCTTTCCCTCATATAGACGCTTTCTGACGCCTCTACAGCAGACAGCTTTTTGAAAACATAGTGACAAAAGAAGAAATTGCACAAAACGTGCAATTTCTCCTTTTGCCACAATGTTTTCCACTTTTTGTCATCATGGGTTATCCATTTAAATGGAGATTTTCTATGTTTTGACAAAATACGTTCAAAGTCATCTGCTGCAGAATTGTCGTATGAGGGAAAGGGTTAACTTGGGTTACCCATTTTGTGAAGCCTGTACCACCAGTACATTTACCCGGCCGGGTAGCTCAATTGGTAGCGTATCTGACTCGTGATCTGGAGGTCACGGGTTCGATACCCGGTTGCGGCGACATTCTTTCGGGCGATGTTTTCCATTGCCTCTAACCTCTGATCTATGTGAGAAAGTAGTCAGTGGCTTCGAAAGAATGTTGTGTAAGTACTGGTGTGAGAAAGCCAGGAAAACATGGGTAGGTGCACTGACCGCCGTGATATGACCAAAGCTGTTGAAAGCGGCGTTAAACTCCAAACAAACAAACAAAACCAGTACATTTATAGAGCTAGGCCAATCTTAAGCCTGCGCCACCAGTATAGCCCTTTCCTACATACAACAAATCTGCAGCCGACGACTTTGAAAGCATCAGGGCCAAAATATGCAAAACCTCTATAAATAAAAGTAATACATATGTTACAATTTTTTTTTAAAAATTGTGACAATTGGAGAAATTGCTTGTTTCCAGCAATTTCTCCTTTTTGTCACAATGTTTTCAAAAGTCGTCTGCCGCAGATGCACAATAGACGGGAAAGGGATAGAGCTAGGCCAAGCTGCAACCTCTGACTGTAGGCAGATCTATACTATTGGCTGCTCAACTCTACATTTTAATCTTAATATTCCTAGAGTTGACTATAATAATGTCCTCTTCCAAATTTAAAGCAGGACAATACCATTTTAAAAAATCAGCTTCAAAAAGATTTTAAGGAAATGCAATTTTCAAATAAGTTTCTGACAAATTTAGAATATATATAGGAAAAGTGTATCATGGGGTTTAGTAATATTTATGTTTTCTACTTGGTACATACTCCAAATGTTCAGTACCATTCTGGATTACAAACTTGCAATAACTAATATGTTAACAGCTGAGCTGACATTTTGTATTGATGTTCTCTCATGTTATACAATCTAGAAATGTAATCCCTCATACAGATGACTTTTGATACCTCTAGCACAGATCATGAGACTTAAGTGTAAATGTTGGTGGAAAAGGAGCTATATAAAACAAGCATGAGATCTTTTCAAAGGGGATGACTCTTAAAGAAACTTTTGAAAAAATTGTGGAAGAATTGAAAAAAAAAACTCCTTCCACAGCAATGTTTTCAACCCTATTCAATAATATTCTCTCATTTATAGCGACTTTTCCATATTCTTGCTTAGATGTCTGCTGCAGATTTTGTTGTATGTGAGAAAGGGCTAATTAATCTCTCATTTAATGACACAGATATAACCCTTTCCCAAATATTGGCATACAACAAATGTGCAGCAGACAACATTGAAAACATTTAATAAAAAATATGCAAACTCTATAAATGAAAGAACAATTATTGAATGAAGTTGAAAACATTGTGGCAAAAAAGAAATTGCTTATGAGGAGCAATTTCTCATTTTGCCACAATGTTTTCAAAAGTTGTCTGCAGCAGAGGCATCAGAAAGGCTCTATATATGGAAACTCAAAGGGTTAAAAAAAATAGCTGGAATTCCAATGTTAGATAATTATGTTCCCAAGCAATCTGAAGGTCGTGCTATTAAATCAACAAGTTATCTTCTCAACCAATAGCCACATTTCAGACCATAATTATCCCATTCCCTCATACAACAAATCTGCAGCATGCAGACGACTTTGAAAAACGTATTGCAAAAAATATTCAAAATATCTATAAATGAATTTAGTATCATTTTTAGCTCCACTGGCTGAAAGATTTGATTTTTGCCTTATGGCCGTGGAGCGATACTGGCCCTCTTGGGCCTCTTGTTTAATTTTGCCTAAATGTTTTCAAATGTCATCGGGTTCACATCATTTGAAAGCAGTCCAAGTAAAATTTGCTACAGAAAACTTTCAAAGGATACATTTAGAAGAAGAAAATGTGGTACCCATATCTCTATGAATTCATAAAACTGACACCATGATTGTCATGATATTTGACAAGGTCATGCACAATTTTTTTTATTTAATTTCTCCATTTTCTGCAATGTTTCAACTCGATTCAATAATTTTGCTTTCATTGATGAAAGGGATTTTCAAAGTTTTCTGCTGCAGATTTGTTAAAAGAGGGAAAGGGTTAAAAGTCCCACAGACTATATTGGGATAAGGGTTAATAAAAATGAAATAAAAGTTCACATTTCTTTAAATTGGAAATTTAAGATTTTTTAATTTCAGAATGAGGTAAACTCTTTAATGTTAAAATAAAATGCTTGAAATGCTTAATCTCAGATTGGTAAGAACATAGAGGTGTAATTAATCCTTATGATACTTTCAAATATTGAATTAGAATGTTATTTAGTTTGAGAAAACATCAAATATGGTCCAAATATTGTATAGAAATCTACTTTACTGTTTTAGGTCTCTCAGATACTGGTGAGTACTTGACCTGGATTCAAACATCAATAAATGTTTGTTCCATTCTATCATCAACTATGAACATTGATGTTGTGTCACCTTCCTGTAAGGCATTTGAACACTTAGGGATCACTTTGTCTGTCGTCTCTATGTCTGTCTGCCTGCCCACATACAACATATCTGCAGCAGACAACTTTGAAAATGTCTATACTCAAAAATATGAAAAATCTCTATAATTGTAGGTATAATTACTGTAAAAATGAAAACATTGCAAAAGGAGAAATTGCTTGTTTTGAGCAATTTCTCCTTTTGTCACGATGCTTTCAAAGGTCGTCTGCTGCAGATGCGTCAAAATAAGTCTATAGGTGGGAAAAAGTTAATTGGTCAAAACTTGTTGTTTGCATTTAACACTGATACATAGTGATCGAGAAAATCGGACTATACAAGGATTACAACGTTAGCTTGCCTACTGGGGAATCTCTCTTTTCACTTTTCTTGTGTTTTTATTGGGTCAAAGGTCAAGGTCACAGTGACCTTGAACACAAAAACCCTTTTTAAGCTTGTCCAAGTGATAACTCAACAATGCCTGGACCTAGGGTCCTCAAACTTGACTTGGAGGTTGAGCCTGACCAGTAGATGAACCCTATTTATTTTGAGGTCATTGGGTCAAAGGTCAAGGTCACAGTGACCTTTAACACAAAAACCCTTTTTAAGCTTGTCCGAGTGATAACTCAATAATGCATGGACCTATGGTCCTCAAAGTTGACTTAGAGATTGGGCCTGACCAGTAGATGAACCCTATCTATTTTGAGGTCATTGGGTGAAAGGTCAAGGTCACAGTGACCTTGAGCACAAAAACTTTGTTAAGCTTGTCCGAGTGATAACTCAACAATGCCTGGACCTATGGTCCTCTCAAAGTTGACTTGGAGGTTAAGCCTGTGACCAGTAGATGAACCCTATTTATTTTGAGGTCATTGGGTCAAAGGTCAAGGTCACAGTGACCTTGAACACAAAAACCTTTTTTAAGCTTGTCTGAGTGATAACTCAACAATGCATGGACCTGGAGGATACATAATATCTGCAAATATCAGTCATCATCACAATGGGATTAAGAACTGTACCTACCATCCTCAAACTTTGAATGAACATTGTTCATAATCTTAAAACTGACTCATAGACATCCAATGTGAAATGATCAATCAACTGGCATTTCTGTCCATGCAAATTTTACTCAATTGTCCTAATTTTCCTGACAACATGGCGCTCAGGGGGGGCATAATGTTTGACAAGCATCTTTTGTTCCACTTTGTTATTGTTGTTTTTGTCTGGCTAACTTATTATCCAACTTCCTGCACTTGACACATGACTGTGTTCCTTGGGACTCTCTTGTTTATTTTTTTATCCACATAAAAAGTAAATTCTCAAATTTTGTATTTGGGTTGGGGGCGAGGGGAATGACTGTAGTTTGTTATTCAGCAATTGTTTTCATGTAAGATGTTTTAAAGATATCGTAAATTGTTTTGCATGATTGTTTTATTTATACTTTAGCCTCTTCCGTGTTTGTTAAAACTGCTTGCTTATTACATATTTAGATCACCTGAGCCGAAGGTTAAAGGTGATTTATTGGGATCACTCATTAACTTTTATTTTTAAACGACATCTCCTATACCACCGAGCCAATTGCAACTACACTTCACAGGAATGTTTTTTGTTGGTTCTCTATGAACAAATTTCAAAGTTTAAATCTATGTAGATCTGGTTGCTATGCCATTAGAAAGGGGTAAACACATATAAAATTCTTCGATATCTTCTCTGGATTTGCTTGTCTCATTTCAATTAATTTCTGCGGAAATGTTTTTTACTTTGCCCTCCAGATACTAAAGTTATCCATTATGGATAAGTCCAACACACTGCTGTCAGGCAAAATCAGAAATTAAATAGAATGACGAATTTTTAAATTCTTTTTGTCTGATTTTAAGAAATTTTAATAAAAATGATCCCGGGGCAATAATTTATTGATTAATTGAAGAGTATGCCAGGCTGCATCAGAAAAATAGGTTATATGACAAAACCCAAGAATTCGCCTTCTGAATCTGCTTATCTGACTTCAAGATAACTTGGCAGAAATTTATCTTAGGTGACCATCTACAGAACTTATTCAAGGCATTTCTAGCTTGACTATTCAAAGAATATAGAGAGCTATTACAGTCACTTGTGCGTCGATGTCGGCATTGCAATTTTGCATGCAATGCTTTTTAGCTCACCTGTGCACGAAGTGCTCAAGGTGAGTTATTGTGATGGCCTTTTGTCCGTCGACCATCGTCCGTCGTCCGTCAACTTTTTCTCCTCAGTAACCAGTGGGCCAATTGGGATGAAACTTCACAGGAAGTATCCCCACATTGACCTCACCAGAATTCCTTCAAATTGTTGGGATCCATGCATAATTCTGGTTTCCATGGCAACGAAATGAAAAAAGCTTTAAAAATCTTCTTCTCCAAAACTGGTTGGCAGATTTTCAAATAATTTTGTAGAAATGTTCCTTGGATGACCCTCTATCAGATTCCTTCAAGCCATATTGATTGGTCAAAAAACATGGCCGCCAAGGATCGGGGCTATTTTGCCTTATATGGCTATAGTGAAAACTTAAAAAATCTTCTCCTCCGAAAGTGTCAGGCCGATTTTCAAATAATTTTGTAGAAATGTTCCTTGGATGACCCTCTATCAGATTCCTTCAAGCCATGTTGATTGGTCGTAAAACATGGCCGCCATGGGGCGGGGCTATTTTGCCTTATATGGCTATAGTGAAAACTTAAAAAATCTTCTTTTCCGAAAGTGTCAGGCCGATTTTCAAATAATTTTGTAGAAATGATCCTTAAGTGATCCTCTATCAGATTCCTTCAAGCCATGTTGATTGGTCGAAAAACATGGCTGCCAGTCGGCAGGGCTATTTTGCCTTATATGGCTATAGTGAAAACTTAAAAGATCTTCTTCTCCCAAACTGGTTGGCAGATTTTCAAATCATTTTGTAGAAATGCTCCTTGGATGACCCTCTATCAGATTCCTTCAAGCCATGTTGAATGGTCGAAAAACGTGGCCGCCAGGAGGGGCGGGGCTATTTTGCCTTATATGGCTATAGTGAAAACTTAAAAAATCTTCTTCTCCAAAGGCAGATTTTCAAATAATTTTGTAGAAATGTTCCTTAAGTGACCCACTATCCGATTCCTTCAAGCCATGTTGATTGGTCGTAAAACATGGCCGCCAGTGGGCAGGGCTATATTGCATTATATGGCTAAAATGAAAACTTAAAAAATCTTCTCCTCCGAAAGTGTCAGGCAGATTTTCAAATAATTTTGTAGAAATGTTCCTAGGGTGACCCTCTATCAGATTCCTTCAAGCCAAGTTGATTGGTCGAAAACTATGGCTGCCAGGGGGCGGGGCTTATATAGCTAAAGTGAAAAAAAAAAATCAGGTGAGCGATTCCAGGGCCATCATGGGCCTCTTGTTCTTACAAACCACAGATGCTATTGCTTTGAAACTAAACACACTTATTGGACATCATCAAATGACCTTGCAGGACAAGTCCAAAACTCTACATCAGATTTTGACACAATTAAGCCCCTTTTTGGACTTAAAATTGTTTGCTTAAAGTTTCGCATGCAAGGCTTTTTCTCACAAACCATAGATGCTATTGCTTTGAAACTTCACACACTTATTGGACATCATCAAATGACCTTGCAGGGAAAGTCACAAAACTCTATATCAGACTTTGATACAACTATGCCCATTTTTGGACTTAGAATTTTGGTTAAAGTTTTGCATGTAAGGCTTTTTCTCACAAACCACAGATGCTATTGCTTTGAAACTTCACACACTTATTGGACATCATCAAATAATCTTGCAGGACGGATCCCAAAGCTCTGTATCATATCTTGGTTAAAGTTTTGCATGCAACGATATTGACTTGAAACTTCATTAATGTCTTCAGGGGTGTCATACAGTAAAGTTAAAGTTAGATAACTCTTGTGTGAACTTGATACAAATTATGGCCCTTGTTTGACTGACTATTTTGTTAAAGTTTGGCATGCAAGGTACTATCATGCACATATCTCCTTTGGTGACCCTCTACCAAGATTTTTCCCATTATTCCGAGCTTTTGAAAAACATGGTCGCAAGAGGGCAGGGCTTGTTTTCTATATATGAATATTAAGTTTAAACTATAAAAATTGTCTTAGAAGATAACATTCCTTGGTTGACCCTCTACTAACATTGTTCATATTTTTCTGATACATGGAAAAACATGGCTGCCAGGGGGTTGGCTTGTTTTCCTTATATTATATAGTGGTAACTTCAGAAATCTTCTCATATAAAAACACTGGCCTCAGGTTAGAAAATGATTTGGTCCAAAAGTTCATTGGGTGATCCTCAAACAAGATTCTTGAAATTATTAAACATGGCCAGCAGGGTATGAGGCTTGTTTTCCTTAACCCTTTCCCTCATACAACAATTCTGCACCAGACGACTTTGAACATATTTTGTCAAAAGATAGAAAATCTCTATAATTGAATGGATAACCTATGACTAAAAGTGGAAAAAGTTGTGGCAAAAGGAGAAATTGCTTGTTTTGAGCAATTTCTACTTTTGTCACTATGTTTTCAAAAAGCCGTCTGCTGCAGAGGCGTCAAAAAGTGTCTATATGAGGGAAAGGGTTAAATGTATTTATAGTGAAAACTACTTGTCCAAAAGTACAGGCCTGATTTAAAAATTATTTTGCACAAAAGTTTCTTTGGTGATCCTCTACCAAGATTGTTCAAATTATTCCCATCCATGGAAATTCAAGGCCGCCAGGGAGCGTTGCTTGTTTTCCTTATATGCATAGAGTAAGATCATTTGAAAATATGCGATTTCTATTAAATCAGGTCAGCGATTTAGGACCATCATGGACCTCTTATCTTTTACATTTTGTTGTATATACACTATTATAAACCTTACTTAGTTTGGTTCATTACAGTTTGTAAGTTATACCACTGTCAAAAGTCTAAGTTTTTAAAAGTCATCTGCATGATGGGAACATTGTAAGATTCATGGGTGGAAATGGCTAAAAGAAACAAAACAGACCATGTCTTAAATGTTTGTGGATGTGGACTTCTTTGCATTTTAGAGCAAGACAGAAATAGCATGCGAATGGTGATGCGGTAATATCATTGTTTCCCAAAATGTTTTTTATCCTGCAATATGTCTTAATGTGTAGCTGCAGTAGGAAACTGGATCAGGAGAGTGTTGTTGTTTTATATTATATTGCCTTTAAACCCTTTCCCACATACAGGCACTTTTTGATGCATCTTCACCAGATGAGTATTTAGAACATTATGGCAAAAGGAGATAGTGCTCTTAATGAACAATTTCTTCTTTCGCCACACTATTTACAGTGCTATCCAATAATCATATTTTCACTAACCGGTATATAGATTTTCCATATGTTATCAAAGAGTAAATTTGTTCTGTGTGGGAAAAAGTTTATACATTTACATCCAAAGTTTGAAACATGCATGTATCAGTGCAGATACATCCAGTTCCATGTTCTAGATAAAAAGAATATTTATATATTTACTGGGCATATTCTAGTTACTACATGAGCTGTAAATTACCTTATTAAGGAAACGTCTAGAGATGAAGGATTTCTAATCAGTCTGATGCTCAAAACAAGCAATTTCTCCTTTTGCCGCAATGTTTTCCACTTTTAGTCATAGGTTATGCATTCAATTATAGAGATTTTCTATTTTTGGCCAAATTATGTTCAAAGTCGTCTGCTGCAGAATTGTCGTATGGGGGAAAGAGTTAACACCCCTTTTCCACATACAGCACATCTGCAGACAACTTTGGAAACGTCTAGGCAAAAGCATCCCTTTAAAAAAATGAAAGAACAAAAATTGAATAGAGTTGAAAACATGGTGACAAAAGGAGAAATTGCTCGTTTTGAGCAATTTCTTCTTTTGTCGCAATGTTTTTTCTATGCCGTCTGCTGCAGAGGCATCAGAAAGCGTGTATATAAGGGAAAGGGTTAACGATATGTTGGCATGTCGGAAAGGGATAATGTGTGGTCATCTTCTAACAAAGATGAACGAGCCTGTCAGTGAATGAAGTGATAACTGATTTGTTGTTTTCAGCTACCAATTACTGTTTATGTGAAACAACCTTTTAGAGGTGTCATCTTCGGTAAGGTTGAAGGGAAAAATTGAACAAACATTACAATTATTGAAGACATTTTTTTTAATACAAAGGTTTTTTATCAAAACATTGTGGGAAAAGAAGAATTTGTTCAAGTCATCTGCTCTAATTTGTTGTATATGGAAAGGATAAACCCCTTTCCAACCTTACAAACCTGGAGAAGACGACTCTGAAAAAATCCATGCAAAAATATGGAAAATATCTTTGAATACAAATCTATTTATTGAATAGAGGTGAAAGTATTTTGGCAAAGGAGAAATTGCTTATCATGAGCAATTTCTCCTTTTGCTACAATGGTTTCCATAGTTGTCAGACGTCTGCTGTAGATGCATCACTATATGCATGCAAGTGGGACAGGGTTAACCATATCTGAACAGGCAATAGAGGATCAGGCAGTGCATGAAGCTTGTTAGTACTATGGGATATCTTCCAATATTGTTTAGGTCATATTGGATATATTATTACTGAAGTTGAAATTTACAGGACCCATGCCTGGTTTGGAGTTTAACAAAGATGAAAGATTGAAATATATTTTGTTGACCATTAATGTCCTATTTAGAGATGCAAAATACATGGGAACAGAAGCAATTTCCTTATGATACTACCTTAGTCAAATTGGCTCTCTGTTTCCTTGATCAGTTCCAAGGGCAAATTTGCTTATAGTGTTGGGAAAGTTCATGACATGTATTCACTAACTGAATATAACATTAGGGATCAAATGAGAGACTTTAATATTTAATAATATATGTAACTATATATTATGCCTTGCTTTCTACAAATTGTGGGCTTCATTCTTGTGACAAAATGTAGCATGAATCCATTGGAATTCAACTAAATAGTGTTTAAATTACTTTGCCTTTCTTACCTCATATTTTGATACCAATACTTATCTCAGCCTTAAGTTTCTATGTTTCATATCATCATATCCAGATCTCATATTTTATTCTCACTGTTTCAGGAACCAGAGAAGCAAAACCTTGATCTCTCTGACGATGAGGAGCTCGCACAGGCCATGGACTTCCATTCAATGATAATCAGCAGTCATCATCATCCTGACAACGATGACCGCATTCTAACAGCAGATGAAGTCATCCATGAACTTGAATCCATGATGGAGGTGGGTAGAATGAATTCTGTACATTTTAAGTCTGAGTGCCATGGCAACAAAAAGAAAAAGCTTTCAAAAAATTAATCTAAATCTTAAACATCTTGTGTGATTTCAAAATATTACCGAAAAATATAAATTTGGCTACCTTCTACAAATTGTTCAAGCCATCTTGATTTATTAGAATACATTGCCAGTAAAGAATTGGGTTATTTTCCTTGATGTCTCTATAGTGAAAACTTTTAAAATGTACAGGTCAAATTTTGAAATCATTTGTCAGAATGTTCCTTCGTTAATCCTCAATAAAAATTGCCCATCTTTATCTATTTATTGGTTGAAAAACTTAGTTGATGTGGGGCCAGGGCAGGTTCCCCTTTTTCAAACTTTAAAAAACTTGCAATCCAATTTCACAGAAATGATCTTTGATTGACCCCTAAACAAAGCCATCTTAAATTGTCTTAGGACATGGATGCCAGCTAATGGGGCAAGTGTCACATATATGACTGATGTGCAGACTTTAACCCTTTCTCACATATACACGCTTTCTGACGCCTCTGAAGCAGACGTCTTTTGAAAACATTGTGACAAAAGAAGAAATTGCTCAAAACAAGCAATTTCTCCTTTTGCAACAATGTTTTCAACTCTTTTAAATATTTAAACTCTCATTTATGGAGATTTTTAATTTTTTTGTATATAGGTTTTCAAAGTTGTCTGCTGCAGATTTGCTGTGTGTGGGAAAGTGTTAAACTCCCCTACTCTGAAAGTTCTCATTCAATTTCTAGAATAGAAATCTTTCTTATATTACCCTCTTCAAAGAAGTTCAGGCCATCTTGATTGATCAGTATGTCTCGGGGCTGGTTTGCTTATATGCTTTTCTCGTTATATTTATACTTGCACTTACCTGATTAACCCTTTCCCACTTTCAGAGGCATTTGCAGCAGACCACTTTTGCCACAATGTTTTCAATTCTATTTAATGATAGTCGCCTGCTGCAGATGCGTCAAAATGTGGTGGGAAAGGGTTAAATGAGGTGAGGGATATATCGAGGGCTTGGAGTGAAACAGTTGTAACTAAAAACCTAAAACCTGGTTTAGGGGCAATTTTGACCGCTTTGTAAACAATGCAAATTTAGGTGCCATTGCTCAGAACGAGCAATGGCACCTAAATTTCCATTGTTTACCAAGAAAAATGATTTAACGCTTATGAAGACTTAATGACGAGGTGATTAGCCTTGGTAAAAAAAATACCTATTTCAGTTACAACCGTTTCACGCCAAGCCCTCGATATGAGCCTGATGGTTCTCTTGTATATATTTCTACAGGACAGTGGTACAGACCGAAGTGAATCAGAGGACCTAGAGTATCCAGTAATGCCAACTTCTCCCTACAGTCAATTAAAAGAGACCATAATACAGTTACCCAAATACTCTGTAGAAGGTATGCAAATTGGTCTCATATTTTGACCTTTTTCCACTTGCAGCCTGCTCATGTGACTAGGGTACACTCAATAAGAATGGCATCCACAGTCTGACCCTTACTTGAATCGTAAAAGCTGGCTAAATGGGTCTGAACGATTGGGGTCAATGCAACCCTTGAGCTTAACCCTTTGCCTGATACAACAATTCTGCAGGAGACGACTTTGAACATATTTTGTTAAAAAATAGAAAATCTCTATAATTGAATGGATAACCTATCACTATAAGTGGGAAACATTGTGGCAAAAAGAGAAATTGCTTGTTTTGAGCAATTTCTTCTTTTGTCGCTATGTTTTCAAAAAGTCGTCTGCTGCAGAGGCGTCAGAAAGCGTCTATTTGAGGGAAAGGGTTAAGCAGATGGAGTGGTATTGGTTTCATACCTTATGTTTTTTATCTCTATGTAAATATAAGGTGGGGTACCAATACCATCTTGCCTGTCCGCAGCGATATGACCTTAGCCGTTGAAAGCGGTGTAAAACCCAAAACAAACAAACAAATCCATTTGCAGATGCATTTTGACACATCTACCGCAGACAACTTTTGAAAGCGTGTTTAACACCAAACAATCAATCAATCCATCAATGGGCTGAAATGTCTTATGTGGAAAAGTTGTCTGGGAAGAATTTCGTGTGGAGTACTGGTGTTAGAAAGTCAGGGATGACGGGAAGGTTAACTGACCGTAGTGATGTAACTAAAATATCAATCAATCTGATTTGAAAAAACCTAATGAAAAATAAATGCTACCGGAAAACTTTGGTAGAATTCAATAATCTTTTAGCCCTTCCCACTTGCAGACGCATTCCGACGCATTTGCAGTAGTCGAATTTTGAAAACATTGTGGCAAACGGAGATATTGCTCATGATGAGCAATTTCGCCTTTTGCCACAATGTTTTCAACTCTTTTTAATGATTTAACTGCCATTTGTGGAGATATTTCACATTTTTGCGAATATGTTTTCAAAATCGTCTGCGGCAGAAATTTTGTATGTGGGAAAGGGATAGTCAACAGTGACATGCATGCTTAACCCTTTTGTTTTTCCAGACCTCAAAGGGATGTCTAACACAGCCCTAAATGAACTCCTAAGTGACTATGAAATCACCATAAAAGAACTATCGGAAACTCTGGTCCAAGAACTGGCCCTACGAGACGAACTTGAATACGATAAGGAGCTTAAGAACCAGTTCATTTCCCTCCTGCTGACGATTCAGAAGAAGAGGCGTGAGAGTAACGTGGACCGTAAAAAACGCAAGAGCAAGAATCATCCAAATAACAGTCTTGCTTCAAACCCACCGAGTAAAAATAGTCACATGCAGACTCCCGAAAATGGTGCCAGTGTAGTAAGTCATAGAATTAAATTATATCCGCTTTCTCCCTTGCCCAATAAATGTGAAGCAAACACCTTTGAAAAAGATCAAGGAAAAAGAATAAAAATCTCTATAAATGAAAGTATTGTCATTGAAAAAAGTTCAAAACATGGGAGCAGGTGGAGAAATTGGGCATCTTGAATAATTTATCCGAGAAAAGTGATAATATTTGACTGATATAATATTTTTAGTTTCATGTTTAGAAAACAGTGTAAATTTGAGGTAAATAAAATAGATAATTATGCCCTAGCAACGACATCAGCTAGGGTATATAGGGGTCTGCCAACATATGTACATGTACCAACGAAATCATTGCTCTAGATCTCTTCATCTGGTTTTTAGCTCCACTGGCTGAAAGCCAGTCGAGCTTATGTCATGGTGAATTGTCCGTTGTGCGTGCATGCGTTAACTTTTTCATTTAAACAACTTCTTCTCCCTAACCACTTTGCTAATTTGGTTGAAACTTCATAGGAAGCATCCTCTCAATGTCCTCTCATAAATTCCTTCAATTTATTGTTATTCATCCATAATTCTAGTTTCCATGGCAACCAAAAGAAAAAAATAGTGAAAACTTAAAAAATCTTCTTCTCCGAAAGTGTCGTTGGGTGACCCTTTATTAGATTCCTTCAAGAAATGTTGATTGGTTGAAAAACATGGCCGCCAGGGGGCGGGGCTATTTTGCCTTATATAGCTATAGTGAAAACTTAAAAAAATCTTCCGAAAGTGTTCAGCCAATTTTCAAATAATTTTGTAGAAATGTTCATTGGGTGACCCTCTATCAGATTCCTTCAAGCCATGTTGATTGGTCGAAAAACATGGCCGCCAGAGGCGGGGCTATTTTGCCTTATATGACCATAGTGAAAACTTAAAAAATCTTCTCCTCCGAAAGTGTTGAGCAGATTTTCAAATCATTTTGTAGAAATGTTCCTTGGGTGACCCTCTATCAGATTCTTCAAGCCATGTTGATTGGTAAAAAAACATGGCCGCCAGAGGGCGGGGCTATTTTGCCTTATATGGCTAAAGAGAAAACTTAAAAAATCTTCTCCTCCGAAATGTGAGGCTGATTTTCACATAATTTTGTAGAAATGTTCCTTGGGTGACCCTTTATTAGATTCCTTCAAGAAATGTTGATTGGTTGAAAAACATGGCCGCCAGGGGGCGGAGCTATTTTGCCTTATATAGCTATAGTGAAAACTTAAAATATCCTCTCCTCCGAAAGTGTCAGGACGATTTTCAAATAATTTTGCAGAAACATTCCTCAGTCGACACTCTACAAGATTCCTTTAAGCCATGGTGGTTGGTAAAAAAACATGGCCACCAGGGGTCAGGGCTGTTTGGAGATTTGATTTTTGCCTTATGGCCGTAGAGCGATACTGGCCCTCTTGGGCCTCTTGTTAATGAAACTTAACACACATTGCCTCTTATACTAGTTTGCGTTTGGGCGACATAGGTCAATAGTCAAGGTCACCATAACTATTATAAGTCTGTACAAAACGACGTAAAACTTTAGCTACCTTGCTGCATTATTTCTTGTCAGATTGTTATGAAACATGTTTACCATTATCGCCTCTTGTACAAGTTCCGCTTTCACTGACCTAGGTCATAAGCCAAAGTAACATTGAATATTATAAGTCTGTATAAAACTACATCATTGCTCTTGCTACTTCATTTCCTATCCGATTGTTATGAAAATAAACGCACATATTCACCAGCATTGCCTCATGTGTGATTTTGACCTTTAACCTAGGTCGTTGAAATGAGAAATCACACATGAGGCAATGCACAGGTTCAGTGTCAAGAGAGCATGAATGGGTTTGCATATTACAGAGCTGGGTAAAAGGTTGAGGTGAAAGTGAGTACAATATGTCAGTATGAAACAAATTTGTTGCTCTAGCACTTTCATTTGGGGACAGAATTCCTCCATACTTCTTCATACACAGGTTTATATTACTTCATACACTGGTTTATTGTCAAGTGAGCTTTGATGGGTTTCCATTTCAATGACCTATGTCAAAGGTCAGAGATAAAGGTACTAAAATACATCTGTGCGAAACGACATCGCAGGGGGTTTTGTATCGTCCGCCATGCTCTTATCTATAACATGTTGAATTTTTTTTTGGAAAAGGGATTTTTGTTTGTTTTGGAGGCATTCAATGTCATCACAATCAGGGAAAGTATAAAAACCAAATACAGTTAAAATAAATGGGAAGAAGGGGAAATTTCAAAAGTAGTTTCATGAATATGCATCAAATGGAGAGTGCATGTGAGAAAAGATTATGCCTATGTTATCATCTTTTTGTTTCAGTTTTTGAGCACTGTCATACCATACCATCCAAACCAAGGGCCTCCAACTTCAGAACAGCTTCAGATCTACATCAAAAGTAAGTCTAACCCTTTGTTTAACTTTTACCTCTGCTTTGAAAACGTCATAAAAAAAGGTTAGTATTTGATAATTTAGGGGTTTAATTTTAATACAGATATTAAAAATTTGTGGATGAAGAAGTAATTGCTCTTAATGAACAATTTCTCTTTTTGCTACAATGTTTTCGACTCAATTCAACAATAAACTTTCATTTACAAAAATTAATTCATATTTTTGCCTAGTTGTCTTCTGCAGATTTGTTGTTTGTGGGAAAGAGTTCAGTTGTAATGTTTACATGATAATGATATTATTCATGTAGGATTTTGATAACATTGTGAGAAAAGGAGTAATTGCTCAAAGTGTGCAATGTTTTAAAAAATTGACTACTTAGTTTTCCTTCTATTGGCTTTATAGAAGCTTTAAAAAAATCTCTTAAAGTATCTGTCAGAATTCAAAGTTAATTGGTATGGCGATAATTGGTTGTTCAATCATACAAATGATCATCTGGTGACCCTCCACCAAAAATAAATTAAATTATGGCTGTCCTTGAATAATCAAGGCGCCGATGGGGTGGGGTAGGTTTTTCAACTTTAGGATATATATTTATAAACACTTTAAAAATCTTCTCCCCTGAAACTGGTGGTAAGAAGTCAAAATAATTTGGTACAAATGATCATATGGTGACCCTCCACCAAAATAGTTGTATGAACACTGTCCTTCATAAAATGAGGCCCTCAGCGGATGGATTTGGCTTTTAAAGGTGTCGTAGAAAATATTAGAATTCAAATTTAATTGGTACAAAATAATCATCTGGTAAACCGCGATCCAAATAGTGAAAATGATGACTGGCCTTCAAAAAATGCAGCTTCCCAATGAATGATTATTTTATGATAAAATTAACTTATGTTTTGCTCATGTGAGCTATATAGTGACACTATGGCCCTCTTGTGTTAAATAGGGTGACAAAAGTTGTCTTCTACAGATGCATCTACAGCTGGGAAAGGGTTAATTCAACACTCTTAATTGTTGTATGGCAGTACTTAAAATTCAAGGTGAATAGGTGATACTTGTTATATACATACAGTGGATGTTATATTGATGTTTATTTTCAGTTCTACATGCTATAAATGATGATAGTCCCACAGTTCCAACCCTTCTCACAGACTATATCCTTAAAGGTAAATTTTGAAAACTTTATATATCTTGTAAGATCAAACTAATTTATTATACCCCCCACAAACAAGTTTTTGGGGGGTATATAGGAATCACCCTGTCCGTCCGTCTGTCTGTCTGTCTGTCCATATGTCTTGTAAGCGCAACTCCTCCTTAACGGCTGGACCGATTCTGATGAAACTTTACACAGTTGCAGTACACAACCTGAGGAAGGGCATGAAGTAAGATTATCCCGGTCGGAAATATCCGTCTGTCTCCATATGTCTTGTAAGCGCAACGGGGCTATCCTTTTGTGAGTTCACTCACAGTTCTAGTTTACACTTAAAACACTTAAACCGTTTCCCTCATACGACAATTCTGCAGCAGACAACTTTGAACATTTTTTATCAAAAAATAGAAAATCTCTATAATTGAATGGATAACATATGACTAAAAGTGGAAAACATTGTGACAAATGGAGAAATTGCTCGTTTTGAGCAATTTCTTCTTTTGTCACTATGTTTTCAAAAAGCTGTCTGCTACAGAGGCGTCAGAAAGTGTCTATGAGGGAAAGGGTTGAAACAAGCGTTAAGCTTATAAATATTAATCATGCTGAATGTCTACTTCCTGGAAGAATCCGAAAGGCAAAACTCCTCATAACAGGATTCAAACCCAGGATCATTGGTATGAGAAGCTGCCGCTCTACCACTGCGCCTTGTTATGAACCCATTTAACCTTTTCCTTCACATGTTAGTTCCAGAGAAATGCTATGAAAACGCCTGAAGCAGAAACTGCAATTTCTGAAAGTTTAATCCTTTCCAACCTACAGGTGCATTTTGGCGCATTGGTAGCAGACGACTTAAATATATTGTGGCAAAAGAAGGAATTACTCATAGTGATTAAGATCACCTTTTTCCACAATGTTTTCAACTCCATTCAATAATTATTATTTCATTTATTGAGACTCCCGATTTTTTCCTAGATGTTTTCAAAGTTGTCTCATTGCTCATTTTCAAAAGGCGTCTGCTGCAGATGCATCAAAATGCATCTATATATGTGAAAGGGTTAAATATATTCCTGAAAAAATAATGTTGATTCAGCATTGGAAGCATTGATGAATAGAAGATTTACTCTTCTTTAGCAATTTTGCCTTTTCTCGCAAAGTTTTCAAAAGTCGTCTGTATCAGGGAAAGGGTTAAACTATCTTTCAGGTCCAATAAATAATGTTCTGTTTTCTTTGTTTCAGTTTTGTGTCCAACATAGAGGTGAATACAGATCCAGGCCCTCCTTATACTAACCAGCCTTGAAATTATGTGCAATATTTAGTCTGGGTAGATTATGTGCAATTACTATTACATGTGTATACAGCAATGTCCATCATTCAGCATACATAATATTGTGTTGTAAAAATTCAGCAACTGTTTGTGTTGAATTAAAAACGTTTTCATCAGGGTAACTATGTTATCCATTAACCTGTTCCCACTAGGAACAAATCTGCAGCAGACAACTTGGGGGAAATATGGAAAATCTCTATGATTGAAAGAATAATAATTGCATAGAGATGAGAATATTGAAGCAAAGGAGATATTACTCATTATGAGCAATTGCCACCATTTTTTTCAAAAGTCCTTCAAAATGATAATATATGTGGAAAAAGGGGCTTACTCTTCACCTGACATAGAACACTGTGGAAGCCTCTGCAGCAGACAAGTTTTAAAACTCTTTTGAAATTGCTTATTTTGAACGTTTAGTTCCCACTTTTCCAGATATTTATTTTTTCCACTGATGTTTTCAAAGCAGATAACACTAAGACCATCGTCAGAGGTAAACTGAGGTAGATGGTTGATATGCCAACTTTTGATATTATAAAACAGTTTTGTCAGAGTTTGGAGGTTCATTTCTGTTCTGTTAACCTTTTCCCTCATACAACAAATCTGCAGCAGACGACTTTGAAAACATCTAGACAAAACATGGAAAATCCCCATAAATAAAGGTTATAATTACTGAAAAAAAAATTGAAAACATTTAGGCAACAGGAGAAATTGCTCATTTTGAGCAATTTCTTCTTTTGTCACAATGTTTTCAAAAGTTGTCTGCTGCAAAGAGATGTCAGAAAGCATCTATATGTGGGAAAAGGGTTATAAATTCAATTATCGCAAATTTATTATACAGTTAAAAGGATTTGAGGCCAGTTACAGTTATGTTGTTTCATATTATAAAATATCATAGCTTAACCCTTTCCCACATACAACAAATCTACAGCAGACGACTTTGAAAACATCCAGGCAAAAACATGGAAAATCCCCATAATTTTTTAATAAGGATGAAAATATTGTGGCAAAATGAGAAATTGCTTGTTTTGAGCAATTTCTTATTTGTCACATTGTTTTCAAAAGTTGCTGCAAAGGCATCAGAAAGCGTCTATATGTGGGAAAGGGTTAAAATAATATAGTTGGGAATGATTACAGAAAACATTTGTTAACAAAATATGCCATGCTTTTGTAAAATACAGCATTCTTGTTACTTGGAAACTTGAATAGTTTGATTAAGTTTAGAAATTTGTACATGAATATCAATTTTTTGCCTTTCTCTAACCTTTCCCATATACAATAAATCAGCAGCAGACACCTATGAAACATTTAAATGAAAGAATGATCATTGAATAAAGATGAAGACATTGTGGCAAAGGTTTTTGTAGCCATATTTTAACTTTTGTTTAGTGATTTTCCATATTTTTGCCTAGAACTTTCCAAAGTGTTTGCTGAAGTTTTGTTGTTTGTGGTACATTTAACCCTTTCCCTCATACGACAAATCTGCAGCAGACGACTTTGAACATATTTTGTAAAAAAAGTAGAAAATCTCTATAATTGAATGGATAACCTATGACTAAAAGTGGAAAACATTGTGGCAAAAGGAGAAATTGCTCGTATTAAGCAATTTCTTCTTTTGTCACTATGTTTTCAAAAAGCTGTCTGCTGCTGAGGCGTCTATATGAGAGAAAGTGTCAAGCATATACAGACAAAGACAAATGTTTGTATATTGGGATACTTATACTGCCTTACTACTGAGCCAGTTTTTGTAGTTTTTGTAGTTATGTGGTGATAGTCTCCTTTAAGACATCGAGTGTGAACCTAGGCTGCCGTATTCACAAATCATTCTAAATTTCAACGAAAAACAATTTCTGAAAAACGTAAACCAATCAGAAATGTTGTTATTTTGTGAAGTAAGTCTTAGGCTAATATATAAAATATATTTAGTGGATAGAGGTCCAGGTCTGGTAAAGCACTTAACATTCAGCCCTTGACTATAAACCCTTTCCCACATATAGATGCTTTCTGACACCCCTGCTGCAGACAACTTTTGAAAACATTTTGAAAAAAGAGAAATTGCTAGAAACGACCTTTTGCTTAGAGGTTTTCAAAGTCGTCTGCTACAGATTTGTTGTATGTGGGAAAGTGTTGGATCATATTGTATTGATCCGGAGTCACCGCCATTTTTTGTTATTGTATATTATAATGTATATTATCGTTGATAACATTCATCTGACTGATATTTATGTATGCTCTTTACATGTGTTGTACTTCTTTGACAACTTCTTGCAACATAATAGTGACGGTGCATTTAAACTGTGACCCTGACGGGACATTTTTATATTTACCTTCTAAAATACTAGAATATTATGGATACATCTGAACATTTTGAGATATTCTAAAATGTTTATACAGAGTTGAAAACATTGTGGAAAAGGGAGAAATTGGTTGTTCTGGAGCATCGTCTCCTTTCCTACAATCTTTTTAAAAGTCATCTGCTGCTGTGGGTTGTAAAGTCATTGCTCTCGGGTAATGGGTTAAAACTTGAATATAGTTCAACCCTTTCCCACAATTAGACGGCTTCAGAAGCATTTGCAGCGTTTTTCCACAAATATATTCCATAATTAAACTTATTTATAGAGATTTTCCATATTTCCAGTTTACTCTGCAAGTGGCCATTGTTGGTTCATGCCAGATATACACATTTACTATAGTATCCTGGGTACCAGTTTACTCTGCAAGTGGCCATTGTTGGTTCATGCCAGACATACAAATTTACTAAAGTATGTTTGGTACCAGTTTACTCTGTAAGTGGCCATTGTTGGTTCATACTGGACATACAAATTTACTAAAGTATGTTTGGTACCAGTTTACTCTGCAAGTGGCCATTGTTGGTTCATGCCAGATATACACATTTACTATAGTATCCTGGGTACCAGTTTACTCTGCAAGTGGCCATTGTTGGTTCATGCCAGACATACAAATTTACTAAAGTATGTTTGGTACCAGTTTACTCTGTAAGTGGCCATTGTTGGTTCATACCGGACATACAAATTTACTAAAGTATGTTTGGTACCAGTTTACTCTGCAAGTGGCCATTGTTGGTTCATGCCAGATATACACATTTACTATAGTATCCTGGGTACCAGTTTACTCTGCAAGTGGCCATTGTTGGTTCATTCCAGACGTACAAATTTACTAAAGTATGTTTGGTACCAGTTTACTCTGTAAGTTGCCATTGTTGGTTCATACCGGACATACAAATTTACTAAAGTATGCTGGGTACCAGACTAGAGGTTATATTATAATTAAAGCTATGTGGATGTTTATACCATCTAGTAGGGTAAATTTATGAACATTGAATCTCGAGATGACACACAGGGTTATTATAATGAAATAACAGCGCAAATTATTATCTAAAATTAACGTGTACAATCAAATGAAAGCTTAATGTCAAATATTGTGTGGTAAATTGTATTCTTCACCAATATGCAGGCTGTTTTCACAACTTAAAGGCTTTAGAAAAACCTTTTGAGTAAAGTTATTCTTTTTTACAGCATTAATAGAGATTTTCTATATTTCCACCTAGATGAATTCAAAGTCATCTGCTGCAGATTTGTTGTAAGTAGGAAAGGTTTAATACAATCATGTAATGTTCTGTACTTATAATGGTTTTATATGAAGCTGCGACTTTCTTTTGAGATATTGTAAGATTTGTCATAATAACTGATGTGTATTTATTTCTTCTTGATTATGTATTATACATAGATCTTTTTTATTAAAACATTACATTGTTTTATTTGTACAGGTGTAGAATTTTATCATTGTTTTTTATATATCCTCAATGTAATAGTGGCTTGACTGTTTTTGTTGTTAAAACATTGCACAATAGATCGATATTATCGATTCATAATTCATTTTCATACATTTTTATTTAAGTCTTCTTTTAAAGAACGGAAATTTGAGAAATTGATTGAAACAAAAAAAAAATCCTTTTCCCACAATAATTCAAACTCGTTTTCAAAATGATTCATAGATTAATTCAGTTATACATTTCATTCCTCTGATATTTTCAATGCTGGCGATATTTAAGATATGTCATGTGGACAGTGAAGACCCCATTTGTTATCTGCTTTGGGAAAAAGTAATGTCTGCAAAATTGTAAGATCAACCGAACATCAGTATGTCAATAAGTCACTTACTGCAGGGGTTTTAAAAGTTTTCTGCACATGTAGCTGCTTTTCTACGCATCTGCTGCAGACGACTTTTTAAAACATGGTGACAAACAGGGAAATTGTTCTTTGAACTTTTCAAAAAGGTCTGCTGCAGATTTGTTGTATGTGGGAAAGGGTTAATGGAGATTCAGTGTAAAAAGTGATTATGCATATTGTGGCATGAGGTTTTTTACCTTGTGTCATGTATAAATCTTGGTTGTTATTCCATGCTACTTTTCCATTTACCTGGTACAGGTGACTTGTTAAGCCTTTGCAGAAGACTTTTCAAAACATTTTGGAAAAAGTAGAAATTGCTTTAGGTGAGCCGTTTCTCCTTTTCCTACAGTGTTATCAACTGTTTATCAAAATCTTACCTATATTTCTTTAATATTTTTAAATTTCTTTGCTCTGAAAATATAGTATCAGGTAATTGGTTAATGCTGTGGAAGCTTATCTTGTTGCCTTTATCTCCTTGTTATGTTTTGTACTTTAGAATTGTTGGCTTCGTTTATGTAAAATAATTTGTGATTTCTAGTTAATCTCAAATCGAAAGGATAGTGTGATACAAAATCTTCTGATCAAAAACCTTTTTTGTATAGTTTTTAGTTACATGCCCCTATCATTACATTATCCCTTTCCCTCATACCACAATCCTGCAGAAGACTTTAAACATATTTTGTCAAAAAATAGAAAATCTTTATAATTAAATGGATAACTTATGACTAAAAGTAGAAAACATTGTGGTAAAAGGAGAAATTGCTTGTTTTGAGCAATTTTTCTTTTGTCACTGATTTCAAAAAGCTGTCTGCTGCAAAGGCATCAGAAAGTGTTTATATGAGGGAAAGGGTTATGGGGGAAGGCATATACCAATAATGGTGGCATCCTTTGGACATGTTGGAGCAAGCCAAATACTATAGAGACCTTTTTAGATCACCTGAGCCGAAAGGCTCGAGGTGATCTATTCTGATCACTCTCTGTCCCTCCGTCATCCATCCGTCATTAATTTTTAGCTTTAAACATCATCTCCTCGTTAACCACATGACCAATTTCAACCAAACTAAGCAGGAATGTTCCTTTGTTGGCACTCTTTCAAAATTGCTCAAAGATTAAAATACCATTGAGAACTTTGGTTGCTGCGGCATCAGAAAGGGGGCAAAATGTCCTGACTTTAAAAATCTTCTCCTCTGAATCTGCTTGTCAGATTCCATTATAATTTTGGTAGAATTGTTTCTTGGGTGACCCTCTGTAATAATTTTTAAATCCATACTGATTGGTTGAAAAACATGGCAGTCAGGCGGTATCAGAAAAGGGGCAAATTGATTTTTTTTTAAAGTGCTTTTCTGATTTTAAGAAAATTGAATAGGAATCTTACTTCAGTGATCCTCTACTTTATTTGTTCAAGCCGTTTTGATTGGTTTCAAAATCATAGCAACCAGGCGTCATCACAAAAGGGGTAACTTGAACTTTCAAGCTTCAAATGACAACTACCATTCCACTAGACCAATTTCAACTTAACTTCACAGGAATGTTCCTTTTTAGGTCCTCTTTCAAAGTTGTTCAAAGACCCACATTCTGTGTAGAGCTTTGGTTGCTGTGGCATCAGAAAGTGAGAAAATACCCAAACTTTAAATCCTTATCCTCCATGATCTGCTTGTCTGATTCCAAGATGATTTGGTAGAAATGTTCTTTGAGTGACCCGCTACAAAAACTGTTCAAGCCAGAAAAACAGGGCGACATCAGATAGGCACATAATGACAAAACTTTATAATTCCATTCTTATTAAAGTTTTTATAAGATTTCAAGATACAAATGGCCTTTACTGATAAGCCATTTCACTATTTCTTTAACAGTGTCAACTCATTGCAGTTTCATTTGAACTCCTGATAAAAAAAATCCCAGATATTTGCAGTTAAATATTTGCTACTAATTTACTATCAATCAGGGGATCGATTTAGGGCCAAGATATTTAGAGCCATCTTGGCCCTCTTGTTTGTGCTAGATATACTTATTTACTATAGTATGCTAGGTACCAGTTTACTTTGCAAGTTGCCAGTGTTGGTATATGCCAGACGTACAAATTTACTATAGTATGCTGTGTACGAGTTTACTCTGTAAGTCACCATTGCTGGTTCATGCCATATTTACTCTGCAAGTTGCTATTGTTGGTGTATGCCAGATGTACAAATTTACTATAGTATGCGGGGTACCAGTTTACTCTGTAAGTTGCCATTGTTGGTTCATGCCAGACATACAAATTTACTATAGTTTGTTGGGTACCAGTTTACTCTGCGAGTCGCCAGTGTTAGTTACTGCCAGATGTACAAATTAACTAAAGTATGCTGTGTACCAGTTTACTCTTCAAGTTGCCATTGTTGGTTCATGCCAGACGTTCAAATTAACTAAAGTATGCTGTGTACCAGTTTACTCTGCAAGTTCCCATTGTTGGTTCATGCCAGATATACACATTTACTAAAGTATGCTGTGTACCAGTTTACTCTGCAGGTTGCCAGTATTGGTCAATGCCAGACATACAAATTTACTATAGCATGCTGGGTACCAGCATATACTGCAACTCACAGCAAGTATGCTGGGTACCAGATTAGAGGTTATATTAAAATTTAAGCTAAGTGGATGTTTATGCCATCTAGTAGGGTAAATTTATTAAGATTCAATCTCAAGATGACACACAGGGTTATTATCATGAAACAACAGCGCAAATTAGTTTCTAAACTTAACATGTACAATCAAATGAAAGCTTAATAACAAATATTGTGTGGTAAATTGTATTCATCACAATAAACTCAACTTATGAGGTAACCTATTCATTTTTATAGCGATTGTAAATTCATTACAAAGGGGAATGACTCATTGATAGCCTATTAGGAAAGTGAAAACTTAGATCAGACTGTAGCCAACTTGCTCATATGGTAACGTGTCATGCTGTCAATCCAGGGGTTAATAGTTTCAAGCTCAACATAACAATTGTTTCCAATGATTGAAAAAAGTTTATGGAACTAGGGAAAACTTGGTTTGTGACATGACTGCCATTTCAGCTGAAATTCTGTTGAAAACTGCAGTAACTCCAATTTATCAAAGCATATTTGCTTTTGTCTGCTAATATTAAATGATTGATGTTCTCATGTAATTGCTGAAATATGTAATAATACTATATTTCTTAGCATTATACATAGCCTAAAATTATTTTCCCAATTAACATCAATGTACCCTTTCATAATATAGGAAACACAGTATTGCTTGCTCTAGTCTTCATTTTAAGCTCACTTGAACACAAAGTATTGTCATCGCTCTTTGTCTGTACATTGTCAACAATTTGCTTGTGGATACTCTAGAGGCTACAGTTTTCATCTAATTATTATCAAAACTATTTTTTGTTTGTCTTGATGATATCTAAGCTATATTCAAATGAGGGTAATTTTTTACTTGAGTATTTTTGCAGTATGTTTGACTCAATGATAATTAGACTAAAGTTTGAATAAGGGTAATATTGGGTCAAAAACTATAGATCACTAGATTATATAAGAAAAATCAAATGAACACTCTGGAGTCCGCAGTTTTTACTCATTGATCAAATTACTTTTTAAAGTGTCGAAACACTTTATGATACAGAGCCATGATACTCAGGTGAGCCTCACAGGGCCATCTTGTATTCTTTGAGCATTGTTTGAAAATAATATTTGTTGTGACTGTTGTATCAGAATGCAAAGGCTTTTATTGAAAAGGTTTTCTGTTTTACACATCTCAAACCAAAAATCTTAAGTTACAAATTCTTTTGTTCTCAACTTGATTATACAGCGCCGTTTAAAGAGAAAAAAAACCTTTTGAAAATCAGGTTGATATTTCTTTTTTAGACATTAAATCAAATTATTCTAGATGTTTATTATGACATTTGTTACTTTTGTATACATTTTTACTTTTCATGTAAGAGGGAAAAGAGGTGGGGTCCATTTATTAGATAGATTAGTTTTACAAGTTTTTTAGGTTCTATCCTCTTTTATTTCATTTTTGACCATTTCTTTGAAATGATTTAACCCTTTACCACATGCAGACACATTTTAATGCATCAAACTTCTATAAATTGAGAAACAATTATTGAATAGAATTATAAATGTTGAGGCAATAAGAGAAATTCAAATTGCCTATTATGAGCAACGAAACTCATTTACCTATTGTTTTAACCCTTTCCCTCGTACGACAATTCTGCAGCAGACGACTTTGAACGTATTTTGTCAAAACATAGAAAATCTCCATAATTGAATGGATAACCTATGTCAAAAAGTGGAAAACATTGTGGCAAAAGGAGAAATTGCACGTTTTGTGCAATTTCTTCTTTTGTCACTATGTTTTCAAAACGCCGTCTGCTGCAGAGGCGTCAGAAAGCGTCTATATGAGGGAAAGGGTTAAACAATCCTTGGCTGCATATGTGCATAATGTGACTGCGTGTGGGAAAGGGTAATGAGCAAATGGTGAATAGGATTGTAGCATGTATGTACGATGAATGTTAAAGCTATGTTAAGTGACAAACATGTAGCTGCGTTTTAGTGTTGTGTTCTATGTAATTAACTCTTTCCCTCATATAGACGCTTTCTGATGTCTCTGCAGCAGACAGCTTTTTGAAAACAAGGCGACAAAAGAAGAAATTGCTCAAAACAAGCAATTTCTCCTTTTGTCACCATGTTTTCAACTCTTCAATTATTGTTCTTAAATTTAAAGGGATTTTCTGTGCTTTTGCTTAGACGTTTTTCAAAGTCATCTGCTGCAGATTTGTTGTATGTGGGAAATGGTTAATCAGGTTTTGATGGCCAACATTTATCAACCATTCTTATAGGCTTTCTTTGGTAACCTTTTACCAGAAATAATTTTAGTCATTGGCTTTGAAAATATCTTATACAATGTGAACAAATGAGAAATTGTTTGTTTTGAGCAAACTCTTTTTAATGTTTCAAAAGTCGCCTGATGCAAAGGAAAGGGTTTAATGATATAATTTAATAGGCTTTAACAGTTTGACCCTCTCCCTGATAGAGACAACATTTGATGCATCATGTATTTGGAAAATTGAGAAATTGCTACAAATTAGTAGTTCTCCTTTTTATTCTGTCTTAAAATGATAGATACACTTCCAATTTTATATGACTAGTAAAAACTTCATTCAGATAAACAGTCAATATTAACGTGTTATCTGATGAAACTGTAGATTACCAGTATTCAAATTTAAAAGCAGCTAGGTAAAAATGGAAAAAAATTAAGAAATATGACTGAGATTAAGTAAAGCCATTGCAGAAAAAGGAGAAATTGGTGTTTTTACCACAACATTTGTCTTGATTATTGTTAATGTGGTATGGGGTTGAAAACTTAGTGGAAAAGGATGAAATGCTCCTTTAGTTGTATAATATACATACAAATATATATTCAAAAGTTGTCCACTGCAAATACTCGAAATAGCGAATAGTAGTATAAAAACCTGGTGGCAAATAAAGCAATTTCTGTATTTGCCACAATGTTTTCAATCGTCAGCTGCTCCAGATGCATCTGTAATTGGGATAGGGTTAACAATTAATATATATTGTCTGAGTCAGTTCTACTTTGCAGAGTTCAGTCTTTTTGTTGTCAGGTTGTTGCCTTTCTATCTCGTTGGTCATGTTTACCTTCACGCTCAGCAATACCAACATTTGGCAAGCAGTCTATAGATTGATGCCAACGGTGTAGTCATCAAAGTACTGTAATTCGAGGGCTTGGCGTGAAACAGTTGTAACCTAAAACCTATTTTGAAAACCCTGGTTTAGGGGCAATTTCGACCCTTTTGTAAACAATGCAAATTTAGGTGCCATTGCTCAGAACGAGCAATGGCACCTAAATTTCCATTGTTTACCAATAAAAATGATTTAACGCTTATAAAGACTTTATGGCGAGGTGATTAACCTTGGTAAAAAATGACCAATTTTAGTTACAACCGTTTCACGCCAAGCCCTCGGTATATCACCAAGTTTATAAATACAAGTTTATATACAGCTCGTGTCTATATGGTTGTTAAATGTAGGTCACTGGATCTGGTTTTTTTAGGCTGTGAAAGTCCTGAATTTAAAACAGAATGAACGTTTAAAGATTCTGATGTTGTTTACTACTTTTTAGATTTATGGTAATTATTAAACAGCTTTTTGAGCTAGTGTATACAACAAATAAAGCCTAAAGAATTACACAGTGTTTTCTTAAATTTATTATTACCACATTCTGTCGACAATTGTTATAGGCGAGCTCAAAGACCTAATAAAACATGTATTATTAGGTCTTTGGTGAGTTGGATGCTCTGGGAAAGACAGCAATAGGGCACTTATTTACAAGTTCAGATCCAGATCAGACTGCCCATCGGAACAGTGTTATGACTTATCTGTATCAGCACTAGTTGAGAAACGTTCACAGAAGCTTTGAAGAATTTTCTGATAAACAGTATACTTTTGTATCGGATAACAAGGATGTATAATTAACTAATTATATACAGATCTTATTTTAGGGTTTTCTCAAAAACACTTACCGGTAGGTTTATTCTCCTAAATACAGCACAGAACTTTTTTTGTAGTAGTAGGGGCCTTGGGTGTCAGAGGTCGTTGGTTTGATCTGGGACAACTAAAACGGTATTAGTGGCCCAGGTTTGATCCTTGGCAGAGTCATACTAAACACTTTAAAAATGGAATTAATGGCTTCCCTCCTTGGCGCTCAGGGTTGCTGGGTTGGCATTACGACGGACTGGCTGGTGTCAGGATAAACATACCAGTATTACTGGTAACTTACCAAAGAAAGGATATGATGTAACTGAAAATTTGTTGAAAGCGGCATTAATCACCAAACAACAGCACAGAATGCTCTTTTTTTATACGCCCGTTTTGTAAAAACGGATCGTATTATAGTTTTACCTGCGGCGTACGGGCGGGCGGCGTCCAGTATGTTGTCAGCTCAATAACTTTGGAAGCCTTTGTCCAATCATCACCAAATTTAGTCAGAATGTGTATTGGGATAATATCTCGGACAAGTTCGATAACTAGCCATATCGCTTTAGTCAATCAAGAGTTATCGCCCTTTAATTATAGAAATTACCCAAAATTGGTCTTGTCAGCTCAATAACTTAAGAAGCCTTGGTCAAATGATCATTAAATTTTGTCAGAATGTGTATTGGGCTAATATCTTGGACAAGTTCGATAACTAGCCATATCGCTTTAGTCAATCAAGAGTTATTGCCCTTTTATTATAGAAATTACCCAAAATAGGTCTTGTCAGCTCAATAACTTAAGAAGCCTTTGTCCAATCATCACTAAATTTAGTCAGAATATGTATTGGGATAATATCTCGGACAAGTTCGATAACTAGCCATATCGCTTAAGTCAATCAAGAGTTATCACCCTTTAATTATAGAAATTACCAAAAATTGATCTTGTCAGCTCAATAACTTTAGAAGCCTTTGCCCAATCATCACTAAATTTAGTCAGAATGTATATATTGGCATAATATCTCGGACAAGTTCGATAACTAGCCATATCGCTTTAGTCAATCGAGAGTTATTGCCCTTTAATTATAGAAATTACCTAAAATTGGTCTTGTCAGCTCAATAAAATTAGGAGCCTTTGTCCAATCATCACCAAATTTGGTCAGAATGTGTATTGGCATAATAACTCGGACAAGTTCGATAACTATCCATATCGCTTTAGTCAATTGAGAGTTATCGCCCTTTAATTATAGAAATTACCTAAAATTGGTCTTGTCAGATCAATAACTTTAGAAGCCTCAATCATTACTAAATTTGGTCAGAATGTGTATTGGCATAATATCTCGGATAATTTTGATAACTAGCCATATCGCTTTAGTCAATCGAGAGTTATCCCTCTTTAATTATAGAAATTACCTAAAATTGGTCAAGTCAGCTCAATTACTTTAGGAGCTTTTGTCCAATCATCACCAAATTTGGTCAGAATGTGTATTGGCGTAATATCTTGGACAAGTTCGATAACTAGCCATATTGCTCCAGTCGATAGAGAGTTATTGTCCTTTAATTATAGAAATTACCTAAAATTGGTCTTGTCAGCTAAATAACTTGTAAAGCCTTTATCCGATCATCACCAAATTTAGACAATATGTTTATGGGCAGAATATCTTGGTCACGTTTGATAACTTACAACGTTATCTTAGTCACTACACAATTATGTCCCTCGATATGGCCAAAACTGTACTAACAGTGTCCGCTCTCTAAGTTTGGCTGACGTACAACCAATTACTACTATACTTGGTCTCCAAAAAACAGGACGGGCGTATTTTGTGACATTTGGCGCTCTTGTTCACATTAAAATCTATAGGTAGCAATAAAAAAGTTCTTTTTTTTTGTTTCGCCTGTCTATCGGGCAGGTAGAAAAACTTCTCAGGAATCACTTCTCTGTCATAACTGTTCCTCTTTGACAGATTCTCTCCTAAGAAGTATAATACATGTACAATGTTTCTATCAAGTTCGAATGAATATATTTGTTTTCACAAGCAATGGTTTCTACACTTTTGAGACAGCCAATACAGATGGACCTTATGAAAATGCAACAAGTTAGTTTGAATGGCATTTTAATCAGTGATATCGGATTGCTATTGTGCACAACTTTACCTTAACCCTTTCCCACATACAATAAAGAAGCTGCAGACGACTTTGAAAGCATCTAAGCAAACAAACATAATTTAGAATTCACTATTAATAAAGATATAATCATTGAATTGAGTTAGATAACCAATAATACTAAAAGCGTGCATAGAGCGATATAGTGAAATGAATAAATGATCGGTAAATGAATGTTGAAGCGAACCCCATTTGCTGTCGGCACTTCAGCGTTTGAAAATTACCAAAAATGTTCCTAAATTATATATCTTTTTAATAAATATTTCTCTGGTAAATTTTTAATGAATCAGAAATAATCTTATTAATGTTGAAATGTTTTTTGCAGAACTTTCCTTTTAATTCGCATTGTCATGGCAGATGTATTGAATTTATATCGGCTCGCACTCACGCAGGTAATTCTATTCCCTACTGTCTGCCGTCTATTTTAGCCGAATACCACTTAATACGAGAAAGTGATGGCGGTTTTGTTAACCACACTATCATTGTCACAAAAACATAAGTTTTGATGTCAAAAATGACGTTTTTTCAAAGGTATGATTCCACCTTAACTGCATGACATGTTGCTAAATAATTCTGCAAACTTGTCAATAATTCTTAGAAACATATCCTGTATCTTCAAATAGTGTAATCACATATCTGTTTCATTATATAAATCATGTCTTCCATTTGTGAGCTTTATTTCTACTCTTTCTTAAATGTATTCATTTCTAACTTTATCTTAACATATTTTGCAAGTATGCAACTATGTTGTTACTTCTCCAAAAAAGTGTACAACAGGTGACAAGTAGTGGGACCGTCCAACAGCACTTTCACTGCTTTGATTTTAACTATAATGAATTTCACCTCATAACATATCAATCTTATTTATCTAAATTCATAAAGAGACTCATATATCTGTAGTTTATCCATTACAGGTGCTTTGTGTAAACATGAAAGTAAATAAATATAAGAATTAACCCTTTCCCTCATATGACAATTCTGCAGCAGACGACTTTGAACGTATTTTGTCAAAATATAGAAAATCTCCATAATTGAATGGATAACCTATGACAAAAAGTGGAAAACATTGTGGCAAAAGGAGAAATTGCACGTTTTGTGCAATTTCTTCTTTTGTTACTATGTTTTCAAAAAGCCGTCTGCTGCAGAGGCGTCAGAAAGCGTCTATATGAGGGAAAGGCTTAATTGTATGGCAGTGTCATTACTTTGATAAATATGCAATCCGCCTTTCCTATACTCACATACACCTTTTAAAAATATTGTAGTAAAAGCCAAAATTGCTGCAGCAGATTTGTTGTATGTGGGAAAGGGTTTTAAACACTGTTTTGATGATATGATGGAAGCTATGTTCACTCACCAATGAGTTTTCTTGTGAGTACTTCACACGAAGTTCTTCAAAGTAATTTGCCTAACCCACTTTCCCCTCTTGCAAACACATTCTGAAGCAGACGAATTTTGAAATTATTGTGGCAAATGCAGAAATCGTTCTCTTTTTTTTTTTTCACTTATAGAGATTTTCCTTATATATGTTTTTAAAAACGTCTGCTGCAGATTTTGAGTTGGTAGAAAAGGGTTAAGTTTCCATATAATATTCAGCCGCTAAGTGGAAGTCAAATCATGCTGTTTACTTCATTTTATAGAGTGGATAGAATGAATAAGTGACACTGAAATGATGTGTCGTGACTCGAACTCACAACCTTGGTCAACATCCCTCTCCTTATTGTTACTGAAATGATGAGTCGGGACTCAAACTCACCCCCTTGATCGACAGCCCTCTCCTTATTGTTACTGAACTGATGTGATGGGACCTGAACACACACCCTTGATTGACAGCCCTCTCCTTATTGTTACTGAAATGATGTGATGGGACCTGAACACACACCCTTGATCGAAAGCCCTCTCCTTATTGTTAATGAACTGATGTGATGGGACCTGAACACACACCCTTGATTGACAGCCCTCTCCTTATTGTTACTGAAATGATGTGACGGGACCTAAACACACACCCTTGATTGACAGCCCTCTCCTTATTGTTACTGAAATGATGTGATGGGACCTGAACACACACACACCCTTGATCGACAGCCCTCTCCTTATTGTTACTGAACTGATGTGATGGGACCTGAACACACACCCTTGATTGACAGCCCTCTCCTTATTGTTACTGAAATGATGTGATGGGACCTGAACACACACCCTTGATCGACAGCCCTCTCCTTATTGTTACTGAACTGATGTGATGGGACCTGAACACACACCCTTGATTGACAGCCCTCTCCTTATTGTTACTGAAATGATGTGATGGGACCTGAACACACACCCTTGATCGACAGTCCTCTCCTTATTGTTACTGAAATGATGTGACGGGACCTGAACACACACCCTTGATCGACAGCCCTCTCCTTAGTGTTACTGAAATGATGTGACGGGACCTGAACACACATCCTTGATCGACAGCCCTCTCCTTAGTGTTACTGAAATGATGTGATGGGACCTAAACACACACCCTTGCTTGACAGCCCTCTCCTTATTGTTACTGGAATGATGTGATGAGATCTGAAATACCCCCTTGATTGACATCCCTCTCCTTATTGTTACTGAAATGATGTGATGGGACCTGAACACACACCCTTGATTGACAGCCCTCTCCTTATTGTTACTGAAATGATGTGATGGGACCTGAACACACACCCTTGATTGACAGCCCTCTCCTTATTGTTACTGAAATGATGTGATGGGACCTGAACACACACCCTTGATCGACAGCCCTCTCCTTATTGTTACTGAAATGATGTGATGGGACCTGAACTCAAACCCTTGATCGAAAGCCCTCTCCTTATTGTCACTGAAATGATGTGACACAAACTCACCCCCTTCATCGACAGCCCTCTCCTTTCTGGTATTGAAATGTTGTGTCGGGACTCAAACTCAACCCTTGATCGACAGCCCTCTCCTTTTTGGTAATGAAATGTTGTGTCGGGACTCAAACTCAACCCTTGATCCACAGCCCTCTCCTTTTTGGTAATGAAATGATGTGTCGATACACAAACTTACCCCCTTGATCGACAGCCCTCTCCTTTCTGATATTGAAATGTTGTGTCGGGACTCAAACTCAAACCTTGATCAACAGCCCTCTCCTTTTTGGTAATGACATGTTGTGTCAGGACTCAAACTCAACCCTTGATCCACAGCCCTCTCCTTTTTGGTAATGAAATGTTGTGTCGGGACTCAAACTCAACCCTTGATCGACATCCCTCTCCTTCCTGGTATTGAAATGTTGTGTCGGGACTCAAACTCAACCCTTGATCGACATCCCTCTCCTTCCTGGTATTGAAATGTTGTGTCGGGACTCAAACTCAACCCTTGATCCACAGCCCTCTCCTTTTTGGTAATGAAATGATGTGTCGATACACAAACTTACCCCCTTGATCGACAGCCCTCTCCTTTCTGATATTGAAATGTTGTGTCGGGACTCAAACTCAAACCTTGATCAACAGCCCTCTCCTTTTTGGTAATGACATGTTGTGTCAGGACTCAAACTCAACCCTTGATCGACAGCCCTCTCCTTTTTGGTAATGAAATGTTGTGTCGGGACTCAAACTCAACCCTTGATCGACATCCCTCTCCTTCCTGGTATTGAAATGTTGTGTCGGGACTCAAACTCAACCCTTGATCGACAGCCCTCTCCTTTCTGGTATTGAAATGTTGTGTCGGGACTCAAACTCAACCCTTGATCGACAGCCCTCTCCTTTTTGGTAATGAAACGATGTGTCTGGACTCGAACTCACCCCCTCGATCGACAGCACTCTCCTTATTGTTACTGAAATGATGCATCGGGACTCAAACTCACCCCCTTGATCGAAATCCCTCTCCTTATTGTTACTGAAACGATGTGACGGGACTCAAACTCACCCCCTTGATCGAAATCCCTCTCCTTATTGCTACTGAAATTATGTGGCGGCACTCGAACTCACTCCCTTGGTCGAAAGCCCACTCCTTATTGTCACTGAAATGGTGTGTTGGGGCCTGAACTCACATCCTTGATCGAAAGCCATCTCCTTATTGTGTCACCTGCGTAGCATGGTAGGCACTTAGGGATTACTTTTTTTTTTGTCCGGCGTCTGTCTGTCACACTTTTTTGTCACGTTTTCAAATAACTTTTTTCTACTCAAAGGTTACATTGAAACTTCTGACAAATGTTTATATCAATGTTTGTGATTGGTTCTCAAAAGGTGGATAATCCAAATAGTTTTATATCAGAGTTATTGCCCCTTTTCTGTAAAAAATTTAAATTTTCAAATTACTTTTTTTCTACTCAAAGGGTTCAATTGAAATTTCTGACAAATGTTTATATCAATGTGTATGATGGGTTCACAAAAGGGGGATAATCCAAATATTTTAATATCAGAGTTATTGCCCCTTTTCTGTCAAATATTCAAATTACTTTTTTTTCTGCTCAAAGGATTGGATTGAAACTTCTGACAAATGTTTATATCAATCTTTAGGATAGGTTCACTTTTCTGTCAAAAGTTACGCAGGTGACACACGTGCTCCGGGGAGCACTCCATTCTAGTTGTTACTGAAATGATGTGTCTGGACTCGAACTCACCCCCTTGATCGACAGCCCTTTCCTTATTGTTACTGAAACGATGCATCGGGACTCAAACTCACACCCTTGATCGACAGCCCTCTTCTTATTGCTACTGAAATTATGTATCCGGACTCAAACTCACCCCCTTGATCGACAGCCCTCTCCTTATTGTCACTGAAATGATGTATCCGGACTTGAACTCGCCCCCTTTATCGACAGCCCTCTCCGTATTGTCACTGAAATGATGTATCCGGACTCAAACTCACCCCCTTGATTGACAGCCCTCTCCTTATTGTCACTGAAATGATGTATCCGAACTTGAACTCGCCCCCTTTATCGACAGCCCTCTCCTTATTGTCACTGAAATGATGTATCCGGACTTGAACTCACCCCCTTTATCGACAACCCTCTCCTTATTGTTAATGAACTGATGTGTTGGGACCTGAACTCAACCCTTTGATCGACAGCCCTCTCCTAATTGTCACTGAAATGATGTATCGGGACTCTTACTCACTCCCAAGTATACAAGGTATCTGAAAATAAAGATAATAATGAAACAAATGAATGTATAATGAGACGGCACTCAGTCAAATGATAAGTTTGTTTAGTAATATGGAGAGAAACGACAACTGGACTTTCGTCGCTGGCAGCATTCAACAAAGTAATAGGCAGATGACGTGGGACTGAGTGCGCTTGTGCAGAAAAGAATTGGGGTGTTCATGTGCTTGAACAACAAATGCCTATATACCGTGTTATGAAGTATGAATGGTTAGTGAAGGATGACGTAAATAAATGCTTATGTGAAATATAGACATTGTACTTAAACACATACGGACAAGACATACATATAATATACAGCTATACTAAATTGACCGGCGACATATCATAACTGTACTTAACCCTTTCCCTCATATAGACGCTTTCTGACGCCTCTGCCGCAGACAGCTTTTTTTAAAACATAGTGACAAAAGAAGAAATTGCACAAAACGTGCAATTTCTCCTTTTGCCACAATGTTTTCCACTTTTAGTCATAGGTTATCCATTCAATTATGGAGATTTTCTATGTTTGACAAAATACGTTCAAAGTCGTCTGCTGCATAATTGTCGTATGAGGGAAAGGGTTAACCATGTCCAACATGTGTGAACACTATTTACATGTATCTGAGAGATGCAGATATACTGAAGATCCTTTTCTCACATACAGCAAATCTGCAGCAGATGACTTTAAAGACAGTTAGTACAAAGTATGTAAACTCTCTATAAATCAAAGAATACTTTTTGAATTAAGTTGAAAACATTGTGACAAAAGAAGAAATTGTTCATTATAAGTGGCTCAGCTGCAGAGGGGTCAGAAAGCGGCTGTATGTGGGGAGGTATAGATTCCAGGTGCAGAAAGTCTGCTGTTTCTAAAAAGTTCACTTGGTTGTGTTATATGCTTGGTGTATAGCAGTTAGGTTACTATTATAAAGGATCTTTATATAGAACCTATGTTAGCATCGATACATAGGCCTTTTTACCCTGTGTTCGTTAGCATCATTAATAATTACTTTAAACAACATCTAAACAGCAACCAAGTTCAACTAAACATCACAGAAATGTTCATTTGGTGGTGATCTTTAAGAAGTGTTTAAAGAATGAAATTATAAGGAGAATGCTGATTGCTGCTACTTCAGGGAAAGCCAACGTGTCAAAACCTTTAAACTTTTCTGATCTGATTTCAAGATAATTTTGAAAAAAAATCTTTTTGTGACTTCCTACCTCAATTGTTAAAGCCTTTTAGTGGCATTAAATTGGTATATTGGTATAATGACAACATTTTGATTTTCAAGATAATCACGCAGAAATATACCTTATGTGACCATCTACTAAAAATGTACAACCTGTATTAACTTGGTCACCAGGTTGTATCAGAAAAGAGATAAAACTACAAAGCTTTAAAAATCATTTCGCTCTGAAGACAGTGCTGATTTTATCTCAAGGTAATTTGTCAGAAATGTTTCTTAAGTGACTCACTACAAAATCTATTCAATTTCAGAAAAATGTTTTGAAAAATATTGACCACAGGCAGCGTCAGAAAGGGGGTAAAATAACAAAATTAATTAAAATTCTGCTCTGAAACGACTGATCCGATTTCAAGATAATGTGGCAGAAATGTTCCTTTAAGTTCTCCTGAAAAAAATTACAGCCTGTCTGGTGGAATCAGAATGCTGTTTAACCCTTTCCCTCATATAGACGCTTTCTGACGCCTCGTCTGCTGCAGAATTGCCGTATGAGGGAAAGGGTTAAAACAACATGTTGAGATTATTACATCGCTGGTCTTATTTCATGACAACCTGGACAAAGATGTTACAACTCCGGTGAACTCGCATGGACCTGTTGTTTCCAGGAAGGACCAGTTCTTGATCTTGAGTAGGATGGGAGAAACCCAATAGAATGTTAGATGCTCAGCGATTAAAAAAGAATGAAGAGAAGTTGTTTTAATCAGAGACATATAAAATACATATGTATTTCAAATGTCTTTGGTTTTATGTTGCTTTAAATGTGAATATGATACCTGGATAAAGATATTTTTTAATAAAGCGAACTGAACGGTGAGTATCACAAATATTATCATAAACTCACTTCATGTTGATTTTTATTTTTATATATATTGTGCGAAGTGTCCTGGTACGATATCGCAGTGGTACGAAGTCTCTGTAATACCGCGGGAACCATCATCGCGTGACCAATGAGTCACTAAACAGGTAACCATTTGACAGTATCACACCACTTTTGTTGTTATATCAACTAATTTTAAAAACGGAAGATGAGCTCAATTTATATAACCGTGCTGCTTTTCTTAGGCTGTTTTACATATTCTCTGGCGATCTATAAAACATGTAAGTACAACATTAATATTCGAAACAAATGTTCGTGTTAAACGGTTTGGGAATTTTACATTCATGATCTATTGAGGAATGGTTTTAATTTAACACTTTAAAATTCCTTGGTAAGGCCCCATTTGGAGTACTTACGGTTACTTACGGTTCCGAGACCGGTGGAAAGCCTACGGCTTCTAAAGGTCCATCTCTTATGTATAATACATTATTTGTTGATAAGTGGCAGCGTGGGTTAAATTTTGCAGGGTGGTTGATCCAGTGTTTATTTAAACTATTTTTAAAGGTATTAATACTTGGTGATAGTACGACTGTGTCTGGGAGCGAGTTCCAATGATCCACTATCCTGATGCTGAAAGCATTTTTCCTTAGGGCTGTATTTGATGACTTTTTGAATAGTTTCAGGCTGTTTCCTCTTGTTCTGGTATATTTTGATAGGGTAAGGAAGTCCTTTTTTGAAGTTTGATCATATTTGAAGAGAATTTTGAAGACTTGTAACATGTCAGCTCTTAGTCTTCTATATTCTAGTGACGGGATTCCCAGGTGTTTTAGTCGATCCGTATAAGGAAGGAATTGTATATTTGATAGCAGTTTCGTTGCTCGTCTTTGGACATTTTCTATAGCTATCTGGTGTTTTCTTAGATGGGGTGACCATACTGTACTTGCGTATTCCAGATGTGGTCTGACTAGTGATTTATATAGATGTAAGAATATAGTTTTGTCCATGTATGTGAAGGTTCTAAAGATGATTCCTAGGTTTCGGTTAGCAATTTTAATTTTAGAAGTAATATGGGTGTGGAATTTAAGATTCTTATCGACAATGACTCCCAGGTCTTTCTCTAGGAGATTCAGTTATTTGGAATCAAATGGAAAAAAAGATGCTATACGTATTGAAAATGTGCAAAGACATCTACTGTACTAGAATTCAGAGATTTTAAAATTAAAGATCTTAATTCCAGTCAGCAACGTAGAGTCTATAGATAAGAGGGATTAGCAACTCCACCGGAACACCTGTTATCTGGTTAAAATACAGTATCACATGGAGAAATAAATTCTCCAAATTTTCACACTCAGTAGCAGGATACGTTGTTCTGCGAATTTCAAATTAAAGTAAAAGATATTTGATAGTGAAGTTAGTTGGGTACGTCGGTTTTAACCAAGATAGCACAATGAAATTTATATTGATAGAAAAAAGATACAAATCTTCATAACAAAGTTTGAATATAATGTTAAGCTCTATATTAAATAAATAAATCTTCTTGGCAGAATGGGCAAGTCAGACTGCTGTGAGATATGTTGTAAATGAACAGCAATACATTGTAACATTTTAAATAATTTCCACATACATATGCATTTATCTGCAGAAGACGATTTTTGATAACACTGTTGAAAATGCAGGAATTGTTTTAACTTTTGTCTACTTTGATCATTCCTCATAAATGTTTTATCCAAATTTAGTTTTAATAGACATTTTACTTTTTGCAATGTAAATGATTGCTTTCCTAACAGTTACATGTAATATGTGAACTGACAAAACTTGGAACAAATCCGACCAAGTGATGAAATTTGTGATCAGCAGCCACCTGTCTTAAGCAGCCACTTTTATCATGTCCCTTGGATGGCTGCTGATCGCAAGTATGACTGTACATGTATATATCATATGTTGACATGCTAATAAATAGAAGAGAATGAAAGCAAAATATTCTAAATTAATGTAAGGATTTCGAAGTAACATAAACAATCATAAACATATCTGACTAAAGAAATTGGAGGTTAGAAAAAAAGTAATGTTAAGGGAAAACACTAAAACATATGTCTAAGAAGCCTAGAGCTTAAGTTTCGCGAAAATACTGGCCTAATATCTATATGAACTGAGTTTAATTATTAAATAGAGTTTTGAGCAATTTCTCCTTTTGTCCCAATGTTTTTAAAATTCGTCTGCTGCAGAAGCGTCAAAAACTTAAAGTGTCTATATGTGGGAAAGAGATAATAGCCTTGATATAGTCAGTAAGTTGTGAAGACAATTGAGAACTTTTCTTTGCCAATATTATTATATATAAACTTATTATACCTCACATGATTGTGTAATGTTAAATTCTCATATGCTCATCATGGGCAATTTCTTACTGTCTCATGCTAACAGTACGTTTTTGGCCGGTTAATAGTATACTGTTACATGGCATGCAAGTGCATGGCGTCATTTAAAACAATAACATCACATGCATGCCATGTATCAGTATACTCATATGTGGTGTTATATTGTAGTTACCCATGTTCACCTCAAAATAAAGTTACAGAATAAATTGAATTAACTTATAATTATACCCCCAGATACATAGTATATGGGGGCTATATACACGCTCACGTTCCAATCCGCTCTCAAAGCGTTCACTCATTCATAACATTGTGATTGCTTTTTTTTGTTCTGTTCAGATTGAGCACTTTTTTACGCTCACTCGGAACACTTTTTTTCGATCAAAATCCGTTCAACGATTTGATTGGCTTAAATTAATTTTGTTTTGTTTATATTTTTTTTTACTTAACCCTAAATATCAACAAACGATCTAGAGTTTTTTCAGCACAATCGTTAGTAGCAAATCGTATTACGAAAATTATCATAATAATAATATTTGTTACATTCTAATTCAATCGGATACTTGAGTGTCTTATAAAACAAAAGTTTAGTATACAACTTTTAATAAAATAGTAAAATAATTATCGGATAGTTCTTGCAACCGTTCAATGAGCGAATGATTGGATTTTTGCAATCATTATGATTGTTTCGTTCAGAGTGCAAAATTCAATATAACTTCAGAAGAATGATTGATACCAAGCCTAGTTGTGCATATTGTCGGCGTGTTGCACTGGAATTATTTTTAAATGAGTTACGGCCCCTTGAATTTCTCATACGTATATGTATATTGTCAGGCACCAGCTGGGGGTATTCATCACCTTCAGTGATATTTCTAGTTTTGTTTGGTATAATAAAATAAATATTGCATGGCTTCCAGTGTGACAATACATATTGGCAACATTCGGGTAATTACTGTTAAACTCGGCTTCGCCTTGGATAACAGTATTTTCCTCATGTCGACAATATCTACTGTCACACAGGAAGCCATGCAATATTTATATAATATCAGTAATCTTCATCATCAGCTCTGCCATGAGGAGCTCATAGCAGCCTGTGTTGCATTCCAGCTTGAGTTGTTGTCTAACACCTTCCATGTCGATAATGTTATTAAAATTGTCTGTCATTTTCTTTCTTTTCTTCTGCAGACATTTTTGTGCGTTGATCATGTATTTCTTCACTCTTTCCAAGTGTGTGGCTTCACATCCCTCATGAATAAACATGAATAAACATGGCTACTTGGTTGTGTTTGTCCTGCTTAGGTAGGATCATGGGCACCCCCATCTTGGAGGATGATCAATTTTCACAGGCGAAAGGGCGAGAAAAAATTACCATTTGGATTCTTTATAAATTAGTATTAAAATTTGTTTCTTTAAATATAAGAGCAAGCATAAGTTTCAGTGAAATTGATTTAAAATGGATAAAATGAGTAGTGCAGAGATGTTATGCTACAGAGTCCTTAATCTTGCACATATTTGCACACTGTCAACGGCATCACTATTCTGGATTTTTAAAATTCACATAAAAGCAAATATAAGTCTGAAACATTAAAAGAATATTTATATAGATGCAATGCACAATGTTTCATAAAGATTTAAAAAGGGAAAACTTCTCTGAATGTCCAGAATTCTTAAGCTTGTCAGATCCCATCCTATCCTCTTCACCAACACTATATTGTCAATATTGATTGGCAGAAAAACATGGTAAGGACAATATATCAATAGTGATTCTCACAATAATTTTGAAAATCAGAATGCTCCATGAAAGCCCCAAAGTGGGCTTTCCTTTTTGCTACAATGTTTTCAAATGTCATCAACTGCAAAGTCAAATGGGCTGTTTCAAAAAAAAAAAAAAAATTGTAACAGATTAAAGAGTTAAATTAATTTTCCCACTTGTGGAAGTATTAAATTTGATGCTGCGACTGTATCAGCCAATTTTTGAAAACCTAGTGGCAAATGGAGAAATTGCTCCCAATAAGCAATTTTTTTTTGCCACAATGATTTAAACTATTATCAATTATAAATATTTTCTACACTGTTGAACAAATAAGTGGCATGCTGTATATTTGTTATATGAAGGAACGGGTTAAAATAGTAAATCAGTCTTTCATGTGGACTCATGTTTGTATCTTTTAAAGGTTTAGAGTCGGCACACATTACTAAAGTACTGGTGAATAATAAACTAGTAAACGACGACCCAGAACCAGTACAATTAAAGAAAGGAGAGAATGCCACATTAGAAATTGACTTCATACCAGGTATATAATTGAACCCTTTCTCACCTGTAGAAGCATTTTGATGCAACTGCAGCAGACTACTTTTGAAAACATTGTGACATAAAGAAAAATTGCTCAAAACAAGCAATTTCTCCTTTTGCCACAATTTTTTTTCAGTAATTATACCTACAAGAATTAAAGTCGTCTGCTGCAGATTTATTGTTTGTGGGAAAGGGTTAATATATTAGAACTTTATCCAGGTAGTATTTTGAGAGTCATCTGCATAAAGTTTTTTCTGCATAAACTGGAGAAAATTTCTTATACTGAAAAAATTAATTGAAAGCATAGTAGCAAAAGAAGACATGGTACTCTTGTCAATGTCTGATGGGTCAGGGTGTTGGATAACCCTTTCCCTCATATAGACGCTTTCTGACTCTTCTGCAACAGACAACTTTGTGAAAACATGGCCACAGAAGTAGAAATTGCTCAGAACAAGCAATTTCTCATTGTCACTGTCCTTATTGAACTTTCATATAATGGGAGTTTCCAAAAAATGATCATAACGTTTTTTTTTTGTGCTATAAATTGGACTTAAGTGAGTTTTCCAGGACCACCATGAAGAAGATCGATTGATTGGGGTTTAATGGCGTTTTTTACAATTTTTCAGTCAGATCATGGCAGCTAGTTCACCTACTCATGTGTGTTCTGGCTTTCTCACACCAGTACTCCACACAACATTCTTTCCAAGCAACTGGCTGCTTTTCCACATTGATGGAAGACGAATGGCGCTTGTCACAATGATTTCTGTCAAATGTCTGAAAGAATGTTAGCTGGGGTGGGGTTAAAACTTTAGAACTCACAACCCCTGATTGGACAACTCGCGTTGCCTCCGACTGAGCTATCAGGGCTGGGCACCATGAAGAAGAAATCGTTGATCTGATGTTCTGAATATTATTATTCTATTCCTAGGAAAACCTAGCAAAAAATCTACTACTATTTGCCATGGCATAATAGCAGGAATTCCAGTCCCATTTCCAGTGGAAAAAGACGGGTGTAAGGGTGACCATCCACATTGTCCATTGAAGAAAGGAGCTAATGTTGTTTTTAACGTAAACATTGGTGTGAAGAAAGTCTACCCAAGTGTAAGTACTAAAGTAGTGAAATCTTAGTAAATTCATCAAATCAACAGCAAACAACTTTGTTGTTGTCTTGGCAAAAATATGGTAAATCTCTATAAATGAAAATGTTATCATTGAATTAAGTTGAAAACATTGTGACAAAACAAGAAATTGTCCATAAGTCATCTGCTTCAGAGGCGTCAAAACGTGTCTTTATGTGGGAAAGGGTTAATATGATTCACAGGACTATAGAATGGGGAGTAAACAGGTTTTACTCATACAGTACCTTTTTCATTACGCTCTGTAGACATGAGATGAGGAAATGAAATATCTTCAGAAAGAGTTAGTTTGGTTTTAAAAAAATGAAAATATTGTAGATGAAAAAGCAATTGCTTTATTCAAGACATTTCTTAATTTAAGTTTAAGCTTGCCTTGATGAAGTACAGAGGAGCTATTATCACCATTATCAAAATCCTTTGTTCGGTTGAAATGACTGATGATATTATAAAACTTTGATTGTGGTTAATTGCCGGGAGATATGTGAGAGCTCATTTTCTACAATGTTTTTAATACTTATTAACTTTCACATATAATAGAAATGATTTTCTTCTTCTTCATCTTTGCGTTCACTCATCTACACTGTCGCACCAACCACATTGACGAAGGACGCTATCTTCTTCAGTTCCTTCATCTTGCCGTTCATCTTTCTCTGGCTACTTGTGTTTACTGGCCACACTAACTTTTCATTGGTGCTCCAGCAGGGAGCATTGATGTTGTATATGCTCTCAGGGCCAGTGCTGTCGCAATTCCACCAAATGCGATAATTAAAAAAAAAAGGAAGTTTTTTAGAATTTGCGAAAAATGAGTGGCGATAACTTTTCAGGGATTCAGGGTTTGGTATTAAGGGGAAGACAATGTTTTACACTGTGACAAGCTTGTTTCTCTTTAGCTTTCGCCAATTTATAAATCCTAAGCAAATAAAAATTGAGTAATTTCAAAAGGCATTGGTATGGTTGTCCTGTTGTATCCAATTTTAACAAGATTGCGTGATATTACGCGAGAGATAGAGATTTACTAAACAAAGTGTAAACAATGTATTTAAAACAATATAAATGGTCCTATAAACTGTGAGAGTTGATCAGTCTAACCGATTGCTAATCGGTCCCACTCCAGATTGAACGGCTAATTGACGTGTTACTTTGTATGTTGTACTCTGTATGTGGGAAAGGGTTAATCTTAATTGACTTTGAACCCGATGGGAAGTTTCAAGTTCCGTCTGCTTATTGTCCCCCGCTTTTAGCGAAAGCTGGGGACTATTATTTCTCATTCGTCAGTCCGTCCGTCCCTCCGTCACGCTGTCACAAAAACTTTAACCTTGGTCATAACTTCTGAACCGTAATAGGTACTGCTTTCATATTTCACATGTGTATTCCTTGTGACAACCCCTTTCCATCAATACCAATCTTTTTGACCTTGTGACCTTGACCCTGACCTTTGACCTACATTTTAAAAATATTAACCTTGATCATAACTTTTGAACCATAACCGGTAGGGCTTTTTTATTTCACATGTGTATTCATTGTGACAAGACCTTTTCGTCAGTATCATATTTTTGGACCTTCTGACCTTTGACCGTGACCTTTGACCTACATTTTGAAAACTTTAACCTTGATCATAACTTTTGAACCATTACAGGTAGGGCTTTTATATTTCACATGTGTATTCCTTGTGACAAGCCCTTTCACTCAGTACCCATATGTTTGACCTTGTGAAGTTCATCATGACCTTTGACCTACATTTCCAAAATGTTAACTTTGAGCATAACTTCTGAACCATAACAAGTATTGCTTTCATATTTTACATGTGTATTCCTTACAACAAGCCCTTTCCATCAGTACCAAATATTTGACCTTTTGACCTTCACCATGACCTTTGACCTACATTTCCACAATTTTAATCTTTATCATAACTTCTGAACCATAAGAGGTAGTGCTCTCATATTTCACATATGTATTCCTTGTGACAAGCCCTTTCCATCAGTACCCATATTTTTGACCTTGTGACCTTCATCATGACCTTTGACCTACATTCTGATTCTGTAATACATTGCTCATAATAAACCAGCCATGATTTAATTTTCCATATAATTTAATGAGGTCAATCTGTTAAGACTTCACAAATACAACTGACATATTACTATAAACAATAAAGCCTTCTCTAGACAGAAAAGACAGTTACAATATGCCAGGAAGCGTTGCAACCCAACCAATAAGACCCCCAAAGCGGGGGACCATAATTCTCTGAATTTGCTTGTTAAATATTTACTGTCAAACACTTAAAATTCACAAGGTAAAATGTTCGCGACATCGGGACTAAATTGTTAAAACAGCCTAATTAACGAGAGGCTATGTGTGAAAAATTCTACTTTAATGCTTAATAGGTTTGTACAAAATTGTCAACACTCAAGGTAGAATGCAGTACTTTAAGTCATCAAATTGGCTAAAGTAGCATATTTTTTGATATTTGAAAGTTCTGGACATTAATCACGCTGATTATGAATTCACAAGAAAACCAATTCCCAAATATTATCGAAATATTAATCTTAACGTGAATAAAACTGTAAACCTAATATTTGGTGTAAATTTATGAATAGAAAATGTTTTAAAAACACTTGTCTGCTTTGCTAGCATGCACCAAGTGCCAGCATGCACCAAGTGCCAGGACTCGTCTGTATCCAGGAAAATGGTTGAGTGTAATGTCATGGCATCAGAAGAAAAGATAAAACTAGCCATTTCTGAAGAGTGTAAGTTCAGATCGTCTTGTCTACCTGACCAATCTTATCAGAATTTACACATGTTGACAGAATATTCGAACAACCTTGTGTTAGTTATATGTGAACAGTGTCGATCTATATTATTCACTAAAGCCAACTTGTAGCTTTTCCCGTGCACAGACTCTAATTTTTTTTTTGTTGTTGTAGATCAAGCTGATTATCAAATGGGAAGAAGTAGGGGACGATGGCAAAGACATACTTTGTCTGCTTATACCAGCAGTGATAGTTTGAGCTAGATGTTCAAGAACCAATTTGACAATTATATGAGCCAGTGCTTGAGAAAAGGTACACATTGGCATTTCTGAACAGGGTATGGCTCATATCAGCTTTTACATCTGCTCATTCTTATCAGAATCTACACACGTTGACAGAAGATTCTTACAAGCTTGTGAAAGCAATTTGTGAGTAGTGCAGATCTCGATCAGATTGTGTTGATACACAGGCTGATCTGGATCGTTATTGTTCTTAAAAGCCAACTTGTACATTTTCTCATGCAAAGGCTAATATAACCTTTTCCAAATTACAACAAATCTGCAAGCAGATCATTTCAAACAAATCTAAGCAATAATCTCCAGCAAGGAATTGAAATTACGATGACAAAAGGAGTAATTGTTTTTTCGCTTTGCCCAGTTTTTACCTTAAGTCATCTGCTACTAAAATGCAACACATTGTGGGAAAGGGTTATTATATGAAATATTTGACTTTGCTTAACTAATCAGAAATTACTCTTTAGTATATGTTGGAAGTCATCTGCTTTGAAAATGTAAAAGAAGAGTCTATTTTATAAATTATAGCATGTTTAACCATCCATTTCCCTCATACAGATGCATTCAAGCAGACAACTTTTGAAAACATTGTGACAAAAGATGGGATTGCTCATGAGGAGCAACTTCTTCTTTTGCCACAAGATTTTTTAATTCTATTCAATAATTGTTTATATAAATAGTTATACATGTATAATAATATTTATACTTTAATATAAAAGAGATTTTCTCTACGATTGTGTAGATGTTTTCAAAGAGAAGAATTTGGTAATATGCCAAAAAAAAATTATAGATATTTTCCATAATTATAAGTAGATGTCAATGTGTCCGCTGTAGATTTATTGTATGTGGGGAAAAAGGTTATATATAATCAGATTCTTCCTGTATTACAATAAGTACCCTGTGTTACAAGTATCTCAGGAAGTCAAACACTTTACCCATTTGCAGGCACATTTTGACCCATTTGTAGCAGATGTGTTCGAAAAACATTGTAGCTAAAGGAGATATTGCACATAATGAGAAATTCTCCTTCTGTCATAATGTTTATATCTCTATAATTAATTATAATTTCATTTATAGTGATTTTCCATATTTTTCTCTTGATGTTTTACATGTTCTCTGCTACAAATTTGCTGTATGTGGAAAATGGTTAACACCTTTTCAATTTGGAAACTCCCTTTGATACCTGATGTCACTTTTGAAACATTGTGATATAGAAGAGAAGTAGTTTTAAAATAGACAATGTACCGGCAGTTCATTTTCTCAGATTTTAAGTTCCAAGTATAGATTCTTTGTGTTTGGATATTTTTTTCAAAATAAAATCTTGCAAGTTGTCTCATCTTAACCCTTTCCCACCTTTAGATGCATTTTGACTCATGTACAGCAGACTACTTTTGAAAACATCTTGACAAAAGGAGAAATTGCTCAAAACAAGCAATTTCTCATTTTGCTACAATAATTTCAACTTTTAATAGTAATTTTTCCTACAATTATGGAGATTTTCTATATTTTTGATATGACATTTTGAAAGTGATTTGCTGCAGATGTGTTGTATGGGGGAAAGGGTTAAGTTATGACTCAAAGTCTTGTGACCGACCTATGTTCCTTTACTTGCCCTGTTCCATATGATGACACATTGTGACACATATCCAGCAGACAACCTTTGAAAAACATTATGGCAAAATAAGGAATTTCTCCTTGGGTAACAATGTTTTCAACTCAAATCAATAAATGAAGTCTGAATTATAGAGAAAGTCCTTATTATTGTAGTTTAAATGTTTTAAAAAGGGTTAAATTTCCGAATTATGATTTATTTTCACACTTGTAAAGGAGTGCTAGATGAGGGAAAGAAGGAAGCAAAGTCATGTTTTGGCACTGTAGATAAATACACATATATTTTTTAGTTCATTTACCTTACCCTGACACAGCACACAATTTTTTTAAAACATTGCAGGGAAAAAAAAAAGAAATTGCTCTACATATTATTAACTCTTGATTTAAGTATACAGCTGGTGTAAGTGGTCTGCTTGTAAATAATTCGAGATAAATATTTAACAGCTGAACAATTTGAGGTACATAATTTTGATATGAATTAGAAAATATTGTAGGAAAAGCAATTTCTAGTATTCCCCAAGAATTTGTAAATTTCTGCACAAGTCTGTGTCATTAATAGGATTGAATGATGTATAAGTCACTTTAATAAATAATTATTATTCCATATTGCATTTTGATACCTGATCATAAAACATGTTACAAATGTTTTTTTCTTGAATGCGAATATCATAGGTATGCTTCCCTTGTGAAAAAGTAGAGGAATGTGACTGTATGCAGTGTATGGTTATTTTGTAGATCTGTCCGATAAACTTGTAGATCTGTCAGTTATTGTATAACTGAGTCTTTCATTTATTTTAGATTTGAATATCAGCTGAGATTGAAAAAGTCATTTTGTTTTTTATTGTTGTTTTCTATCATGTTATATGTTGTCCATAAAGGAACTGTGTTACAATTGTCAAGTAACACAACTATTTTGATTACAAATTGACCCTTTCCTACATACAGACGGATTTCGACACATCTGCAACTTTTGAAAACAAATTTGCAAAAGGAGAAGTTGCTCATTCCCTTTTCCCTGCTACAGACGACATATGATGCATGTGCAGCAGATGACTTTTGATAACATTTTGGCAAAAGGAGAAATTGCTTGTAGAGAGTAAGTTTTCCTTTGTCCACAATGTTTTCAACTCTTTCAATAATTATAATGTCATTTTTAAAGCTTTTCCATTTTTAGCTCGCCTGTAAGTTATTGTGATCGCCCTTTGTCTGTTGATCGTCAACATATTCTCCTCTGTAACCAGTGAGTCAATTGGGATGATCTTCTCAATGTCCTCACCAAAATCCCTTTAATTCTTTTTATCCATGCATAATTCTAGTTTCCATGGCAACCCAAAAAACAATTTACAAAAATTCTCCCAAACCGGTTGGCTGGTTTTCAAATAATTATGTAGAAATGTTTCTTGGGTGACTCTCTTATCAGATTCCTTCAAGCCATGTTGATTGGTAAAAAAAACAGGACCTTTAAGGGGCGGGTCTGTTCTGCCTTGCATGGCTTTAGTGATATCTTTTAAAATCTTATTCTTCAAAAGTATCTGGCCAATTTCCAAATTATGTTGTAGAAATGTTACTTTGGTGACCTGTATACCCTCTATCAGATTCCTATAAGAAATGTTGATTAATCTAAACAAAAAATGACCACCAGAGTGCTGTTTTGATTTATATGGCTATAGTGAAACTCTCTCCAAAATATTTTGTAGAAATGTTCTTCTGGTGACCTTTTAACCGATTACTTCAAGCCATGTTGTTTGGTGGAAAACTTTGGTCGCCAGGGGTGGGGCTGTTTTCTCTTTAAAAATCTTCTTCTTAGAAAGAATCTGGCCATATTCCAAGTCATTTTATAGAAATGTTTCTTGGGTGACCCTCTAAAAGATGACATAAGTTGGTTGGTAATTTTTTTTTAATGTATGCATGAATTTTTTTTTGCATAATTTAGGTGAGCGAGCCAGGGCCATCATGGCTCTCTTGTTTTACTAGGAGTTTTTTTTTTAAAACTTGTCTGTTGCATGTGCACAAGAGTTAAAACTGAACACAATTCTAAAATCAATTTATAATTAACCAAATTAATCAATTGAATTGATTTGAGTGTTTGTATCGTAACAAATGGGTATATGAGCCAATTCACATGTAAACCAACCTTCGGAAGTTTTTTTATTTGTTGTATTTACAATATAAATAAATATTAGAGATTCTGATCAAACTGCACAGATACAAGGCCTGACCTGGGTCTCTCTTAGAAGTGGTTTACATGCAATGGCTCTAATTCCATTGATATTTTATATGTTTGTATTGAATTGACACCAAATAAAGTTATTATATTTTGCACTAAATATTTTAAGTTTTCATTTCATATTACTGATCAGTCCAATATGCAAGCCTTCAAGTGGAAGGAATGTTACTGTAAAGCTGATTGATTTATTATATAAAATGGCCAAACAGTTTACAGATAATACGTGTTATTTACTAATATATCATCTACGAAAAAACAAAAATTAATTGCATCTTGGAAAGGCTTTCTATGTTGGATAGTGTTTATTAATAACAACTGCCCACTTGATTTGTAAAAAAAAAGGCCATGATGGCCCTGCAATCGCTCACCTGAAGATTTTTGAAGTTTTGACTTTATGCATATAAGGTTAAACAGTCCAGCCCCCTGTACATTTCTACAAAGTTATTTGTCAGAAGGCCAGCTAGAAAGGCTTATGCCATGGCGTTGTGTCCATCATGCGTGCGTCTGTCCGTCCGTAAACAATTGCTTGTGAACGCGATAGTCTTCAGTTTTGATTGTATCTCAATCAAACTTATACAGTAGTTAGATATCCATGAGAGCTCTGTTCATTTCGCAAACCAGGCAGATCTGCTCATGCAAGACTAGATTATGGCCCTTGAAATTGTAAAAATTGCTATAATAGAGCTTGTGAACACAATAGAGGCTCCATTTAATATCTGATCTTCACCAAACTCGGATAGCAGTTAAAATATTGATAAGAGCTCGGTTCCTTTCAAAAACCAGCCAGATGTGCCGTTACATGACTGGATTATGGACCTTGAAATTGTCAAATTTGCTATAATACAGCTTGTGAACACAATAGAGCCTCCATTTACTATCCAATCTTCACCAAACTTAGATAGTAGTTAAATATTGATGAGAGCTTAGTTTATTTATCTAAACAGCCAGATCCGCCCATGGAAGACTGGATTATGGCCCTTGAAATTGTCAAAATTGCTATAATACATCTTGTGAACACAATAAAGGCTCCATTTACTATCTGATCTTCACCAAACTTAGATAGTAGTTAAAAATTGATGAGAGCTCGATTCCTTTCGAAAACCAGCCAGATGTGCCGTTGCATGACTGGATTATGGACCAAAATTGCTATAATAGAGCTTGTGAACACAATAGAGCCTCCATTTACTATCCGATCTTCACCAAACTTAGATAGTAGTTAAATATTGATGTGAGCTTGGTTCATTTCGCTAAACAGCCAGATCGGCCCATGCAAGACTGGATTATGACCCTTGAAATTGTCAAAATTGCTATAATACAGCTTGTGAACACAATAGAGGATCTATTTACCATCCGATCTTCACCAAACTTAGATAGTAGTTAAATATTGATGAGAGCTCGGTTCCTTTCGCATAACCAGCCAGACCCTGGAAATAGTCAAAATTGCTATAATACATCTTGTGAACACAATATAGCCTCCATTTACTATCCGATCTTCACCATACATACATGCTCTGGATTAAAAAATACCAAAGAACCATGCCAGTAGAGCATAGGCCCTCATGGGCCTCTTGTTAAAGTTTACACTATAACCATATAAGGCAAAAACAGCCCCACCCCCTGGTGGCCGTGTCTTTTTAGGGTATTGTGATCACATTTTGTCCGGCGTCCGTACGTCGTGCGTCGTCAACATTTGAGCTTGTTAACACTACAGGCTACATTTTGCATCCAATCTTCATGAAAGTTTATCAGAACATTCATCTCCATCGAAACTGGGCCATGTGAGGTCAAAAACTAGGTCACTAGGTCAAATTGGAGGGAAAGCTTGTTAACACTCTGGAGGCCACATTTTCAACTTGAACATGTTAAAACTATCAGAATGTTTGTCTTGATGATATGTAGGTCAAGTTCAAATATGGGTCATATTGGGTCAGAAACTAGGTCACTAGGCCAAATTGAAGGGAAATCTTGTTAACACTGTAGAAGCTGCATTTATTGCTTCAGCAGCTTGAAATTTGGTCAGAATGATGAGCTGAATGATATCTAGGACAAAATTAGGTCACTAGGCTAAATTGAAGCGAAATCTTGTTAACACTATAGAGGCCACATTTTCAACTTGAGCATGTTGAAACTTTATCAGAATGACATTTGTCTTGATGATATGTAAGTCAAGTTCAAACATGGGTTATGATTGGTCGAAAAGTAGGTCACTAGGTCTATTGAAGGGAAATCTTGTTAACACCCCAGAGGCCGCAATTTTTGAAATTTTGTCAGAATGTTTGTCTTAAAGATATCTAGGTCAAGTTTAAAAATGGGTCATATTGGGTCAGAAACTAGGTCACTAGGCTAACTTGAGGGAAAATCTTGTTAACTCTGTAGAAGTCGCATGTTTTGCTTCAGCAGCTTGAAATTTGGTCAGAATGTTGAGCTGAATGATATCTAGGCCAAGTTCGAATATGGGTCATGATGGGTCAAAACTAGGTCACTAGGCTAAATTGAAGGAAAATCTTGCAACTTGACATTTAATGAGAATGTTTAAATGATATCTAAGCAAAGTTCAAATATGGGTCATGTAGGTTCAAAAACTAGGTCAGTAGGCCAAAATGAAGGAAAATCTTGTTAACACTTTGAATGCCGCATATTTTATGGGTCATATTGGGTCAGAAACAAGGTCAATAAAGGAAAATATTGTTCAAACTCCGGAGGCCGCATTTTTACTTTGAGAAAGTTGAAAATTTGTCAGAATGTTGTCTTGATGATATCTAGTCCATGTTGGAATATGGGTCATATCAGGTAAAAAAAATATAGATCACCAGGCCAAATGAAGGAAAATCTTGTTAATACTGGAGGTTACATTCAGAATAATTGTCTTGAAGTGTTTTGCATTGCAGTACATTGTATAATTAAGGTGAGCGATCCAGGGCCATCATGGCCCTCTCGTTTACCAATCAACATGGCTTGAAGGAATCTGATAGATGGTCACCCAAGGAACATTTCTACAAAATTATTTGAAAATCGGCCAACCAGTTTAGGAGAAGAAGAATTTTAAAGTTTTTTAAATCACCTGAGCCAAAGGCTCAATGTGATCTATTCTGATCACTCTGTCGTTCGTTAACTTTTAGCTTTAAACATCATCTCCTCCTAAACCACAGGAACAATTTCCACAAAACATCACAGGAATGTTCCTTTGGTGGTCCTCTTTCAAAATTGTTCAAAGATTTAAATTGCATTGAGAACTTTGGTTGCTGTTGCATCAGAAAGATTCTAATATAATTTGGTAGAAATGTTCCTTGGGTGACTCAACAGATATTGTTCAAGCCATACCGATTGGTCAAAAAACATGGCGGCATCAGAAAAGGGGCAGAATGACAAAATTCCATTTTAATGAAAGTGCTTGTCTGATTTTAAGAAAATTGAAATAGGGATCTTACATCAGTGATCCTCTTCTTAATTTGTTCAAGCCATATTGATTGGTTAGTTACAAAATCAAAGCAACCAGGCGTCATCACAAAAGGGGTAAATTGAACTTTTAGCTACAAATGACAACTACCATTCCACTGGACTGATTTCAACTTGACTTCACAGGAATGTTCCTTTGTTGGTCCTCTTTCAAAATTGTTCAAAGACTTACATTCTGCGTAGAACTTTGGTTGCTGCGGCATCAGAAAGTGAGAAATTACCCAAATTTTAAAATCCTTTTCCTCCATAATCTGCTCGTCCGATTGCAAGATAATTTGGTAGAAATGTTCCTTGAGTGACCCTCTACAAAAACTGTTCAAGCCATATTGATTTTGTTTAAAAACAGGGCAGCAAGGGGGCAAAATTACAAACTTTATCATTCCATTCTTATTGAAGTTGTTGTTAGATTCCAAGATACAAATGGTTTTTATACGCCCGTTTTTTCAAAACGGATGTATTAAAAGTTTTACCTGCGGCGTACGGGCGGGCGTAGTCGGGTATGTTGTCAGCTAAATAACTTGAGAAGCCTTTGTCCCATCATCATCGAATTCGCTTTAGTCAATCAAGAGTTATCACCCTTTAATTATAGAAATTACCTAAAATTGCTCTTGTCAGCTAAATAACTTAAGAAGCCTTTGTTTAATCATCACCAAATTTTGTCAGAATGTGTATTGGCATAATATCTTGGACAAGTTCGATAACTAGCCATATCGCTTTAGTCAATCAAGAGTTATCGCCCTTTAATTATAGAAATTACCTAAAAATGTTCTTCACCAAATTTGGACAGAATGTGTATTGGCATAATTTCTTGGACAAGTTTGATAACTAGCTACATCGCTTTAGTCAATCAAGAGTTATCGCCCTTAAATTATAGAAGTTACCTAAAATTGGTCTTGTCAGCCCAATAACTTGAGAAGCCTTTGTCCAATCATCAAATTTTGTCAAAATGTGAATTGGCATAATATCTCGGACAAGTTCGATAACTAGCCATATCACTATAGTCACTCTAGAGTTATTGCTCTTTAATTATAGAAATTACCTAAAATTGATCTTGTTTGCTCAATAACTTTAGAAGCCTTTGTCCAATCACCACCAAATTTAGTTAAAATGCGTATTGGCATAATATCTCGGACAACTTTTATAACCAGCCCTATCGCTGTGGTCAATCGAGAGTTATTGCCCTTTAATTATATAAATTACCTGAAATAGGTATTGTCCGATCAATTACTTTAAGTCTTTGTCCTGTCACCACCAAATTTGATCAGAATGTGTATTGGCAAAATATGTTAGACAAGTTTGAATACGAGCCATATTGCTTCATTCACAGGAGTTATTGCACTTTAATTATAGAAATTACCTCTAATTGGTCTTGTCCCATTAATAACTTTTGAAGTTTTTATACGACCGTTTCTTAAAAACGGTACGTATTATGGTATGGTCATGTCCCTCCCTCCGTTCGTCCATCTGTCCGTTCGGGTTTTCCGCACTTTTTTCTTACATACTTTAAGCTATTGAGCTGAAATTTTGTATAAGGCTTTGTAGTGATGTGTCACATATCAAGTTCATATTTCCTGGGATTTCGTCAATTTTTGAATGAGTTATGCCCCTTTATGGAATTAGAATATTGGTTTTCCGCACTTTTTTTCTACATGCTTTTATGTATTGAGCTGAAATTATGTATATGGCTTTGTAATCAAGTGTCACAGATCAAGTTCACCTTTCCTCGAATTTTCGTCAATTTTTTAATGAGTTATGCCCCTTTTTGGACTTAGAATATTGGTTTTCCGCACTTTTTTCCTACATACTTTGAGCTATTGACCTGAAATTGTGTATATGGCTTTGTAATCATGTGTCACAGATCAAGTTCACATTTCCTGGGATTTCGTCAGTTTTTGAATGAGTTATGCCCCTTTTTGGACTTAGAATATTTGTCAATTTCTGCATGAGTTATGCATTTTTCATAGTTTCCCATTATTCTTTAACAACTTATTCCTGAACGACTTTATTAACTTTTTACAAACAAACAATATATCAAAACAAACAGGAAACTTACAAAGAAGTTTCTGACGGGTGTACCGTTTGCGGTACTCTTGTTATACAATCATCACCAAATTTGGTCAGAATGTGTATGGGCATTATATCTCGGACAAGTGCTATAATTAGCCATATCGCTTGAGTCATTGTATTTGATCATCACCAATTTAGACAATATCATATGTTGATGGGCAGAATATCTTGGTCAGGTTCGATAACTAACCACGTTATATCCCTCGAAATGGCCAAAACTATATCTCTAAATTTGCCTGACGTACAACCAATTATCACTATACTTGGTCTCAAACAAGAGGGCCATGATGGCCCTGGATTGCTCACCTGATTTTTTTTTTTCACTTAAGCTATATAAGCCCCACCCCCGGGCGGCCATAGTTTCCTACCAAACAACTTGGGAATATGATAGAGGGTCACCCTAGGAACATTTCTACAAAATTATTTGAAAATCGGCCTGACACTTTTGGAGAAGAAGATTTTTTAAGTTTTCACTATAGCCATATAATGCAAAATAGCCCTGCCCACTGGTGGCCATTTTTTCCGACCAATCAACATGGCTTGAAGGAATCTGATAGTGGGTCACTTAAGGAACATTTCTACAATTTTTTTTGAAAATCGGCCTTAAACTTTCAGAGAAGAAGATTTTTTAAGTTTTCACTATAGCCATATAAGGCAAAATAGCCACACCCCCCTGGCGGCCATGTTTTTCGAATAATCAACATGGCTTGAAGGAATCTGATAGAGGGTCATCCAAGGAACATTTCTACAAAATGATTTGAAAATCGACCTGACACTTTCGGAGGAGAAGATTTTTTAAGTTTTCACTATAGCCATATAAGGCAAAATAGCCCCGCCCCCCTGGCGGCCATGTTTTTCGACCAATCAACATGGCTTGAAGGAATCTGATAGAGGGTCATTCAAGGAGCATTTCTACAAAATTATTTGGAAATCTGCCAACCAGTTTGGGAGAAGAAGATTTTTTAAGTTTTCACTATAGCCATATACGGCAAAATAGCCCCGCACCCCCTGGCGGCCATGTTTCTTCGACCAATCAACATGGCTTGAAGGAATCTGATAGAGGGTCATCCAAGGAACATTTCTACAAAATTATTTGAAAATCTGGCAACCAGTTTGGGAGAAGAAGAATTTTGATTTTGTTTTCATTTTGTTGCCATGGAAACCAGAATTCTGCATGGATCCCAAAAATTTGGAGGAAATCTGGTGAGGTCATTGAGAGGATGCTTTCTGTGAAGTTTCATCCCAATTGACCCACTGGTTACTGAGGAGAAGAAGTTGACTCACGATGGAAGACGGACGCCGGACAAAAGGCGATCACAATAACTCACCTTGAGCAAAGCTCAGGTGAGCTAAAAAGTAGGACGGTCATATTTTGTGACATTTGGCGCTCTTGTTACTGATAAGCTATTTCTTTAACAGTGTCCACTCCTTGCAGTTTCATTTGCACTCCTGATCAAATTTTCCAAGATATTTGCAATATTTGTTACTAATTTACTTTCACTCAGGTGATCGATTTAGGGCCATCTTGGCCCTCTTGATTTTCGTTTGGTTGCCATGGAAACTAGAATTCTGCATGGATCCCAAAAATTTGAAGGAATTTTGGTCAAGTCATTGAGAGGATGCTTACTGTGAAGTTTCTTCTTAATTGTCCCGCTGGTTACGGAGGAGAAGATGTTGATGGACGCCGGACAAAAGCCGATAACAATAACTCACCTTGAGCACTTTGTGGGCAGGTGAGCTAAAAAAAAAAACCACCATCAACAAGAATTTTTTTCAACCATTTCCCACTTGCAACAAATCTGCAGCAAACACCTGAAAACATGTATCATTAATTCTCTATAAATTCAATTATTATTTTTTAATAGAGTTGAAAACATTGTGACAAAAGGAGAACTTGCTCTTTATATTATAATTTTTTTCAAAATTAGTCTGCTGTAAATGCGGTTACAGGTTGGCACAGGTAACAACGTTAATCCTAGCAGGAAAATGGGAATAAGTTTACCCAATTTTATAATTTGGAACTCTCATGATGGAATAAGAACTCTGGAAGAAATGATATACAGTTGTGAAACATATTGGGAAAAGGAGAAATTGCTTGTTTTTAGCAATTTCTCCTTTTGCCACAATGGATTCTAAAGTCATTTAGTGCCGAGGTGTCCGTCTGTTTGATTGATTGATAGGTGAAAGACGAATGATGCTTGTCACTGATTTTGACAAAAGTCGGAAAGAATGTTGGCCAAGCTGGGGTTTGAACTAACAACCCCTGAATTAGCAGCCAGCGTCACTACTGACTGACCTATTGGGGCTCCATCTGTAACAGGTGAACAGTTTATGCAGCTTATAATTAATCTTAAATTTGTATGAGCAGAAAAGATCACACAAAAGAAATGATATATTTCACATTTTAATAATCTGATTCACTTCGTTGTCAGTTAAGATCTAGTATTTTCTATGTACATAAAAACACATTGCTCTCTATTGCACACAAAGTTTAGCACAGTTTGTTGTTATTAAAAATCTATACACAGTAAATTATCATAATCAATCAACTTGACCACACTTCATTTTGTCAACACTTTCCCTCATACGACAATTCTGCAGCAGACGACTTTGAACGTATTTTGTCAAAAAGTGGAAAATCTCTATAACTAAATGGATAACCTATGACTAAAAGTGGAAAACATTGTGGCAAAAGGAGAAATTGCACGTTTTGTGCAATTTCTTCTTTTGTCAGTATGTTTTCAAAAAGCCGGCCGTCTGCTGCAGAGGCATCAGAAAGCGTCGATATGAGGGAAAGGGTTAAGGACTTTCATAAATGATATGTCAACATCATTGATACTTAAAACTTCTACAAGGAATCAATTCAATGTCCGATCATGTCTGCATAGTTAACCCTTTTCAACATATAGATGCATTTTGACTCGTCTGCAGCAGCTAATTTCATAAACAGTGTTGTAAATGAAAAAATGGTTCATGATGAGCCATTTCTCCATTTCCCACAATTTTTTCAACTCTGCTTAATAACTTAACTTTTATAAATAGAAATTTTCAATATTCTTTTACAGATGTCGTCTGCTGCAATTTCGTTGTATGTGGGAAAGGGTTAACATAAAAAAAAAATCTATATAAATACATGCTGTACATACAACATGTAATCTTATTTAATGATATGAATTTCTAATTCACAAGTACACGTATCAGAAGTTAGTACAATTGGACAATGACCTTTGACCATATAACATATACAATGACATGAATTGTTATGTAAATTCCCCTATTTCAGCAATGTTTCCTTTTTCAACAAGATTTTTGAAATGTCCAACAGGGTAAGGAAAGAAATGAATTATATGGGCTTCATGCAAAATGTTTGTTACTCCACATTGCTTTAAGTTTTAGTAACAGCCTATTTGCATGGAGTCATAAATTAGTAAGTGAAAATACTACATGTAGCTCTATCTGTCACATGTCTAAAAGGTCAGTGAACAATATCATTTTTTATGTGTAAACTGACCTTATTATTTACATGTTTTAAACATGTGATAGTTCAGAGACATATTAACACGTATATGTATATGTGTTTTATATGTCTCTGGATAGTTCAATGAATACAACTATATTGAATTGTGGTTTTGGTAGACTACTTGAACTGTAAGTCATTTGCAACCAGTGTAGAACCAGATAAGAAAGTGCATCAACAGAGTCCGATCTGGCTCTGCATTGTTTGCCAATAAGATGTAGAACGTTTTGTAAAGCAGTATCCACTTAGATTGTTTTACTGGCTATTCTTTTTCAACATATCAAAATCAAATGTATCAGTGCTGTCCCTAACTGCTGATACAGTTAATAGTAAAATAATCACACTTTGTTATGCTAAAATATTTATACATAATAAATCTCTTCAAAAAAGATGAATCGTCCCTTCTGTTAGAAAGCTACTTTTACAATCCTTCATTTTGATCAAAATCAACCCCTTAACTCTTTCCCTCATATAGACGCTTTCTGACGCCTCTGCAGCAGACGGCTATTTGAAAACATAGTGACAAAAGAAGAAATTGCTCAAAACAAGCAATTTCTCATTTTGCCAAAATGTTTTCCATTTTTAGTCATAGGTTATCCATTCAATTATAGAGTTTTTCTATTTTTTGACAAAATATGTTCAAAGTCGGCTGCTGCAGAATTGTCATATGAGGGAAAGGGTTAACCTGGCCCTAAAATTATCAAACTATTTCGTATTCAGCTTAAGAATCTGATTGGTTGGAACTTTCTCGAAATTAACCAATTAGAAGTCTTGTTTTGAGCACAGGGAACCAACCTACTGACTTTGGCTTAGATAGGAATGCCATCTTTGTTGACCCTTTACAAAATATAGACGCCTCATTTTACCCCAATGTTTTAACACATAGAATTTGAGACCAGTATGTATGCATGTGAAATCTGATCCTAGATGCCATTTGCCAATAACTGGATCAAGATGATCTTACAAGGTTAAAGATGGGCTGAATCTCTGAACAGTATAGGCCCAGAGTTGATTGAACATTCGAAAATATATCCCCATCAGAGTTTAAACTTCTCCATTTAGCTGAACTTGTGGAATCACTCGTGGAGTTAACTGAAATAAAAAAATATAGCAATGTCAATTTAATCTGATATATTGTTTATAGAATTTTCTGCATTGGGAATCAATTGAGGAAAAGGATGCAACTTCTGGAAATGTGGCAGTATATTTTTATGCAGATTTGTAATTATTTTGGCAATGGGAGAAATTGGTCATGTTGAGCTATTTCCCAAAATGTTTTGAAAAGTGTTATTTTTTACAGGAGTGTCAATTGTCCTCTGTAGCAGAGAGAGCTTTACTCTTTCAAAAATACTGAAACATTTTGTCGCTTCTGCAATAGACAACATTTGAAAACATTTTGGCAAAAAGAGAAATTGCTCAGAGAGGAGATATATATATCTCCTTTTGCACAATGTATTCAATTTATATACTAATTAATCTTAACCCTTTCCCTCATACGACAATTCTGCAGCAGACGACTTTGAACATGTTTTGTCAAAAAATGGAAAATCTCTTGAATTGAATGGATAACCTATGACTAAAAGGGGAAAACATGTGGCAAAAGGAGAAATTGCTTGTTTTGAGCAATTTCTTCTTTTTGCCACTATGTTTTCAAAAAGCTGTCTGCTGCAGAGGCATCAACTAGCATCTTCATGAGGGAAAGGGTTTATTGTAGATGTCAAAGAAGTCTGCTGCAAATTGGTATGTGGCAGCAGACAGCTTTTTGAAAACAGTGACAACAGAAGAAATTGCTCAAAACAAGCAATTTCTCCTTTTGCCACAATGTTTTCCACTTTTAGTCATAGGTTATCCATCAATTATAGAGATTTTCTATTTTTTGACAAAATATGTTCAAAGTCGTCTGCTGCATAATTGTCGTATGAGGGAAAGGGTTAAATAGTTATTTGCACAGTTTCATGAATTTAATGATATAGGAATTATCTTCCTTATGGCATTCCATAAACCTTTCCTTTCAACGTAAGTTTAACCCTTTCCCTTATACGACAATTCTGCAGCAGACGACTTTGAACATATTTTGTCAAAAAAATAGACATCTCTATAATTGAATGGATAACCTATGACTAAAAGTGGAAAACATTGTGGCAAAAGGAGAAATTGCTTGTTTTGAGCAATTTCTTCTTTTGTCACTATGTTTTCAAAAAGCCGTCAGAAAGCACCTATATGAGGGAAAGGGTTAATATGAATAAATCCTTTCCTGTAAACGGAAGTTTAAATGAAGGCTTCTGTTTCCTTATAAATAAATCCTTTACTTGAGACAGAAGTTTAAATAAATCTTATGCTTTCCTTATGTATAAATAATTTACTGGAGACAGACAATATTGGGTGCCTTTCTAATAAACAACTTATGAAAACTTATGAAAACATCAGGGGAAATAGAAAAATTGCTCAAAACAAGCAGTTTCTCCTTATACCATGATGTGTTCTAGCCTGTATCATTATTATACTTCAATGTGTATAGATATTACTGTTACACAATATTTATTTGTGATGATTTACATTTTGCTAATATTTTCAACTGTTTTTAGATACAAAATAGATGTACGGCAAAATTTGACTGAAAATTGCAAATGAAGTGTTCAACAGTATAATTTTTCCCTTGGATGTTATTAAACTAGATGAGACTTAACATCATCATAAACAGTTAACCACTTCTCACATACAATACCTCTGCAGCCAACAACTGCCTGGCAAAAGTTTGGAAAATCTCTACAAATAAAATAGGAGTTACTGAATAGAATTGGAAACATTGTGGCAAAAGGTTTTAATTACTCACTTAATTGGAAACTCCCTTTAATGAAAGCACAAATAATAAGATAAGGTTGAAAACATAGTGACAAAAGGAGAAATTGCTTGTTTTGTGCAATTTCTTGTTTTGTCGCCATGTTTTCAAAAAGCTGTCAGCTACAGAGCCGTCAGAAAGCGTCTATATGAGGAGAAAGGGTTAAGAAAACATTCTATAGCTTACCCCAAGTAAATTTTTTGGAATGTAACCCTGATTATCATCGGATTTCACCCACCACCAGTCTTTCTCGACATCATCGCCCTTTTTCAACACGATAAACTTGTGTCCCATGTGTAGGTCTAGTTCATCCTTGTTCTGTTTGTTGTAATCGAACACTGCATACACAGCACCACTATTTATGATACCAAGCTTCTCTTGGATACCTGGAATAAAGAAACATTTTCAACTTACATTTTCAAATTTCAATTTCATTAACCGTATACAGGTAAAATTTGGATTGAGATAATCCTAAGGATGGGTAAGATTATAGCAAATCAAATGTTTAAACAGTACAATTCAGATGTCTTTCATTTTGTATTGTTTTAAATGCTTTTTCAGAATTTTACAAATAAAAGGACCTTCATTTGAATATATATTACTATGTAAGGGAAACAACCAACTTGTAAGAAAAAACATGAAAGTCATACTTATTTCCCTTTACCCATTTTGTAATAGAAATAAGGCAAACGGAGATAGAGAATGGTACCCTTCCGAACAAGTGATTTTACAAGTAGTCATACTATCGGGAGTTAACCTTTTCAACAAATTTGCAGTAGAGGTCACCTATGCACAAATATGGAAAAACTCTTATGCATGAACATATATTTATTGAATCAAGTTTGAAACTTTGTGCCTCACTTCATTTCTCCTTTTGCAACCATATTTTCAAATATAGACTGACACAGATACATTTGCACAATGGAAAAGATTAAATATGACTCACTATAAAGATACTCGGAACATCCGTCATAGCCATCCTCATCCTCCTCACATTTCTCTGCCGCTGTCTCCTGGTCACTGATGGTGGTGGCAAAGATACATGCACCGTGCTCAACAAGGAACTTGACCATCGGAAGGTTGTTACATGAAGCCGCACAGTGAAGAGGTGTCCTGTAATTACAGAGGTAAGAAGGGTAAGTATGCTGAAAACTATTGTACAATCTCATCCCAGCCTTTGTATAGAGATACATATAATTACCGTACATTATCTTTGTAACCTTTTACGACTAACAGAGGCATTTTGAGGCATCAGCAGCAGACAACTCTTGCCACAATGGTTTCAATTTTATACAAATATTGCACTTTCATTTGTATACGGGAAAGGATTATAAATCTTTATTTATTTCATGAAAATTCACAAGGTCAGATAATTGATCTACAATTTAAAATTCATTAATTTACTTTGTATGTAATATTAACGTAATTATATGAGGCTTCACTTGCACTTGTTGTCCTTGTTGCCACTTCCATATCGCATCACTTAAAGATGGACCGACATGTGTGGGTGGGACAAGACTTGTAGATTTCTGTCAAACATCGCATCTAGGAGTCCAAAAGGCTGACAGTAAAAACATGTGAGAAACTGCATTAGTATAAGCCTGCTTGGGTTATATAACTGTTCCCACACACACACCTGAACATAATCATGCCAAACCTCCTCCTGACTCGGTACATCTCATTGCAGTAAGGTCAGGTTTTGGTTGCTATATATAACTCCTACATACAAAATGAACCATAATCTGCCTTTGAAAAGGTAATTGTAACTCTCACTCGGATCAAATGAAATACATAAACATCTTCAATAAAAATAATTTCTCTAGCTTTATCATAAGTGTACAACCATATATGATGTATCATTTTTCCAATCATTTATCTTTTAATAAGTGACAGATATCTAACAATTTGAATTACATATTTAACCCTGAACCATATGCAGACAAACTTTGATGTGTGGGCAGCAGACAATGTTTGAAGGCAAGAGGAGAAATTGCTCAAAATGAGTAATATCTTCTTTTGCAACAATATGTTAACCCTTTCCCTCATACGACAATTCTGCAGACGACTTTGAACATATTTTGTAAAAAAGTAGAAAATCTCTATAATTGAATGGATAACCTCTGAGTATGACTAAAAGTGGAAAACATTGTGGCAAAAGGAGAAATTGCACGTTTTGTGCAATTTCTTCTTTTGTCACTATGTTTTCAAATAGCTGTCTGCAGCAGAGGCATCAGAAAGCATCTATATTAGGGAAAGGGTTAAATCTATTCAGTCATTATACTTTTATTTACAGAGATTTTCAAAATGTTTGTCAAGAGTTTAAAAAAAGTCATCTGATACAGATGAGCCAAAATATGTTGGTACATGGAAAAGGGTATACATAAAAATGTGTAAGTCAATAGTTACCATCCATCACTGTCCGGTGAATTCACATCACAACCAAACTCCACGAGGAATGTTACGATATCGTAGTGACCTGCACAAATGGCATTGTGTAGAGCTGTGATTCCTTCATCATTTGACGCACTCACATTCTCCACTTGGTGTGCACATCGCCGGACTAGATCTACCTCCCCTTCAAGAGAAGCATCAAGGAGTAAAGCCAGAGGATCGAAACTGACACGATTCTTATTTTTCCTATCACTACTTTTAAGATTTGATTTCTTCCGCAATTTAACTTTATTTGACTTCACTTCTATTTTAACCTCTGGCAGTTTTTCATGTGTTTCAACATGTTTATTATTATTGTTTATGACTTGTTTACCAGGTCCATCAGCAACCTCTACAATATTCCCTTTACTATCTAACAGTACAGTTTCTGGTATATGATCACTAAATGTGGTAGCTTGTACTTCTACAGCACCATTTCCACCATGCTCCAAAATCCTCATTTGGTTTTCCTGGGATGGCACATTTTTATTGTTATTCACATTGATGTTATATTTATGAAGGGCTTTTCCCACTTCTTCATTGTCACTATCAGAATGCCTTCTACGAATGTTTTTAGGTGTGTTAGGTTTGTAACTAACTTTATCTGATGCAACATCAGCATGAGGTGGAGTCGTTGGGAAGTCAAATGGATAGTTTGGCTGTGTTGATGGGCTTACGGGTGAAGTTGTAGATATGGTTGATCCTGGAGAACTAACACTAGATAGCGGAGATAAAGAGTCCTTTTCCTCATCCAGTAAGCATTCAGACTGCTTTCCTGTGGATTTGGAGTCGGGTTGACTCTCAGTTTTCTTATTATTGTTCATGTTGGCATTCAGGTCCCTGTGTAAACTAAGCACATTTTTTTGGTATTTCTCCAGTGCCTCATTATCCAGTCTACCAAGGTATGTGTTAGCGATGACACTTTTAGATGCATATCTGTAAGTAGGTGCAGACCGTACTGCAACATGTGCCGACGCGTGATTTAAGTTTGAAAATCCTCCCGAGTTAGCACCATCTTGTTTAGAATTGTCACCCTGATTCTGAGCTATAAGTCCTGAGAATTTTTGAATACCTTTGGACACTGATATGCTATTTTGTTCTGGTTCCTGTGCTTTACTGTCTGCTGTATTACTTCCATTATTTGGAATGTTTGAGGTATTGAATGGTAGTGTGGTGGGTGGGGTAGAAGGAAAAGTGTTTGTTTGACCATTGCCAGTTCGAACAGGAACCGGAGGTCCCTTTTTTATAGATTGTTCCTTTTGTTGCCCTTTAGGATAGTTATCCCTTACTGGACCTTTTGAATGATGTTGGTTATCTATAGGTGGAGGTTTACTGTGCAAATGATCTCTACCTGGGTATGGAGGTGCTGTTTTACTTGTGCCATTCTGCAAGCTTTCCACTGACCCCGGGGAACTCTGACCGCTTCCTGCCTGCCGCACCTCTTCCTGTAAATCAATATGAGGCTGGTCATGTGGTACACCACCGCTGCCTCGGTCCGGCAACACGGATGTACTGTACGTACTCCCAAACGGTCTTGGTGTAAAATGTGTCAGTCCAGATCTTGGGGGAACAAACCTAGCAGTGGGTAGCTGGTTATCTGGAATGGGTGGTTTGTTCTGGACAGGGTAAGGGGGATTACTCTGGCTACCATGTTCTTTAGGAGAAGGTAAATTAGTGGTTTTCTTGTTATCAACAGTCACAACAAGGGGTACGGAGAACTCATCAGATTTATCCGCCTCATATCTTACAAAGTCAACTTTGTTATTATTCGCTTCCCTTAGCTGGTTTTGTTTCTCTGGGTTCAGATATTTTGAATTAGGAGGCAGAGACTGATATTTAGGATCATTTTTACCGAAACCAGGCTTGTTTTCATCGTTTATCATTACAAAAGGTTCTACAGGAGCCACATTGGCTACTGGCCGATTCACAATTTTATTATTGATATTTGGTGCGTTATTATTGACTTGTTGTCTCTTGGTTCTCTCTGTCACGTCTGCGTTAAGCGATCTCTTTTTCTTCAGCCGCATTTGCAGTTCATGAATTCTGTTGTCCATCCTAGCCAGTTCATCTTTGCGTTTCATAAGTAATTCTCTGTTGGCACCCATCTTTGAGTTTTGCTGTTCATTCATTTTATTCCTTATCTGTGGATAAAGAATGAAACACTATTAGCATTGAACCGTAACCACAACATAACAAATTCCCAGCTGAGAACCTGCGTTCCATCAATTCTTTTTTCAATTCAACCATTGTTTAACCCTTTCCCACTGTAACAAATTTGAAATAGACGACTTTGAAAACAGCAGTATTAAATTATAGAATATCTCTATAAATGCAAGTATAATTAGTGAATAGATTTGAATAGAGATGAAAAGATTGTTGCAAAAGGATAAATTGGTCATTATGAGCAGTTCACCTTTTGTCACAATATTTTCAAAAGTCATCTGCTACAGATGTGTCAATATGCGTCGGCATGTTAAAAAAATCATATCAGGTAAATAGTAAAATATACAGTAGAGGGTGTTTCCTTCTACTAGTATTGCAAGTATTGTATGTACCATAACAATGATGTCTATCTGTGTATTGTTCTCTATAGTTACCTTTACAGGTAACCATGACTTAACAAAATATGAAACCATTTTGACAATCAGGGAAACATAACTATTCACTTTAAGAGGATTTTAAGTCCTTTCTCACTCACATATGCATTTAGACCCATCTGCAGCAGACAACTTGGAAAAACATTGTGACAAAAGAAGTAATTACTCATCTCATCAAAAAATCTCTCCTTTTGTCACAATGTTTTCAACTCTATTCACTGATTTTAATTTTCTTGAAAGAGCATTTCCATATTTTCAGATTTGTTGCATGTGGGAAGGTTACAAAATTGTCATAAATGTATAATGCTTTTCCACTTTAAAAGAATCTGCAGCAGGCTCATTTGGAAACATCTAGACAGAATTGGAAATTAATCTATAAATGAATCAATTTGAAATTATTGTGCTAAAAGGAGAAATTGCTCACAATGCTTTCAGAAGCCTCACTCTGCTGTAGGTACATCGGAATGTCTGCATGTGGGAGGATGTTAACCCTTTCCCTCATATAGACGCTTTCTGACGCCTCTGCAGCAGACGGCTTTTTGAAAACATAGTGACAAAAGAAGAAATTGCACAAAACGTGCAATTTCTCCTTTTGCCACAATGTTTTCCACTTTTTGTCATAGGTTATCCATTCAATTATGGAGATTTTCTATGTTTTGACAAACTATGTTCAAAGTCGTCTACTGCAGAATTGTTGTATGAGGAAAAGGGTTAATAAATACAGAGTGATGTTGGGGAACATAAATTTCTTCAGTAACCCTTTCCCATCTCTAGACATATCTGCAGAAGATGACTTTTGAAAATATTGTAGCAAAAAGCTTTTACCAAAGTTTTCTTTTAGCTCTTATCATTAATTATACTCTTATTTATAGAGATTTCCCATGCTTTTTGCCTAGATAATTCTTAAAATATGTCTGCTGCTGAAATGTTAAACCCTTTCCCACATACAACAAATCTGCAGCAGATGTCTTTGAAAACATCTACTGTGGTAGTAAAAAGGTTAAAAATCTCTCTTAATGAAAGTGTTATTATTGAATAGAGTTGAAAACATTGTGGCAAAAATAGAAAATGCTCATTATGAAAATGCTTTCAAAAAGCGTCTCCTGTAGCTGTTTCAAAACGCATGTATATGTTAAAAAGGGTTAAGGCTGCAAGTCCTACCATAAGTTCCTTTTTTAATTTTTCCAGTTCTGCCATTGCAGCTGGACTCTGGTTATTGGTGTTGGTCTTGACTCTTCCACTGCGAATATCCTCTAATTGTCGAGTCATCTCTTCGACTTTAGCCACTGCCATCACAAGTTCTTTCTCCTTCTCATTGAACAAGGACTTAATTGATTCCAGCTCATAATCTGATGAAAATATAAAACAAAGATTTGTTTAGAAAGTTGTAAGACCCATTAAACCCTTTCCCTCATATGACAAATCTGCAGCAGACGACATTGAACATATTTTGTCAAAAAATAGAAAATCTCTTTAATTGAATGGATAACCTATGACTAAAAGTGGAAAACATTGTGACAAAAGGAGAAATTGCTTGTTTTGAGCAATTTCTTCTTTTGTCACTATGTTTTCAAAAAGCCATCTACTGCAGAGGCGTCAGAAAGCGTCTATACAAGGGAAAGGGTTAAATGTGAATCCTAACAGTTTGTCCCATATGATATTTTTTAACAGTTGTCTGTTTTACTAACATCATCAGGTAAAAAGTGTAATATCTGAAAATGTTGCGATATTTTTTCGATATAGAGTTGAAGACATAATGTGTGTAGAGGAAAAGAAATTACTGTTTAGAGCACTTTGTTTCCTTTTCCCTTGAGGTTTTCAAAAAGATGTCTGCTAGAGAATGATGGTGTTAATTCATCTGCACGAAGTAAAGGTTTCAGATCAATGATCTGGCACTGAGGCATAAAGTGGCTGCAACCGCATGATGGAACAGAACCTTTCTCGATCAATATCTTCTCCTTCTTCACAATAAACCACACTTTGACCTGAGGTAATTTCAAAGTCATCTGTTGCATATTTATTGTATCAGGAAAATGGTTAAAGCGTAGAGATACTTTACGACGCACCTGCAGCAGACAACTTTGGAAAACATTGTGGCAAAAGGTTTTCAACCCTATTCAATAATCACAATTTCATTTCTAGAATCTTTCCATATTCTTGGCCAGATATTTTCAACGCCATCTGCTGCATATAAGAGAAATGGTTAAAGCTTATAATTGTCTGTGTGACCCCTTTTACATTGCTATAGAACTAATTCAGCCATTCATTGACAGGTATCAGACAGGTAAAACTAAGTCATGATTGATTGATGAGAAACTGATGATACTAAATCTTATCACTTCTCTTCTTTTGTAAGAGGATTATTCCTGAAATATTATTACCTTTTTCCAAAAAAGACAATGTATTTGTACAAGCAGGGACACTTTATTACTGGGATTTGTAATAAAGTGTCCCTGGTAAAAGTCATTATCTGCCTTCACCCTTTGCCACTTTGCAGACATATCCATAGCAGACGACTCTTGAAATCATTGAGGCAAAAGGAGAAATTGCTAATATTGAGCAGATTCTCCTTTTGCCACAATGTTTTTCAATTCTATGCAATAATTAAATCCTCTTCTATGGGGATTTTGGATAGGTTTGCTAAGATTATTAGATGGAATTGAAAAAAATTGTGGCAAAAATAGCAATTTCTCATTTTGTCACCACGCTTTCAAAGTCGTCTGCTGCAGACTTGCTTTTTGTGGGAATTGGTTAAAGTACATGTATTCAATATAATAGTGTATAAATGGTCAAGGTCACAAGGTTTTAAATGCTTTGATGAGATTTTCTGACATCTGAACAGCTGTGAAGCCCTCCTTTTGTATTATAATCATCCAGTGTTCAGTGCAATCTGCCAACATATAACATTGAAAGACTTTCAAAGTTTATGCTTTACAAATTCTACATTATCTATTAGCACATTTATACCACAATGTGTGAAACTTTGATTTCATGAAAATGTAGTCATTATTATTTTTCATATATTATGACAATGCTTTCCAACAGTGACATTATTGAGAAATAGCAGGATATAAGTATATCACAGCTTCATTCACACCTGTCAAATATATCTTGTAAACCCTCCTCCCTCTTGTAGAAATAAATCATTTTTTAAATTCATTATATATCTACCTTTATTATTTACAACTAATTTTACCCTGAGCAGACATAAAATATGTCCCTAAATTTGTGGAGATCTTCATTGTGTGTGTAATATTGTCGATTATATTCATCTATCAGGGAATATTCAAACCATTAATACCACTACCCTTAAATTGGAATCTCAAGTTCACAATTTCTGAATTCAGTGAATTGTACCATTTTCCAGATAAAGATTACTTTGCTACCTTAAAAAAACAGGGAAAAAGGAGAAATTGTTCAAAACAAGCAATGTCTCCATTTCACACACTGATTTCACCACGGTATCAAAATTCCTTATTTCCAACATTATTTCGTTTTTAGTTAAATCAGGTGACTCAACATTTATAAATATTATTCATATCAGGCAAATTTTAAACACATTTAAACTTACTTTAACCCTTTCCCACATACAATAAATCTGCAGCACGCGACGTTTTAGGAAAAATTATAGAAAATCTCTATAACTACAGGTATAATTGCTGAAACAAGTTGAAAACACATTTTTTTCAAAAGTCGTCTGCTGCAGAGGCTTTGGAAAGCGTCTTTATCATGTAGGGGAAGGGTTAGTTTAAAATAGAGAGAGCCCAATTATAATTCCAATATAGACCACTTTTGACAGCTGTGTAGAACATAGATAATAACAAACCAGGTGTTTTCAGTAAAGTCTACATAGATTACCTATTCATCATACCTATATTATCTCTGCAGAAACAGTTAAAATATTTCTTAAAATCATTTGCAAGCTGTTCCTCTGTACCTATTATGTACATTATATCTTACCTTTCAACAAATACTCATTCATATGTTACGAAGAATATTTAGTGTTTTTCTCATTTATTCTATATGACGAGTAGCACCCGTATGTTTTCCTTAACATTCATAAATTTCTGAAGCTTAACCTTTTAACTGTTGGAGGAAATGTTTTTGTGAAGCCCTTGCTTGCAATATTTATCCAATGAATACCAAGATGAGACTGCATGCAAGTGCATCCTTTTCTTGGTACAGATTGTTCATATATGTTGTTTGAAGTTGTTTTTAAAGATTAACCCTTTCCCTCATAAAGAAGCTTTCTGACGCCTCTGCAGCAGACAGTTTTTTGAAAACATAGTGACAAAAGAGGAAATTGCACAAAACGTGCAATTTCTCCTTTTGCCACAATGTTTTACACTTTTTGTCATAGGTAATCCATTCAATTATGGAGATTTTCTATTTTTTGACAAAATACGTTCAAAGTAGTCTGCTGCAGAATTGTCGTATGAGGGAAAGAGTTAAACTGTGGAATGATCAAAGCAGTATTATTTTTATAACTTACTTAAATTTCCATTGCTAGCCTTCTGCTGCTCGACCTGGCCTCTCAAAGCTCTCAGCTTTTTCAGCTTCATTTCTTGTGTCTCTACCCGGTCTCTTAGCTTTCTCAGTCGCTCGTTTTCCGAAGCTAGATGTTGCTGCTTATGTTCTTGTTGCTTAAGGTACTTGAGTCTTTGTTCCTTCGAAACCAATATTTGTTGTTGTGACTCGATCTGATGTTGTTGGCGGGTAGCCATTTCCTGAAGCTCACTCAGGGTCATATCAGTCCCACCCCCAGGTAACTGAAAGTAGACAATTAATGAAAATTAAGGATTTTGAACACACTCAATATTTTATTTATTTTCTAGAACAAATTATTCCAAGTGCCGCAATGTTTTCAAACTTTTTATAAATCAACAGACAAAATACCCTGTGGTTTTTAAACAACAATAAAACTCAATGTTAACACTTAACTACTGGCACTTTCTGACGCCTCTGCAGCAGATGACTTTTGAAAACAGAGACACAAAAGGAGAAATGAGCCAATTCTCCTTTTTGCCATTATGTTTTCAACTCTTTTCAATAATTACACATTCATTTATAGAGATTTGGTATATTTCTTCCTTGATATTTTTAAATGCATCTGTTGCAAATTTGCTGTATATGGGAAAGGGTTTATGTAATTTCCTAATTGAATTTCTGACATCTGTTTCCTGCATCTGACCCTTAATTCATTCTTTCATACAGATGTATCTTGATCTCGGCATGCATGCAACCTGACTATTTTTGAAAAATAATTTCTCCTTTTCCTACATTTCCTACATTTAATATGTTTTTAAGTCCATATAAAAAAAGCATTTTCTTGATAAATATCATTTTTCTTAACATTTAGATATATTTCAAAACACACAAATTTTAAAATATTTACAAAGTAAATGGTTCAACATGTTTTAACCCTTTCCCTCATATAGACGCTATCTGATGCCTCTGTAGCAGATTACTTTTGAAAACATTGTGACAAAAGGAGAAATTGCTCAAAACAAGCTATTTCTCCTTGTTGCCACAATGTTTTCAACTTCAATCAGTATATATAGTTATACCGTCAATTACATTTTCCCCAAATTGTTGCCAAAATGATTTTAATTTTTAGTCGTCTGCTGCAGTTTTGTTGTATGTGGGAAAGGGATTTCCTTTTTTTTGACTCTATATGTTTTCAAAAGTTGACTGTTTCATTCATTAATGCAGAAACGTCCTAATCAGGGAAAAGGTTAAAATAACAAAATCAGCTTTAGAACTTCCATTATCTAATTGAATGCACTACTTGAGAACCCTTATCCTGCTTCCAAGACTTTTCCAACTTGTAGAAGCATTTTGACGCATGCATTGGAAGCAAATGACTTTGAAATCATTCTTTCAAAAACCGAAATTGCTCATTTCTCCTTTAGCCACAAGGTTTTCAACTCTTATTCTTAAACAAAACTTTTATATAAAGAGATTTTCCATATTTTTCTCCATCTATGATTTCAAAGTTTCAAAGCAATTTGTTGTATGGGGAGAAAAAGTTAAAGTAAAACACCAGTTATGTAATGTGAGTCTTTAACCCTTTCCCTCATACGACAATTCTGCAGCAGACGACTTTGAACGCATTTTGTCAAAACATAGAAAATCTCTATAATTGAATGGATAACCTATGACAAAAAGTGGAAAACATTGTGGCAAAAGGAGAAATTGCACGTTTTGTGCAATTTCTTCTTTTGTCACTATGTTTTCAAAAAGCCGTCTGCTGAAGAGGCGTCCGAAAGCGTTTATATGAGGGAAAGGGTTAAATTACATTGCTGGTTACTGGCATGAATTATTGTGTATAAAAAACAGATACACTTCATTTATTTAAATTTTTAAAAATTATCATGATGTTACCAGTTTCAGCTGGTTACAAGCAAGGGCTTTAACCCTTTCCCACATACGACAATTCTGCAGCAGACGACTTTGAACATATTTTGTCAAAATATAGAAAATCTCTATAATTGAATGGATAACCGATTACTAAAAGTGGAAAACATTGTGGCAAAAGGAGAAATTGCTCGTTTTTAGCAATTTCTTCTTTTGTCACTATGTTTTCAAAAAGCCTTCTGCTGCAGAGGCATCAGAAAGCGTCTGTATGAGGGAAAGGGTTAACACTGTATTATTATGAGTTCAAGGAATTGTTAAAGTTTTTTCCACAATCAACATACAATAGGTAAAACTGAGTGCATGGTGCCCTGTAAAAACCAACCCCAACATAAATATTACATGAGAGGAAACAGACCTGCATATCCAGTCTCAAAAATCTTAATTGATACTAATTGTATACTGCTTTACATAAGTTTCTTGAAATCTTCTATGACAAATTGGCAAAACAGTGCAGAGCTAAATAAGACTTCATGTATGCGCTGGCTGATCTGGATATACATTCGTCGCATATGCCAGAGATCATTCATTCACGCTAAATCTTCAAAGAACAATATAAATACTTACATCAATAATATTTTATTCTGTATTCAATATGCCTTCTTTATTTACACTTTCTGACATTGTGCAAATAAAATACAATACTGCAAACATTGAAAGCTCAATTCAAAACATTGACACTATAAAGAAAAATACTTGTACTGCAAATAAACCAAACTCTTAAGATTTATAACTCACAAACATTTTGAAGACTCTTAAAAGCAATGGTTTCATGCAATACAGTCATAGCACATCTCGTTACAAGATCTAATTATGTCAATTTAGCCTGAAGAAATCAAAATGCAAAAGGATCTAAATGTTTGACAAAAGAATCTGTGTTTAACAGTATACCTGTAATGCATCAGCAGTTTTGAAAACTTCAAAGGCAATTTGTTTATATCTCAAAAATACGAGGTATGATTTTCATAAACAGCTGAAAACATATTATTGCTATTTATTAAGGCAGTTTCTCCTTTCTACAGTGTTTTCAAAACTTATCTGCTACTTTAAGGCATGCAAAGTTGTTTCGATAAATTTGACAAGGGAAAGGTTTAATGCAACAAACACATAATTATATACCTTACAATTTCAGGACATAATTATAATCTGCTGTCTGCTACTAGCTATGCTTTTTAAAACCCTTTTCCACATATAGACAATTTCAGACACCTCTGCAGCAGACGACTATTGAAAACATTGTGGGAAAAAAAGGAGAAACTGCTCATAATAAGCAATTTCTCCTTTTGCCACAATATTTTCAACTTTATTCAGTAATTATACCTCGATTCACAGAGGTTTTCAGTGATTTTGCTTTGATGTTTTCAAAGTTATCTGCTGCAGATTTGTTGTATGTGGGAAAGGGTTAAATAGGCAGCAGTGAAGCTAAATGGTGGAAATCAAACCTAGAATAAACAGAACCATCATGAGACAGAGAAGAAAACATTACTGGAAAAGAATGATTTGTCATTATTAACTAATACATTGTTTATTCTTCATGTTTTTTTAAGAGTCATGTCTCATCTGCAGCTGAGAAGTCAAAATGGTGTTAGTTTTAGAGAAACTTTGGGTTCATAAAAATGTTTTTTTTATTAAAAGTTCAAAACTCAAGAATAAAACTTGTGTACAAATCTACTTGAGAAGTCATATTACCATAACATTCAATATAACAGACTTTAAAACACAATTTAAACATATATTCCACCTAAACAGATTCTAATTTGGATATACAATAATATATACTGTATACATAGAATGTATGTGCATTTCTTTTTGGAAGATTCACAATACATTTTGATAACACTATTTGAAAACTCAGTTCATGTTAAGCATCACAGGTCTTGATTATAGATGGATATTGTTTAACATTTTCTCACATGCATCAATGTAATTTGACAATTGGCAACAGATGAACTTTGAAAACATGTTTGCAAGTTTAACCTTTTGTCACAATAAATTTGTCTAGATCATGTTTTGAGAGTTATCTGCTGTAGATTTGATATATGATGTGTATAGAACATTTAAATGTAAATGTATTGGCAGTCTGTTCAGAATAAAAAAAGCCTTCAACTATAATTCTGTATTTTATAATATTTATTTTTAGTTTCAGTTAAACCAAACAATCCCCACAGGGCATATTTCTCTATTTTATTGCCAGGCTCTCATTGTTAAATACCTATCAGGCAAAAATGATAACAGTTTTATCAGTGTAAACAATCTTTCGATTTCCCTCAAAAGGTGTGTAGCCATTATTTATAGATCAATATCAGTGAAAGTGACACTTATACCATTGAACTACAGGTAAAACAGGGACCGAAATGTCAAACAAGGGTGATAAATCTGCCAGTCAATGTGATTACACCACCACTAACATGCATGTAAATGACCAACAAAACAGAGATCAGTTTTCCAAGACGCTCGAAATATAGGTTATCAATCACTAACTAAAGAATAATCCCGATCCGCTGTACTAATAAACTAGAATATTGTGGGTTCGCTCATAGATATCGGATTTGTCTGGTTGGGAAATTGAATAAAGTGCTCAAAACAAGTACATGTAGTATTGTTAAAAAATAAGGAATATATGTTTAGTCTTGTTATCCCGTTATCCAGAACTTACAATGTCCCCTGTCTGCCCTTGAAATTTGCTACATAATCAACAATCTAAAGCAGTTGTAAGCATGTTATCATTCAATGCCTTATTTGGACTAAATTACTTTCAATTAATGTGTGCTATCGTGGCAGGTGCTGCCCTAAGATACAAAGCAATTCTAAATGGCTTGGATACAATATTCTCTTCAAACTATCTCGGATCAAACCATTTTCCTTCTCTTTTTTGTTTTTCTTCTTACTGTAAGTATCAAAACTTAACATAAAGTTCAGCATCTTCATTTACCACATCTTTTCAGTAAAACAGGGAAAGTTTTAAATAAGACATCTCTGTGTACCCGAAATGGTTTACAGTAATGGAGAGCTACTGCAGGAAGAGATATTGGACGTAATTCATTGCTGATATTGTAAAAAGACATAAACAATAAGGGACTGATTTCAGTCTAGATTCCGATGATTGTCTTTGGAATTGGTCTACTATAGCAATTGGAACCGACCAGCCCCTTTCTATAAACAAAAAGGTTATAACAGATACTGATGTCAATTGTTGATTACATAAGACACAATAGCATTTTCCAAAAGTATTTCCCTATCTGAACCAATTGCCACATGACATAGAACAAATCTGCAGCTGAAGTCCTTGACATCTAAACTAACCACAAAAAAAAATCTATAAATGGAAGTACATATAATTATTGTATCCAGTTGAAAACAAAGAAAGAATTGCTAATTATGAGTAATTTCTGCTTTTGTCACAATTTTCAAAAGCTGCTTGGTCTGTCTCAGTGGTATAGTGGTTGAGCGTCCACCATGATTGAGGGAGGTACCAGGTTCGATACCCGGTGGGATCATGCCAAATACTTTAAAAGTGGTGCCATCCTTTGCCCTCAGGGTTGCGGGGTAAACATTACAACTGTCTGGCTGCTGTTAGGATAAATGGACCAAGAGTACAGTGTACTGAAAATTTACCCATAAAACGCCATGATATAACTTAAAAATTGTAGAAAGCGGCGTTAAACACCAAATAATCAACAATCAACCAAAAGTTGTCTGTTGCAGGTGTGTCGACATACATCTACAAGTTCAAAAGGGTTTAAGGACAAACAGTTTCAACTGGATTTTAAGCCATTTGTGCTGCACCCGACCAGTTCTTTGAGGCATTTAATATCTGAACAAATTGTTTCTCAAACTACACTGGCCATAATTCACATTGACTTCCACGTTACAGCATAATGTTCTTTAATAAGAGCAGGAAATTAACTTCAAATTGAATGGCATATGGCAATTTTCAACTATTATAATAGAATGATTGATAATAGACAATTACATCGTCTGCCAATCCTTCCCGAAATTTTAACTCAATAAAATTTGAGATAATACTAAAAACCAATCATGAGTACACTGGTCTGACCTCCAAAGAATCTCAGAAAAAATCAGAAATTGCGAAATAATTTATCCATTTCCGCCAACGTTTCAATGCGATTCAAAATTACACTATGGAAGTACATATAATTATTGTATCCAGTTGAAAACATTGTAACAAAAGAAAGAATTGCTAATTATGAGTAATTTCTGCTTTTGTCACATTTTTTCAAAAGCTGCTTGGTCTGTCTCAGTGGTATAGTAGTTGAGCGTCCACCACGATTGAGGGAGGTACCAGGTTTGATACCCGGTGGGATCATGCCAAATACTTTAAAAGTGGTGCCATCCTTTGCCCTCAGGGTTGCGGGGTAAACATTACAACTGTCTGGCTGCTGTTAGGATAAATGGACCAAGAGTACAGTGTACTGAAAATTTACCCATAAAACGCCATGATATAACTTAAAAATTGTAGAAAGCGGCGTTAAACACCAAATAATCAACAATCAACCAAAAGTTGTCTGTTGCAGGTGTGTCGACATACATCTACAAGTTCAAAAGGGTTTAAGGACAAACAGTTTCAACTGGATTTTAAGCCATTTGTGCTGCACCCGAACCAGTTCTTTTAGGCATTTAATATCTGAACAAATTGTTTCTCAAACTTAACTGGCCATAATTCACATTGACTTCCACGTTACAGCATAATGTTCTTTAATAAGAGCAGGAAATTAACTTCAAATTGAATGGCATATGGCAATTTTCAACTATTATAATAGAATGATTGATAATAGACAATTACATCGTCTGCCAATCCTTCCCGAAATTTTAACTCAATAAAATTTGAGATTATACTAAAAACCAATCATGAGTACACTGGTCTGACCTCCAAAGAATCTCAGAAAAAATCAGAAATTGCGAAATAATTTATCCATTTCCGCCAACGTTTCAATGCGATTCAAAATTACACCTACCATTTGTCAGCTGTATTTCCTTCAATCTTTAAGAATACCTCCATAATAATTAACAATATCTTAAAGTGCAGGTATAAACCTTATTACATTGTTTCAATACAATGGAACATTCTGTACCAATCCCACTCTGACATGCCCGCCTGCCAGGTTTCACCAAATCAAGTTGGTCACACAGTTCTCTACGTAATTACTTCATTGTTTCATCCTTCAATCAAATCATGCCACCTTTACCCTTATCAGGCTCTATATGACTTTTACAGCATATGCTAACAGTGTAGACCAAGATCTACCAATTACCTGCACATCTGTGCAGTTTAATGTTGGTCAACATTTTTCGCTACACATTTATTCATTCTTAGAATATACTATGCAAAGCTGGACAAGTACCTTTTAAAAATTTAGCAACGCCACTTTATCAACCAATCTGATATTTCTTTTTACAATATTATAGAGAAAAAGGTGTTATGTCTATTAGAAGCAAGTGTTCACTTCTTCACAGTTGTCAGTGTTAAATAATAAATATGGCAAAAACAGAGCTTTCTATCAGGGGAAAAGAATAAATAAAATGTTAAACATTCAATATAGGCATGATTTGACAGCTTGTATGGTATTAGAATAGCCCTTCCTTTTGGTTCATAGATAATTATATTTATACAATACATATGCTACAGACTTCAAGTTTTGCCATTCAACGTTGATAATTAGATTTACTTAACACATTGAAGTTTGTAAAGACATCATTTTGTTTAACTATTTTATCACAAGTTTCATCCAAGAAAAGCTTTTGGGTGGAACATGTATCACTTTGTGGTAAAATAGTATTCCATTATTAAATGACTTCCTATACCATAAGGATATAATCACAGTTGAATTACCGAATATAATGTGTCTTTATTTCTTTGCTTTTCACACAACAATGGGTCCTTTCAGATTTATTAGCATCCTTTTCAATATTACAGTTCATGTATCAAGTACAAGTGTAGGAACCCTTGTACTGCAAACTTTGTTTTTAAAAGCCTTTCCCTCATATAAACGCTTTCTGACGCCTCTGCAGCAGACAGCTTTTTGAAAACATAGTGACAAAAGAAGAAATTGCTCAAAACAAGCAATTTCTCCGTTTGCCATAATGTTTTTCCACTTTTAGTCATAGGTTATCCATTCAATCTATCCATTCAATTATAGAGATTTTCTATCTTTTGTTAAAATATGTTCAAAGTTGTCTGCTGCATAATTGTCGTATGTGGGAAAGCCGAAAGAATTAATTTACTGGGTGTTTTCAAAAGTATTTCAGTTATCCTTTGGTTTCAAACAAGTCCTAGGCTTTAAGGAAATGTGACTTTTTAATGGGCATTCAAAAATGCCCACACACTCATTTTTTTAATTAATTCTAATGAAAACAGGCTACATGTACTTTCAAAATTCAAGTCTTTGCAGTTACACATAAAGAGGCATAACACAAGATTTCTTGTAGTATCTCCATTACCGTGCAACCAAGTTCAGCTTATGTTGTGGGTACACTACTAATTAGAATCATGTGTGTGCTAGAGAAAGGTTAACCCATTCCAGCATAATAGATGCTTGAAGCCTTTCTGATGCCTCTGCTGCACACCACTTTTGCCACAATGTTTTCAAGACTTTTCAATAACTGAACTTTTATTTACAGAGTTTTACAATATGTTGTCGAAATGTTTTTAACCCTTTCCCTCATACGACAATTCTGCAGCAGACGACTTTGAACGTATTTTGTCAAAACATAGAAAATCTCCATAATTGAATGGATAACCTATGACGAAAAGTGGGAAAACATTGTGGAAAAAGGAGAAATTGCACGTTTTGTGCAATTTCTTCTTTTGTCACTATGTTTTCAAAAAGCTGTCTGCTGCAGAGGTGTCAGAAAGCGTTTATATGAGGGAAAGGGTTAAAAGTTATCTGCTGTAGAGAAGTGTCGTATGTGGGAAAAATGGTTACCGGTAAGTGTCTTCATAAAATCCCTATGACAAGGTGATACAGTACAAACATGCAAATGAACAGATCATGATTTATAAAGGCAATTCTACATAACCATTATGGTATAAAATAAATTTACATGTAGTTGTATATATATATTTTCTGAATTGTATTAACCGTTTTCCTTCACACAGATATTTTTCGATGCCTCTGCAGCAGACAACTTTTGAAAACATTTGTCTGATTATAAGCAATTTATCCTTTTGTCAAAATATTCCCTATAGTTTATTCAATCAATTTTCTTCATTTATAGAATTCCTGTATTTTGTTAACCCTTTCCCACCTACAGACGCATTTTGACGCAATAGCAGCAAAAGCTCATGAAGAGCAATTTCTCCTTTGGCCACCTTTATTTACTAATTAAGCTATCTTTTGTGGAGATTTTTCATGCAGATTTGTTGAATGAGGGAAGGGTTAAGTTGTTTTCAAAGTTAGACTGCTGCAGATCTGTTGTATGTTGGAAAGGGTTAGCATACATGAAACATGTCATATCAAATATAAGATCATAGACAAAGTCAGAATGTATAAGATTATGTTTTGCATGGTGTTTAATGCCACTTTCAACAATTTTCCAGTTATATCATGAATTTCCTTGGTAAGATACCAGCTAGTACTACTGGTCCATTTATCTTGACATCAGCGAGTTAGTCACAATGCTTACCCTAAAAGCCTGAGGAGAGAAAGGCATTACTACCATTATTTAATACTTTTGGTATGACCCTCTATAAATAAGATATCAAGTCACTGATTCTCTTAATTAAATTAACCCTTTCCTGTTTCCAACATAAAACAAATCTGCAGCAGACGACTTTGATAACATCTGGAAAAAAGTATGAATGATCTTTGTAAATGAATGTATAATAAACACTTATTAAGTTGAAAACACTATTGCCAAAGAAGAAATCAATATGAGCAATTTCTTGTTTTGCCACGATTTTCAAAAGTCATATGCTGCATAGGCATAAGATGTAGGGAAAGGGAAAATATGAAAGCTTTGAAGGAAAAGTAGCATTAGCTGTATATTCAACCATCTACATATCATTTAACCTTTATCTGGTATAGACATCTTTAGATACCTCTGCAGCAGATAACTCTTTGAAAATATAGTGTGAAGATGAGGAATTTTTTAAAATGCGAATTTTCTCATGCTTTAACCCTTTCCCACATATAACACATTTGTAGCAGCTGACTGAACACATATATGCAAATATATGGAAGCTCTCTATAATATATAAAGAACAATTCTTGATGAAAGTTGAAAACATTGTGGAAAAAGGAGAAATTGCTCATTATGAGCAATTTCTCCTTTTGTCACAATGATCTCAAAAGTCGTCTGCTGTAGAGACGTCAGTAAGCGTTTGTATGAGGGAAATGATTAATTGCTGTATCAGAACTACACTGTTTAAAAAGTAAAAGACACTGAATATATACGAATTGATAAAAAATAAACATTCAAATAAATAAACAAAGGGTAAAAGCCCCAAATTGAATTGTTAGTGGGTTAAGGGTTCAAATTCACCCTACATGTATAAAACACAGGTAAGTAAAACAACCATCAGCATCGCCATCTTCTAAAATAAATATAATTTCTATACATAACGATAAGGTAAACTCGTACCATTTTCAGGTAAGATTCAAGTTGTAGATTAATGTGGTATAATGCGGTTAAATCCCAGTCTTCTTCGGCACTATCGTAGCTAAATGTGGCTGCCATATTTCCCCCTTCCCGAATCAAAGGGCATGATTCATCCCCCGTATGTATCACACACAAGTTCGGTAAAACACAGGTGTAAATAGGTATCCAACTTAAAATCCACTCCGATATCGAACGTAATTCAATAAAAATTCAGTTATTTTTAATCACAAAACAATCACGGATTAATAAAATAGGTCCAGAGAACGAAAAGTCTTGACGTTTGATAACGCGATTTAATTGAACCAAATTTCCCAAAGCCCCAACACACCTGACCTATATTTAGCAGTTACCTGTAGACTGTCATACGTTTTCTATTTTTATCCCACGAGAAATGTCATTTTACGATTCGTGAACTGAGATCTATACACAGTCTGTCATTGAACCGCGCCAACTATAAAGGATAATGTTTTCGTGCGAATTGTAAAAGCTAGGAAAGACCAATGATAATTCACTGATAATCTAAGTTTTCGCTGCCTCTTTTTCTTGCAATATTAATTCGTTTTAACGGCTAGCATAAATGTATAGGTGTAATCACATCGCTTTGTTGTAAAAGCGCGAATATTTCACGAAGAAAGTGATTATATTCCATGTACATATTTGCGTGGAGCGGATCAGCACTGAAATACTTGAATGACTGAGTAATTCAAACACGCACACCTGAGGGCGAATCTGTAGTAAACAAGCGACGTTTTACAGAGATTTATTTCCCTTTATTTGACATTGTGTAACACTTTATCAGCTTAATATTTATAAATATTGATGAAACTGATTATGACAGTCAGCGAGTCTGTTTTGTTTATATATAGATTTATGATGCCCTTTATGTACGCCCGACGAAAACTGTCAATGTTTGCCTATAAAACAAAGATATTCGCAATCATTTCCATTCCCTACAACGACTCTCTCATATATAGAAACCCTCTCCTTCCCAAATAAAAAATTCGAAATATACGTCTCAGCTCTTTACATTAAATATACGCAAACAAATAAGGACGTCTATCTGTAAGTGTGTCTTATTACTCTTAGTCGTCTGTTTTGACTAAAATGGTATGCTGTAGCGCATTGGAACTTGGACGTGTATACCTACTGATTAAAGAGTTGGAATTATTGTAGGAAAAACTTGAGAGACATTACTGAACCTGAACAAAACAAATTTATTGCAGGGTAGTCTGCTGAAACAGAGAAATAACTTACCTCCCCCTCCCCTTTTCGCAAAGAAGTGAGCCGTTCACAATGGCCTCTGCGTAATGTATCGACCCAGATGAGCCTGCGCAGTCCACGCAAGCTAACCCGGGCCGACACATTCCGTCTCAGGGGGATATAGGTATAAAGTAATAATTCCTGAAACAGAATAGCCACAGGAGGCGAAAAGTGTCTGTTCGGGTGAGCCTACGCGGCATGCTCAGGCTGATGCGGGTCGGTACTTTACGCACAGTCCACACTGTTGGTTTTCTCGCGAGAAGACTCAAGTCTTAGTCTAGGAACACACTGATTGGCCTTATAACTAAGAAGGTCATGACGACATCCTTTCTTGAACTCATTCACTGCCGAATTTCATAAAGCTGACTCTTCCATGTTGAAAATCGACACTGTCCATTTTTCGACAAATAGGAAATTATGTTAAGTTTAATATATCAGCGCAAAACAATGCAGATTACAGAGGAGACAGCTCGTTATGAGCTGTGATCGAGCTGTCTCACCTGAATCTGCATTGTTTGCAAACATCTTTAATTACCTTCAACTTCGAAAGGGTTAGCATTGTCTTTGGCTATGACATTGGGAGGAAAATGTTTATATGACATTGTCGTCTCCTTTGTGAGGAGGAACGATTTGTGATAACGAGACAAATAGGATTGCAGACGAACTGGCGGTTATCGAAGGTTTTTAACAACCACCAGCGTCCCGTCACGTATAACAAAGCCCTCAGTAGTGAATCTCGGTTTTCTCGTGATTTTGATCCTATACTCGTGCAGGTTATCATTGTTTTTACCGGATACAGACGGATTTCGACGCACCTGTAGCAGGCGATGTTTGAGCCATGCCTCCTTTGCACACAATGTTTTCGATATGTATCCCAGTAATACTGCCAATTTCAAGATGTTACATTTTTTTCCTTAGATATTTTCAAAGCAGACGACTCTGAAAATGTCATATAAATGTAACAGCTAATACACCTACATCTAATACACCTACAGCTAATACACCTACAGCTAATACACCTACATCTAATACACCTACAGCTAATATACCTACAGCTAATACACCTACAGCTAATACACCTACATCTAATACACATACAGCTAATACACCTACAGCTTATACAGCTAATACACCTACAGCTAATACAGCTAATACACCTACAGCTAATACAGCTAATACACCTACAGCTAATACAGCTAATACACCTACAGCAAAGGATACTTTTTCTCAAAATTTGAACCTATGCATCCACATGTATAGTTATTATTTGTCAACAGGGAATGTCCTTTTATTCGTGTATAACCTTTTAACGTATTATCAAATGTCATTTGTCGACTCTTGCAAGTTGAACTTCAAAGCATCTGCAAACATTTCCTTCCATAATAGACAAGAATACGTTCTGAGAAAAGGAGAAATGTTTTAACCCTTTCCCTCATATAGACGCTTTCTTACGCCTCTGCAGCAGACGGCTTTTTGAAAACATAGTGACAAAAGAAGAAATTGTTCTAAACGAGCAATTTCTCCTTTTGCCACAATGTTTTCCACTTTTCGTCATAGGTTATCCATTCAATTATAGAGATTTTCTATTTTGTGACAAAATATGTTCAAAGTCGTCTGCTGTAGAATTTTCGTATGAGGGAAAGGGTTAATGTTTCCATTTCCCATAACATGATCAAAGTTCATCTGCTGCAGAATAGTACTTTATATCAGGAAAACGATTAGATAACAAATATATAGAAATGATAAGGACCCTTTATGTTTGACGCAGCTGGCGTACATTCTAAAGCCATACGACGAAGTATAAACTCGTGTTATTGTCTTTGATGTTAAGTTGATAAGTATGTTCGATATATCTTGATGAAATAAACCCAGGGAAAATGAGTGGGCGGGATTTTAATGCCTCTCTGAACTATGGGAAATTATCATTTTATTACTACACTTCAAGGCTTGACCACTATCATAAACATGTTTACTTTAACGTGAAACTAGTGATCCATAGCTTTATATTTCATATTTCGTATATGAAGTCACACCCTGCAATTAATTATTGGCATGCGGACCATCCTTCCTTGTGAAGTATAAGACCAGACCGCATATTCTTAAAGCCTGGTTAGTCCAATACAATATAATACAATACAATATGCTTTTATTGTGATATAAGGCCTCCGGCCCATAAAACATATAAATAACATACACATCAATGTTTGAGAGCAACTCACAATATACACTATTTTGACAACAATTCTTAATCCGGACAATAGATGTAGATATGAAAATAGTTATTAACCAAGTATCAAACATTATGAAATATATTATTTTCACGCACAGACCAATGAGTTATAGTTCGTGTGGCGAACCCTGCAACACCTGTGCACAGACTGATCTAGATCTACATTGTTCTATACTGCTGGAAGGCATGTGTTTTGCACCGAGGCTCGTATAATAAAGCATAAGATGTCTGAGGCTACAAACTATTCCTGCACATAAACGTTAAGTTTCTCGTCGTTAGAGTGATCTTGAAAATGTTACAATTAATGCATTTGCATATCAAGAAATAAATTTAACCCCTTTCCCTCATAAACCAAAACTCCATCCTTGATCCAAACAACCTTAGAAACATTGCAAGAAAAAGTAGAAAATGTTCATGATTGAAGAATGAATCACGCTAATCAACAGTTTTCAAAAACCGGAAACATGTATACATAAACAAAGTTATATCTAGATTGTATATCATTCATTCAATAATTTCAAAACTAAAGATTTTAAAATCAATTAAATTATAAGATACAAAGTTGAAAACATTGACGGAAAAGCAACAATTGCACAACGTTTTAAATATTCGCCTATTGCAGACCGTGATGGGATTGAAACCATTACTTCACGTTACTTTTCAAAGGTCGTCTGCTTTACAATCATCAGACGAACAATTTCAACAATCTAGAAAACTGAAATATTGATATTGATCAAGAGTTGAAAATATTGCAATAAAAGGTGAAATTGCTCGTTGTGAGCAATTTCACCTTGTATAGCAATGTTTTCAAAAGTCATGTTCAATGGCAGGCGTCAACTGTCGTCTCTGTGAAGTAATGGGTTAAAAATCATTTTGTCCTACCTTGTTATAAGAACATCCACAACATCAAAAGTAATTCCTTAACAAAAGTTCGCCTTTTCAAAATAAACGTATTTAGACCACCAAGGCCGTATAGCCGGAGTTAATGAATTATCTAATTAATATCAGATGACGATCACAAATGAATATATCAAACCTGAAGCCTTGAACCCTTTCCTTCTTAAATTTGAAGCAAAATACTTTGATATAATCTATGTAAAACTTTGGAAAATCTCTATCAAAGTAAGTATAACTATTTGATACAGTTAAACACAATGTGGCAAAGGGAGCAATTGTTCATTATGACAAATTTCCCCTTTTGCTGTAATGTTTTCAAAAGTTGCCTGCTGCTGATTCGTTTGCATACTCAAGAAAGGGTTAAATTCCTTAAACTTTTCGTCAAAAATTGACGTAATAATCAATTGCTAACAGATTGTTTGTAGCCACGGATGACATATTGGTCCTTTTTTTTTTCTTAACGTGCATTGCATACAACGTGTAGTTCATTTTCTAATGGTACATTTCCAAACCGTTGCAGTCAAACTTATGATTGCTGGAACTTGTTATACGAACTAGTTCTACAAGTTTTTCCCTATTTTATTACGTGATGCGTACAGCTCGTTTTTAAAAAAAAAAAAAAATAGTAATAATTCAATTGGGTCATGCACTAGAAAACCGATTATTTATCACTAAAATAATAAGGGTATATTTGCCAGAAGGCAGCATTAATCATAGTGGTTATCACATGTAGACATGTGTTACCTAATAAATGTACCTTATATTAGGGGTCAAAGGACAAGTGCAATGCAATCATATAGATCAAATATTTACCTATGTTTTATAGTTATATCTATATAATAATAATATATAGGCCACGTCGTACAGAAACCAGCCTTCAATATTTAGCGAAGAACCAGATCGGTCTACGGCTCCGCACAGTCTGATCAGAATATTCCCGGTTCACCATGTACTCGTGGTGAACAAGGATTATTGGGGCCGATGGAGAACGTGGTTCATTGATTACAAACGACCAAATACTAAAGAAGCGGTAATGTGATCGTGTATGCAATTAATTACAGAATCTTCTACGATGTTCGGATTTCATGTGGTGTGGTTTAAATCAATTTAATATTGGCACAGACGCCAGGATTGGACTGATACAGATCGATCTGAACCAATGCAACGCCAATCTATATTATCAAAATTGTCAATTAATTTAACCATGTAAAGCATAATTGAGCCGTCCCGCGAGAAAACCAACAGTATGGACTTTGCGAAATGTATCTAATCAGATCACCCTGCGCAGTCCGCGCAGGCTGATCCATCCGGGCCGACACATTCCGCCTCAGGGTGATAGAGGTATAGAGAAATGATTCCTGAAACAGAAAATCCACAGGAGGCGAAAAGTGTCTGCCTGGATTAGCTTGCGCGGCATGCTTTAGTTGATCCGGTTTGATATATTACGCAGAGTCCACAATGTTGGTTTTCTCGTGGGACGGCTTATTTGGCAATGAAATTCTATTTGAGACTCGGCCTGCAAAGTTTTTGAATAAAAAATACTTCATATGTGTGTAGACTGAAACTGGTCAGAAACGTTTATCATACAATCATATAACAAGGGGTTGAGCTGACTATCTTTTCCTGAAGTTTAACTGTATCTTGAGAGCAGACATATTTTTAAACAAATTATTTCGTTGTCGATCTACCAATTGAATCGATATATAATCAACTGATAAATTGATAGATTCATGCCAATGAGTGTGTATGCATGGCAGGGTCTAAAGCAGCTACGCTTTCGATATATTCTCAAAAAAAATATATTGTTTACTTTTAACCCTTTCCCACATAGACGCTTTCTGAAGCCTCTGCAACAGACGACGTTTGAAAACATTGTGACGAAAGGAGAAAGTGCTCAACACGAGCAAGTTCTCCCTTTGCCACAATAATTTCAACTCTTTTTCAGTAATTGCACTTTTATTTATCAAGATTTCCCATAATTTTGCCAATATGTTTTCAAAGTCGTCTGCTGCATATTTGGCGTATGTGGGAGAGGATTAAGAAAATAATCTTCATGATAATATATTTGTCTAAATCGGTCATAATTATAGCTAAATAACGATTGCATACCGGACGTACCAGGAAGTTATTGCATAACTATATAGGCGAGTAATTAGTGGTAGGGCTATGCTTCTTTCTTATACATAATAACTGATATATACACAAAACCACCTCATCTTTATGCGAGACAGTGAATCTGTGCGTGTATTGCAGGTAAGCTTGTAAACGATCTCTGCACTCGAGTGTGCGTTTGCTACATGTAGGCTTGCAAGCGTTCTCTGCACGCGCTAGCAACAAACCCCGTTATGCATGCTGCGGTTTGTTTACTTGTTAACATAAATCCGGCTGTTTTTCTTAACACTTTCCCATATACAACAAATCTGCAGCAGAGGACTTTGGAAACATCAGCGCAAAACTATGGTAATTCTCTACAAATATTAGTTTAACCAGAAAATAGAGTTGACAACATTGTGACAAAGAAGAATTTACCATTTCGAGCAAATTCTCTTGTTCTCCAATGTTTTCAAAGTCATATCACACGAAGTGGACCAATATTATACTACACGTATCTGCAGGCATATCTGGGTCTACGTTATTAAACGTCGCGTAAAGGTGGATAAGTAAGTATTATTTAAAGTCGCTCAAATCGGTAATTAGTCGCCGGGCAGAAGCCCGCGACTTCTATTTTTAATAGGTTTTCGGAAATAACATGGGAGGGGGTGTATTATAACAGAGACATATAAACACATATGTCTCTGATTATAAGAAAGAAACACATTTAGATGTCTTGAACATATTACAATTGTGTTTGTTTAAAAACACTAAGTAATGACACATTTAAAATGAAATAAATATTCCGATGTTTTAGGTATTTTCAGTTTCTTTATTTTGACTCGCATTTATGTTTTGTTGTTTTATTTACGAAGACAAAACAGTCCCTATTAGCTAGACTGGTATACTTTATTTTACACTACATGTACTCAAAAGGCGATAACTACAAACCTTTACGTCGCAGTCTAATTTGTTTACATACGCGCACCTGCTTGAAGCGTGACTCGCGAATACCAACTGCGCAGATAAATCTCCTTTGCAGAGAGCCGTCTCTTTACACTCACTTACAAATAGTAAATCGTAGGTGATTTAAAATGTTTATTTGGTTCTAATCAAATGAAGAAAAGAACAAATCGAGATAAAAACTAGTTTTAATAGAAAAATTACTTTGAACGAACACTCTCTGCCTATAAAGAGAGTTTCAAGAACGACACCTCTGCGAATAAGAAAGAATCGGGTCTTTCGTACAAAATTATTTCGTCCTTGACAATTTTAAACATGTCATTTAATTCCCTAAAGGCATATTGCTTCCGATCTGCATATTGTTACGCATCATTGACACAAGGGCGCTCATCATAATATAATTTTAAAACATGAGTAGTTTGTTATTTTCATTATAAAAAAGGAAGGAAAGAATTAAAATAAATTAACATGTTGCAGGACTCAGTTTATGTTCGAAATAAAGTTTAAATTATACAACAATTTCAATGAGATTTAACTGTTTAGTTGATATTATATTTCGAAGGTGGTCTAATTTATAAATATTGGACTACATTTCAACATTTGTTAAAAGTATGATATAATTAGGATGCCAAGCTAATATCATTTTGAGAAAAAGAGAAAAGTCATGTCTTCAGCGATTTAACCCTTAACTCATTGTTTTAAAAGTATATTGCTGCAAAGGTGTCCACTGTTGACTTTAATAGAGGAAAGGTAAAATGATGTGCTATTGCATGCAAATCCTAAATTGTCTGTTTTGTGGTTTTATTGAAAAATAATAAAATTCAAATATTCTGACAAACATCTTGAAAAGTGTATGTGGAATTCACAAATCTTATAATTATTCCTTAATGAAAGCACTGTATACATACTAAGACTAATGATTGGCAAGATTTCTCATTTCCATTACTGTTTATGATCAATAATTAGTTGGTTGTGTGTATAGTCAACCTACTTTGGAATGGAGATTGATCATAAACAATGAAAGGCCTCAATTATCATTCACTTCGTTGACAAAACAATGCAAGTTATGATACATTTTCACTTGACCCCACCCCTGATGTTCCAATATGCCCCTCAGTTGATAACTGTTTATTCAACTACTATAATGTTAGTGTTATGCATAACTGCACTATGGATATCCGGCGACATTGATGCATTGCATCAACTTTCTCTTGTAGTGTTAACATAAACAAGTTCGATTTTCTACTCACCATTTTTGTGGCTTATTTCCAAACGACAACTAAATCCGTCTTACATTTGCGTGAGATTTCAAAATCTATAAAACAACACTCGAGTTAATTTCCTAATATACGAATAAATGTCAGGGTTATGACGTCTACAGATAACAGCGGATCCTACGAAATCCCTCAAATCGATGAGATAAAAATCAATCAAATATCGAACTGATTGATAAAAAATTCATCAAAACATTCCGCAGATGACATCGATAAAGATTCACTATAAATACACAGACGTGAATTCATGCGAATTGTAGACCCAGAGAACTAGAAAAGGAGGAGTAAACACATCATTTCCCATCAATATCTCTTTTATGACTCAACTTAGCCCTATGTTGTTGGTACACAGCATATGGTTTGAGAGTTAAATAAGTATTTCGCGATGAGAAATACTTGTCTTATCCAGAGCTCTGTTCAAAAGATCACAGAGAGATAAATTATGTTTGTATTGTACAGATTTACAGATAAGCCTACGTTCTTATTACAATAACCAAGCGGTCGATATATTTCCTAGCCGACAAACTAGTAGTTCGATTCACATATAACAGGTCAAATTGCATACTTCATACAAACATGTACTTCACGTAAAAGGCTTGATCAAACAGAAGAAAACAATAAGCAATATTAACTAATTTTCTGCTGGATTTGAATCGTTTACACCGTGTTTCATTCATAGAAATCCCCATAAATTATTTTATTCATTAAATTATCATTCAAGACCAGTTAATTCCAACGAACTCCACAGCCAATCAGTCAATTTAATCCCACATCACCACAAACCTCAATTCCACGTAACAGATTAACTGCACAAAGACATCACAACATGCTTATTAACTTCCGATCTGTTTTCTACGTAGGCCCACGAGAGTAAGGTAAATGTATATATCTTCCTTTATTGTATTACAGAGAAACTCCTTCTCTTTGGTGCATACTGTTTTGTTTACATCTATGTCAAAACATTCTTTGAAAATATCGTTTGGAACACCGGCTACATTCCCCACGATGTCCCATGTTCATTACAAAGAACAACGCAGTCAAAGTATGGAAGACCTAACTGTCTGTCCTTACCCTTTATTCCGCCGACAGGGGCGTAGCTTTGCAATCATCAATGTGTAGGCCGTCTCGTGAGAAAATCAACATTGTGGAGTCTGCGTCAAGTATCGACCCGGATCAGCCTAAGCATGCCACACAGGCCTACCCGGATAGACACTTTTCGCCTCCAGTGGATTTTCTATTTCAGGAATCACTACTCTATACATCTATCCCCCTAAGACGGAATGTGTCGGCCGGATCAGTTTGCGCGGACAGCGCAGGCTGATCTGGTCGATACATTACGCAGATGTCTATCGCCGCAGCTGCATTTGGGGGGCAGTTTGAGATAAATGTGTAGGCACGTGCCTACAGTGCCTAAAGGAAGCTACGCCCCTGGCCCGAGTTCCTATAATTGGTATCATAACCCCGGATCTTTCGTATGGACCAGTCTTTACTTTAATCTGATGAATGAGTAGCGAACAACGGTAGTGGTAGTAGTAGATCAAGATCAGTACTGCACGATGGTCCAGGTTGATTTTGATCTACACTGTTTGTAATCGAAGTTTAGAGTCATGAACAACATAATAAGCAAATATAGTTAAATTAATTTATATCGAAATTTATTTCATTTGAAGATATTTATTTCGATTTCATTTCTGATGATTCGATTAAAATGGACAGTCTGTTCTTCTTCTATAACAATAAGTAAAACATTCAAACGCATCTTTTTCATAGACAAATATGTAATACGTTATAATTTTAGCTTTTCACCTGATGCTATTTAAGTCATATTCATTAAAAACACGCGAGATATTTCAACACTGACTTGAAAACAACTTGGTAAAAAAAAATTGCTACTGTTGAACAAGTTTTTCCATTTCCCACGATGTTTTCAAACACCGTTTGCGGCAGAGACGTGAATTTCCGTCTATATCAACGAAAGGCTTCTAAAAATGACGGTTTGGGTTTATAGATGGAATCATGAAAATAATCACCACCCATCTCTACGTACTTCTCGTAACAAAATTGATCCGGTCCACGAGAAAACCAACTAAATTGTCTCTGCGTAATGTATCTAACCAGATCAGCCTGCGCACTCCGCGCAGGCTTATCCGGGCCGACACATTCAGTCTCAGGGCGGTAAAGAGGTATACAGTAATGATTCCTGAAACAGAAAATCAACAGGAGGTGAAAAGTGTCTGTCCGAGGTAGCCTGCGCGGCATGCTTAGGCTGATCCGGATCGATACTTTGTTGGTTTTCTCGTGGAACGGCTCAAAAGTTTGTATTCATGATGTATCTGCCGCTCTCTCTATAAAACATAGCCTCACGCCGTCTCGCCTTCAAGACTGGCTATTCGCCAAACTCGGTTATCTGTTTTACCTCAATGCTTCATCGACAGCGCATCGTAAACATGGGTGCTTTATGCCCTAAATATTTACTGTGTTGTTTGTTTGTGTGTTTGGTCAATGCGGTATTTCATTATCCTTTTGCTTATGAATATAAACCATAATCGTGAAAGAAAATAAATCTGAACGTAGCCAAGTCATAACTATATTGTATATGCTGTATGCCTTGTCAGGGTTATTTTACACTTAGGGGTCCCACGTCTGTCCGTCCGTCTTAGTTCTGTCTTGAATATAGCCAAAGTTTATCGTTGGTGTTCAAACACTCCCTAACCCTGACACAGGCGAATGAGAAAAACAGATGACGTTTGAAAACAGTGTTGAAAACAGAAAAAACAAATGCCCAAATTTGGAAGTTCTTCCTTGTCCCGCCATGTTGTTATCTCTGAATTCGAAACAACACGAAACACATGTGTGGTCCACGTTGCAGAACGTGGTGTACATAAACAACAAGTGACCACGCTCGAAGTAGAATTAATTAAAAGTGACATGGAATGTTGATAAAACAATAGTGTATCACTTTACATTCAGATAACAGTCTCCTCGTGAACGCTCAATTAACGCAACCCTTATCTTCACGGGAAACGGTCCATTTATCTCAATATTTCACAGATGCATTCTACAAAATATGCGAATATCAAGACATCTCTCCGGAACAAGTCTGGCGTAAGAGCAATCAGAACTGCTGCCAAACTGTTCTCCAATGTCAAATCAATTAAAATGAATGCCTGTTTAAGGATCAAGTCGAGTCATCGAAAGTTCGAGTTATCGCGAATCCACTGAGGACAGACTAAATAAGTCTGAAATGATTGTCAACCCTTTCCCTCATATATACGCTTTCTGACGCCTCTGCAGCAGACGGCTTTTTGAAAACATAGTGACAAAAGAAGAAATTGCTCAAAACGATTTTGCCACAATGTTTTCCAATTATAGAGATTTTCTATTTTTTGACAAAATATGTTCAAAGTCGTCTGCTGCAGAATTGTTGTATGAGGGAAAGTGTTAACGAAGATATCATACATTTTGAATATTTATCATGCATAGACATTTATAGACTGATATATCCTGTTTTTATCAAACAGGTCAACAGGGGTCACTTATCTGCCAAGTTTCATCAGTTCATGTTGATACTGCTTAACCCTTTTTTTTCCCACATGCATCATTTCTGCAGCAGACGACTTTATAAACATTCCCGAAATGCTGTGGAAACTCCATTTACAGTACAATAATTGAATAGAGTTGAAAACATGGTTTCAAAAGAAGAAATTGCTCGTTTTGAGCAATTTCTTTTTTTGTCGCCATGTTTTCAAAAATCCGTCTGCTGCAAAGGTGTCAGAAAGCGTCTGTATGAGGTAAAGGATTAATACCACATTAATAGTGTGACATCAACGTATCATGACACTATGGTGAACGACACACGAACAGTGTTGGTTCTCTTGTGGCGTGGCTCCTGTAATAAACACATAACATTTCCCAAAACTGCTTAAATGTCAAAGTTAAATAGTTCAACCATTTTGAAGGGCTATTGATGTAAAACAATTATAAATTTGAACATTTTAGAACACTTTTGCTTCTATAGCTCAATTTGCTAGTGTTTTGATTCATGTTCCCGTTTCCTGTTGGCCATTTGTTTACACCAAACATTTTAAACATTTAAGTAAATAAGTTAAAGGAATTATTTGCTTCGGGAAATCAGGCCCCTTGTATCGTTCGTTCACTGTGTACATAATACAGTTACTTACTTTTAACCTTCTAACCTTTGGCCGTATCTTACCCTATCTGATTTAAACGGATGGCTTCAGTCAAAACACTCGCGAGTACATCTTATGACAATATGTGACTGAGTTATGTGACATTCGATTCTTGAGCAGAACAACGCCGCTTAATACAAGTGTCACTGATTACCTTCTGATTAAAATGAACTCTCCTTTACAGATCATGTCGGCCTTAACCAGTGCCTCCTTAGGTTAAAGTAAGACTCAATCAAATATAGACCGCCTCGGTGGCGTAGAGGTAGAACGACCGCCTCGGGTACGGATGGTCGCGGGTTCGATCCCCGGTCGGGTTATACCAAAGACTTTAAAACTAGTAGTAATGGCTGCCCTCCTTAGCGCCTAAGGTTGCCTGGTGAGCATTTACGACTGACTGACTGGTGTCAGGATAAATGGACCAGTGGTACTGGTTACTTACCCAGGAAACGACGTGATATAACTGAACAAATGATGAAAACGGCGTAAAACACAAAACAATCAATCAAATATAAACGATTGAAGACATGTTACATATAAAAAAGAGTAGATCAAGAATAAGTTGAACATATCATAAGTTTATATGATGAAAGTGCACAGCTTGTCTACGTGAAAAGATAAATATTAAAATTCACACGGTTTAACTAAATATAGATAAGTTGTTGGTTTCGCAAGAAAATAAACATCATTGGCCATGAGGGAAAATGTTGAGATAAGAAAGTGAACACGATAATTTTGAGATATCTACTACTTAAGTACTTTAAGTATACCCATTAGACTCGGCTATAATACCTGGATTTTACAGTAAGATTACGGTAAGATATGAGCTTCTCCGCGGGTTAACGAAAAGAAAGAATAGTTCGACAAGGTAAGATCTAGATCACACTGTGCATCCGTTCAATACGATCTGAATCCGCACAGGGCGCCTATAAGTCACTCAAACTCTTAAGGAGCGCTTTGTACAGAGTTATAAACATGAACATTCACCCACAAAACTGGTATTTGGATTTTAAAAAAATCTTCTTTTGTATCAGCATCAAATGTCATATATATCGGAAAAAGGTTTATATAAAACGACAGAATACCAAAGGTTTCAGCGACCAATATTTATCCCGTAACAACATGCAGACGACTGTTTAACCCTTTTAACGCCAAATTGTTTAAAGTACAGACTCTGCCATGTTCAAAATGGGGCGTTTCCATTTTTCTTGTAGTAAGGCTTCTGGACTATTTGTATAACTAAAAGGCAAACAATGCTGATTTCAGGTGAGACAGCTCGTCACGAGCTGACTCGCCTGAATCTGCATTGTTTGCAAAAACCTCAAAATTACCTTTGGCGCTGAAAGTGTTAAGCAAATGCAGAAGACGACTTTTAAAAACATTAAAGATTTTCTACTCTGTTCAATAATTATATTCTCATTTTTCAAGAAATATTCTATTGATTTGTGTTTCTGTTTTCAAGGTCGTCTACTGCTGATGTGCCTATTGTAGGAAGCGATTAACCCTTTCCCTCATACGATAATTCTGCAGCAGACGACTTTGAACATATTTTGTCAACAAAATAGAAAATCTTTTTAATTGAATGGATAATCTATGGCAAAAGGAGAAATTGCTCGTTTTGTGCAATTTCTTCTTTTGTCACTATGTTTTCAAAAAGCCGTCTGCTGCAGAGTTGTCAGAAAGCGTCTATATGAGGGAAAGAATTAAAAAGCGACAGGATACCACAAGTTTCATCACCCAGTCATAAGGCCGGTGTATCTCTATCAGCAGGTGAGGTGTTTACAATAGAACTATCGTTTTACACCACCCAACTTCTCATCACCTTGTGTTACCTGGGAAACATACGCTATCGCAAAACCATGGGAAAAATCCGTAATGGACACCCTTTTATTTTATGTAAATCTCAAACATCTATTAATTCGTTTCTATATATAACTTAACAGTAGCTGTCCGATTCTTACCTCTGAGTTATAAGCTATACATAATATATCAAACGATATCTCACGTTTTTATTGTCTCCATATTTGGTTGGTTGAACTCTTTCCAACATACAATAAATCTGCAGCAGACGATTTTAAATAGCATCTAAGTAATATTTCTAACAAATCCCTATAGATAAAAGTTTAATTAATGATACAGTTGAAAACATTGCAGCAAAAGGAGAAATTGCTTATTATAAGCAAATTCTCCTTTGGTCACAATTATTTCAAACGTCATATGCTGCAGATGCGTTAAAATGCCATTGCATGAGGGAAAGGGTTTAAATCAGTATGCAAATCTAAAGTTTAAATTATGTGAAAAAATGCGACCGTCATAATCATATATGAACCGATGCACGAGAAAAGATGTAAGTCGCCATTTCTGAACAGTTCATCTTGTCCACCTGCTCTGTCTTATCAGAAGTATCACATAATCTGATTAACATCTTGAGTAAGTAAATGTGAGCACTGTAGAGCCTGATCAGACTGTGCGGATCTAGATCTATTCTGTTCACAAAAGCCAATGTGTACACGGGCTCTTATCTCTTTACAAACACCGACTATGTGGTGTAGTGGTAGAGCGTCCGCCTCGGGTACGGGAGCTAGTGGGTTCGATTACAGGCCGGGTCATACAAAATACTTTAAAAAGTGGTAGTTATGGCTGCCCTCCTTGGCGCTTATGGTTGCTGGGTTAGCATTACGACTGACTGGCTGATACTGGTACTTACCTAGGACACGCCGTCATTGTTAAAGTTGTTAAAAAAGCGGCGTAAATCACCAAACAATCAATCAACATAAAAGTGGTGATCAGGTGTATATTATACGTATAGACTATCACATAGAATGAGTATACCATTTACTAAACAAAATCGTTCGAAAGAACGCATCATGGTGTTGAAAAGCTTCAGTGAATTCGTGACATACATTAGAATTCTAATGGTACTAGTGGGGATAAAAAAAAATCGTTACGACCGAATAAGCATGTTTTCCACATGACCGAACTCAACAGACACAAATCACTTTTGAATTATTAATATTGTAATATTGTAGAGTGATGTGAACGCGACATTCTTGTACTGGCGTGCGTTCAGATAAGTGTGACGCCCGGTAACGTAAGGGAATACGTCAATCAAATAACAGCTTTTAAACAATCAATCTGAAGGCACCGCTGATCTCCGCGACGGACATAACCACAGTGTTATAGTTCTAGTTCAATCTTGTATTCGTTCACGTCTTAAAATGAGTCATATGAACATAACATTATCGTGTATTAAGTATTCAAATGCATTTTATCCACATTGTTATTAAACTTAATCTTCTTTTTATCCTGTTTCAGAATCAACGTGCAATTACTTATATTGCCGATAGGGTTTCTTTGAGAAATATAACACGTGTCCAGTTTTTCATAAACCAGATACCATTTGAATCATATCCGTTTACCGGATATGGTAGTGTACGTAGCGCCTGCTGTTTGAAAAACATTTGAGAAAATGACAGAAACATTGACAGTTTGTTTCGAGAGTAAGTTTAAAATATTGTAGGAAATGGAACAAGTGCTCACAATGACCACTTTCTTAATTCCCACAAAAGTCGTATATATTGCAGCGACGTAAAATGTTGTCTGTGGCAGACACGGGATTAACATATAATTTCACTTCAATGAACAGTATTACAACATGGATACACAATATGGATACATGATACAAAACGGGTATTTATTGTCGATACACGTTCAGCTGTATAGTCCGTGTTTTATTGTCTAATTTAGCGTTATTAGTTGACATAATGAATCGTACCACCTTGAAAGTTGAGAAATTGATGACACTTTATGGTTAGTAATGCGAGTATCTGGGTAATTACCCCGTATTGACACCGATAGCGGTGCTCAGTCATACATGCAGCTTGCAAGCTTCACACGCAACCAACCTCGGATTGCAATGTATATGAGATAATAACTACTTGTGAAATAGTGAAATTTTTCATAAAACGTTGACTGCAAATACATTTAAATATATTGTATCTAATAACGCACGTAATACGAAAAAAAACCATGAATGGGTTTTTTCGCTTATAGTTAACAGGTGTGAGATTTTTTTTTTTTTTTTTTTTTTTTTTTCAATAACCCATGAAGCTTTCTGAAATGAAACTGGCCAAATCCATGGGGGCCGCCATTTTGGGTATGTATAGAATGAGCCGAGAAACACGGATTGAAAAAAAATTATTGTCGTCTTTTTAATATATTTTTTTAAATCGATATTTTGGGTATGTATAAAATGACACAAAACACGGATTTTTTAAATTATTGTCGTCTTTTTAATATTTTTTATTTTTAAATCGATATTTATTAAAGTGTTTTGGGGGAATTAACATTACAAATAAATGGAACTCTGTAAGAAATATGTTTTCCCGTTCGTCAAAAAAACGACAGCATTAGACTTCTACGCCTGAACCTAAATGTTGACTGTATCGTAGCCAAAGAAGGACGTGACGTCATTTCTGTAACACTTCATCTTGGCGTAACGTCAATGGAGCGACGTCGTTTCCCGCAAAAAAGTGGTATCAACATGAAATACCCCAAATTCCTATACATGAGCTACTTATCAAACATTGTGGCAAAAGGATAACTTTCTCATAAGGAGCAATTGTTCTTTTAGCGACAATCTTTCCCTAAATCGTCTGTTGCAAAGGCCTCAGAAACCGTCTCTAATAGGGAAAGGGTGAAGCAGAAATGTGACCCCTTACATCATTTGTTCCAGTCATATTGACTGGTTGAAAAAGGCAGTTGCCAGGTGGCATCAGCAAAGAGCTGATCTTTTTGCTTCTTTACCATAATGCAGGTGATCGATTTAGGATCATCTTGGCCATCATGTTTTAAGCTCGTTCATTATAAATGTATTCCTTGATGTTTTGAAAGTCTTTACTTTATTATTTTCTGTTCGTAATAATAGACGACAGCAATACGAATTCCAAATATTTTTTGATAATGCACGAAACATGACATTAACATTATTATTGTCTAGTCAATTACTTATAAATCCTTTTTTATGGCCAAAGTATGCTCTTTAATTTTTGTTTATAATTATCTTGCGTTTTTTTCGTAAATAGGTAGTACCTATAGATATATTATTGACCCTACTGCAACGTCATGTCAACGTGATAGGAAAACAAATATGCCAACATAGCACATACACATAACCAAATTGTCCTAACCCTTTCCCACATACAACAATCTACAGCAGACGACTTTGAAAACAAAGTGACAAAAACCTGAAAACATCTCCATAAAAGATAGCTTAATTGTTAAATAAAGTTTAAAACATTGTGGCAAAAGGATAAATTTCACCTTGGGCACAATGTTTTCAAAAAGTCGTCTGCTCCTATTGCTTCAAAATGCGTCTGCAGATGGGAAAGGGTTAATTCATGGAAAGAGGAAAATAATGCCAACATAGCACATACTGTTTTACATATAACCAAATTGTTTTATCAGTCAAATAGCGGATTTATGGTCAATATATACCATCTGATCAAATCCTCGCGTTTTCCGGTATCGCTGTCACATTTGGCTGTGTTAATTGCCATAACTTTACTTTGTGGAACCCCTTTCAGAGTGTGTGAGGTCATTCATTAACCGTGTATCGTTTAATGCAGAATACCCGTGCTCAAGTAATGTCTAGCGGGCTCGATCCCTGCTAGCCGGGGTCACGGTACGGGTTTCTTTTGGCAAGGTCTATTTCCTTGTTTGTTTAATTCAGTGTTGTACACTATTTCAATTATTGAATATTCATAACGAGTTAAAGTGAGATCCGCTTACCAAGGACATGGCAAATTGAAATAATACGGTATCCTTATCTTCATATTCTAACATATCTATTTGACCCAATGTTGTGGGATTTCAATACTAGAATCGTCTCAGGGAGAGATGTCGTGGGGGCAATAACTCCTGTTGCATCCTGATTATCTACGTGTCTTATTTATTAAATAATGTCATGGCCAATACCATGTTTATTTACGAAATATATATGAAATATTGAGGATTTTCTTTAAAATTCAGACAATGTATTATGTAAATTGAAATCCACGGCTTTTTGACATAATACTGATAACGTGGGAACCTGGGAGAGGTAAAAGTTCTCACTACATTGTCACCGAAAGTGTCAGTAACTTCTACGATCTCGTTTGATGATAAATGACAATTAAATTACTCCGGCTCCCCGTTTAAAACGCTATATATATTTAGCAAGACTTTATATTAAATATGCATCTTCAATGCTTAATCCTTTGAACTTAATTTCATTTTTTATTTAAATTTGGTTCATCCATAATAAGCCTGTTATACCTGATTTGATCCAATTGAACGGGTGCCAAAAGATAAACAGACACGCACAAAACAAATCTGTATTCTCAGATAAGTCCCCACGTTTTGTGGGGTCTGATCTGGATCCAAACTGTTTGCAAATTCATCCAGAGGTTGGTGAAACCTGTCGCTGTTGTGCTAAGAGGTAACACAACTGTCTATTGAAGTTTTTAACTAGTGTAACAATGCTCAGTTTTTTAAGAACCCAACCCCTTTCTTATAACCAAACGACGGGTTAGTCTCTCGTGATGGGTATGTCAATAGAATCATCTTATTAGGACGATATTTTGAACTATCAACTGGTCGATTTGGTTGAGAACTAAACTATTCCGTTTGGTACCTGTAAGAAATGACACAAATGATAAAAGAACACGAGCTACGCCCCTTGTCAATAAAGAAATAGTGTTCAAGACCTGAACAATCTAAATACAAATTGAATACACTGTCTTACTGTATGCATCCACAATAGCACGATGTATTTTGTAGTTTTAGAATTTGAAGTTGTTGGTGTTTATATGTATTTTATTGGGTTTTGTTTACATAAAACGTTATAAAATAATATGTGAGCTTCATAAAATCATTATATAATACTACATCTCCAAATCGAATAGCCGATATACTATACTGAATGACGTGTCTCAGACAGAGTGAAAACAAAACACAGTGAATCCTAAATGTTTGTCTTTACAGTCGGTCTGTCTGTCTACATTATGTGGGAGGGGCCAGGGTCAGCTAGTTCACTATGACAGCTGACCGCTGGCTATCTCGCTGACCGATCCTATATATAATCACACCATTAATAATAAAGTGTTTCTCGACAGGATGATAAAATACCGGGCTTATGACGTTCGATTATACTTCGACTTATGGAGATTTTCCATATTTTTGCTTAGATGTTTTCAAAGTCGTCTGCTGCATACATGGTTACGCCGTAAGTGGGGAAGTATTAACATAATATTATCGTTTTATACCAAATAAATCTTACATCACAATATGTATTGAACCAGTAAACATCAATCATGAATGATTTACCATTATGTACCTGCAGTAAAACGTAATTGTATACTATTTTCTCTTTTTCACGTATTAGATTCTCGTATTGGTTATTTGTACATTTGCCCAACCTGATGTCAACATGATTAACCCTTTCCCACAAATAGACGCTTTCTTACGACGCATCTGCAGCAGACGACTTTTGAAAACAAAATGACAAAAGAAGACATTTGCTCATAATGAGTAATTTCCCCTTTGGCCACAATTGTTTCCATTTTTATTTATTAACTATACCTTCATTTATAGAGGTATTCTGTGTTTTTGTCAATATGTTTTCAAAGTCGTCTGCTGAAGATGTGTTGTATGTGGGCAAATGACAAGCATTTTTTTTTTGTAATGATCTAATTAGATCGATTGAAGTTGCCTGTCTAACCTGAATACCGATATTCATAGATCCGTGTCCAGCCCAGCCCCGACGCGTTGAAAAATAAAGATAATAACTCATATCAAACTGGCAAACATTGCATACTCCTACTTAAAGGATCATGCAGGTTTTGTTTTTGTTTTGTTTAAATAAAAAATGCATTTTCATGAACCAAATTAGACGATATTTAGTCTTGTGGCCTCTGAAAACAGTGGTGATGCTGTTGAGCCTGTGCATAAACCCAATCTCACCAGAGCCGTTCCCGTCACCGTATAGTTAGAAGAGTCGTAGATATATGTAATGCCAATGTGATGTGAAAACTCTACAAGATCGCTTGAAGCTGCCCGTATACTTGTTTTGTTGTGGTTTGTCGTCGTGTTCACCATTTTTTTCCCAGTTATATAACGGCGACAGTTCACTTATTTATATATAATCCCTGAATAAATCAACAAGTACTAGGCTAGATATTGTGTCTTGAACATTGGCACTCCATCATGACCACCGCGCCGCCACTGGGGGTCGAACCGGCACGCCCGGTTCGAAATCCCCGATATTAACCACTCGGTCAGGCGGATTATTTTGCCAAAAAACAAAAAAACGCTGACAACATGCTCAGACAAAGAGGTTAATATGTACACAACCGCTACCTTGAGATACTTAGGAATCGTTTGACTTGTGGAAAAACTTATCAAAATGTACGAAATCAATTTTGTGAGTATACGGTATGAAAGAGGTCAATAGATCATCCTAAAGTTCACCTATAAACCATCTACCTGGTCAATTTATGGGAAATATCACCTATAAAACATCTACCTCTCGATCGGCACACTCAATTAGCGCTGTATTAAAGTTGACCCTTTCTAAATGTTCGTTTTACCTTACAACAGTTAATACTTCATCTGCATTTAGTCGAAAAGTCTCAGAGAAATTGTGCATACGTTATGTAACGAGTTACGTAATATTATGATGCTGAACATTATTCCGAATTTAAAATCGTTGTGGGGAAAGAAGTATTTTCTGTTTACGCGAGTTTAGTTTTATCTTCACTTGCATTTCTTTTTATCTTAAACATTAAGGTAAAAGACGTCTCAAATGAGTAAGTATGGTGATAAACACGTATAAAGTTTTTTTTTATCATAGCCCGCTTTGAGATTCATTCGATCGAACTTATCTTGACACATACAATATTTAGAAATTAACGGATGAAAGGATAAAACGGGGTTTTCATTTTTACCTCTTTTCAAAATATACTATTCACTATAATCAGTCCTCCACTTGTCCCCAGAAATTTGTCCAAATTGTAGTCATGGCTTATCAGTCCTGGTAATCAGCTGTATTAATTAATTTGCCATTAACAGGGATTCCCTACTGGGCTACAGTCCCCCATTAGTTATCTCTGTCCGATTCATGACACCATCACAACATTTGCATTGTTTGGCAGTAACATTGCACTGTAGCTTTATCATTGCATTCAGTGTAATATAAAAGCGAAGTCATATTTGTGATTGCTGTTTCTTTTAGGAGCTTTTGAATAACACTTATAAAGAAGTAAAGATGACTTAATAAAATGTAATAGATTTTTTTTACATTATGACTATTATTTGTTTAACCATTTCCCTCATACGAAAATTCTGCAGTAGACGCATTTAAACATATTTTGTCAAAATATAGAAAATCTCTATAGTTGAATGACTTAAAGTGGAAAACATTGTGGCAAAAGGAGAAATTTCTCGTTTTGTGCAATTTCTTCTTTTATCACTATTTTTTAAAAAAACCTGTCTGCTGCAGAGGCATCAGAAAGCGTCTATATGAGGGAAAGGGTTAACATTGGATATATGATTTCAGCACAATTTGTTCAGCCTACGAAGTCGTAGAGCTCACATGTTTGTTTTAAGTATTACTTTACCATACACATCAAATTTGCAGCAGATGACTTTGAAAACGCCTTGGCAAAAATATGGAAAATCTCCATTAATGTAAGAGTAATTATTGAATAGAATTGTAGACAATATGACAAAAACAGAAATTTCTCATAATGAGCAAATATTCTTGTGTAACTAATCTTCTGCACACACGTCAACACAATGGTTTGCAAGTGGGAAATAGTTAAGTAGATTTACGTTCACATATTAACCCTTTCCAACTTGCAGACACATTTAATGTCATGTTACTTAAAGAAATTTTGGTAAGAATGTGATTTTAATGTAAAGAAAATAGTTTGAACCTAAGTCATTACGGGTAAGAGATCTACATAAGGTATGCGTAACATAGTGTAAGAATAGAATGAGACGTTCATAAGATAAACATTTTTGAGGCAAAAACATAAGCATTTTATTACCTAGATAAGGATACTGTTTTTGGTCAGATTGTCAATTCTAAGACTAGACCAAATTTAAGAATGTAGTTTAACAGGAGTTGTTCTCAACTCTTAACAGGTAAGTTGATTTTAAAACTTCTATTTCTTTCAATTTGGGATAATATTAGAATAATTCTAAATGTTCATGAAAAATCCTGGTTTTAACTTGAAACTGTGCTCTATTGATAGGAAACTTATACTCTTAATGTAAATGAAAGAATTGAAACAATAATGTCATTGCTAAACCTCTTTTAAGAATTTCTTCTGTTTATTTAAAATAAAAATGCATTGTTATAATTTCTTGTAATACAATCATTTTATGATGTTCAAATTTTGAAATTAGCTAAGTATTTTTAGTTTAATTACTTACTATGTGTTATGGTTAAGACAAATGCGGAATACATTCTTAGTCTGTAATGTATTTCTCACATGCAAGCATAAACTGTATATAAGCTCAACCACTACATCTGAAAATCCCTATTTTAAGCTTTAATTTCCCAAAATATTTTTATGTTTAAGTTGCAACAGCAGTTCTGACTGTTTTTGATGCATAATATATTTAGACCACGCCTTTTGGTCTGTACATGTTGTGGAAAACGTCTTTAAGTTGGCAAATTAGTATGGGTGAGATTGGGGGGAAGTTTCTAGATGACTTAGAATCCCAAAACTTATAAATAAACCCCTGCGTCTGCTTGGATGCAGAATGATATGCTGGTAGATACCTTTTATATGACAGCAATATTGATCACAATAAACACCTATATATATATGTTAACACATACAATGAATCTGAACTATACCTGGGCGAAAAAGAAAAGTTAATAAAGTTGAAGATAGATGCTTCCTTACTCCAATGTAACTGCTAACCCTATCCCTTTGAATTTTTGTATGACCGCCCTCTATTTGCGACCATTTAACACTTTCACTCATATGGACGCTTTCTGACGCCTCTGCAGCAGATGGCTTTTTGAAAACATAGTGACAAAAGAAGAAATTGCTCAAAACGAGCAATTTCTCCTTTAGCCACAATGTTTTCACTTTTAATCATAGGTTATCCATTCAATTATAGAGATTTTCTAGTTTTTGACAAAATATGTTCAAAGTCGTTTGCTGCAGACTTGTCGCATGAGGGAAAGGGCTAAGATACTGATGCAGATGACTTTGAAAACATTGAGATAAAAAGTAGAGTTGCTCATGACAGATGAGCAATTTCTCCATTTGCCACCAAGTTTTCAAATATATTCAATAGTTATACGTTCCTATTTAGAGTTTTGCTGCAATTGTCAACATATATTTTCAAAGCGGTCTGCTGCAGATTCGTTGTATAACTATAAGGGAAAGGGTTAAAGCGTATGTTTGTAAGAGTAAACAATGTTGTGTGAGGAGAAATTTCGTTCCTTTTGCCATAGTGATTTCAAAAAAATTCTGCTGCATAGGCTTCAAAATCATACATGCAATTTCTTCAACTATTATTTAGAGTCGTCTGCTTTGAAAAATATGAACTGAAAGATCTATTTTGTAGAAGACTATAAAGGGACACTTTTAGTAGAGTTGAAATTATTTCTCTCCTTTCTCCATAATAATTTCAAAACTTGGGTGTATCAGCAAATACAGCAAAATCCATCTCTGCATCTTCAAAAGTTCACCCAATACCTTTTTAAATGTTTTTTAACAAAAATTCGTCTGCTTTGTATAAATACCTACCAATGCATTTGAGTAATTTGATCCAAATGGACAATATCTGTAAGAAGTTAATTGAAATACTCTGTGAATAATTAAAAGACATATTGAACTTCCTGTATATGCATGTTGATTTCTGGTTGCAAATTGCTAGGTTGCTTTTGCGAGAGCAAGTTTTTGGAAAAAAAGGAGAAAGTGATCGTTATAAGCAATTTCATCTATTTTTATAGTTATTTCAAAATTTGTCTGCAGCAAAGGTATAAAAAGTCATCTGTATCATGAAGGACTACAATGTATCTATAACCAAGCATTTACAGTATAAATTTATCAATGCATAGGTGGTTGTTTCAGACAAATATTCTACTTTATTACAATTGAGTAAATCTACTCTAATTAAGAATGTATATATTTTAATTACAAATATTACAAATATATTGATACTAGAATATTTTGTTGTATTTCTACCAGAAAAATAATGAAAGATATCTCTTCGGATAAAAACACAGTTATTTAACACAGTTACTCAGGTTAAACCAGCAATGACCAGAGACACTAGTTTGCTTGGGTAATAAATCATGACCTGCTGTGCTACAGACACCGTATCTAATTTTATGGGCCTATTATAACAGTATTTAAGATTGGACCAAAAGTTGAAAAAATCCTATTTCTCGGGGATGTGTGGAGGAGTGTAATGGCGATAATTTGTCTGATTGAAATAGCGAACTTGGTGAACTGTAATGGTGTGTACTAATAATGGGTCGTGTTGGAAGAAAAGGACGCCTATTGCATTGATCACTGAACAGTGTAGACGCAGGTGAGTTGTTAGATACGTACAGTCTCATCTGAGCATTCACTGACCGTCTACTTGTTGGTAAGCCTTAGATGTTAGTTTGGACAATTTATATTGATTGATTGGAGCTTTACACCGATTTGAACTATATAGGTCATTCTGTGGTCTCTGGCTCTCTCGCAACAGTAATCCACTAAACGGTTTTCCCATACGAAAGCTAAAATTGAAGCGAAACACCGTCCCATTTAGCCATAACGGAGTGTGGTTACTGAATGATACATATTATCACTTGACAAGGTTCAAGTATGCAGATATATAACTGAACCAGCACAGTTTCCTTGTAAATGTGTTTCTCGATCTTTCAATGAAAGATGCGTGTCGGAGAAGTCGAGTGTCGGATAAGTCAAATATCGAATAAGTCGTACATATCTTTAACTGTAAAATGATGCAACACACCACCGTGAACACACACTGCTGACTGGTGCTTTACATGGCTTTCAACAACTTTCCATGTCCGTATATCACGGCGTTTCCTGTGTAGGTTACCAATACTACTGGCTCCAAACTATAACAGTTAAAACTATGATCAGAATTTATGCTCAAGTGTTTGATTGGCCAGAAGCAAATTTGTTCTCCCAATTGACCAATCAGAAGCCTTTTTTGAAGCATGAAGTTCATTTTGAGCGCTGAGATCGTTTTCAGAGTTTTATAGTTTTCAACCCTGATTCCTATATCCTGATACCAGCGAGTCAATTGTAATGCTAACCCAAAAGTCCTGAGAACCTAGGAGGGAAACCCATTGCTACAATTGTAAAGCCATTGGTATGACCCGGCCGGGGATCGAACCCGAGAACCCCCGCACCTTAACCGGACGCTCTACCACTACATAACAGAGGCGGTCAATCTTAATAGCAGACTGCTTTTAAATACAGGTCGTTTTACATTACATATTGATTAGGGTTTAAAGATCAGCATTGTTTCAGTTAACTGACCATCTTAAATCAGTTCTCAACACAGCATATCCTGACTCGACCGGTACAAGAACGAACCGTCAACACGACAAGACGGCGATTTGATACAAGTTACTGCTTATAAGGTGTCCTTGTTCACACGTTTCATTGTTTGTTTTAGAATTATTGAGATCTTGTATTTTGGTAAATATTATCAAAAAATGTCTCCAGAAAGTGAATAAGAATATTTAACACTTAATGTTATCATTTTTTCTTTTTCAGTGTTGGTACCTCGTTGGCAGACGACTTCTAAAAACATTTCCTAGTGAGAAAAGGGGAAGTATGCATATTGAAATATTATGAAAGTTACATCATATGGTATGAACAACTATGACCACAAAACGACCGGACAAATAAAGTGAAGTCGGGATAACTAAGGTTTTAACTCGAGTCATTACCTGGAACGGGCTTTGTAAAACAGTGCAGCGGTAGTGCTGATTTCTCACATCAATTAGATCTCGCGGCTGCTGGATTGTTTTATCTTATATGATTTTGTCACTCATATGCATTTCACAATTTACACTTAACCATTTCCCACTTGCAGACGAATTCCGACGCATTTGCAGCAGACGACATTTGAACACATTGTGGAAAATGGAGAAATTGCTCATGATGAGTAATTTCCGCTTTTGCCACACTGTTTTTAACTCTATTTAATGTCTAAACTCTCATTTATGGAGATATTTCACATTATTGCCAGTATGTTTTCAAAGTTGTCTGCTGCAGAAATGTCGTATGAGGAAAAGCGTTAAACACAAATGAATAACGAAGCCGGTAAAATATATAAATGAATTGATTTAGATCCCATCGATATCTCGAATACGTCGATAAGTCGAGGTAATTCCCCCTGTATCCGATTTCATTTCGATTTCGAGTTATCGGAAGACCAGTGTGATTATAAGTTCGTAAACACCAGTAATTTCAAACCTTCAGAAGGTTCGTCTGAGTAAAACTTTGCATAACTCTAGTGTTGTTTCTTAACCCTTTTCCACATACAACAATTCTGCAGCAGACGACTTTGAAAACATTGTGACAAAAACCTGGACAATCTCCATAAAAGATAGCTTAATTGTTAAATAAAGTTGAAAACATTGTGTCAAAAAAGGGAGAAATTGCTCATCATGAGCAATTTCACCTTTCGCCACAATGTTTTCAAAAGTCGTCTGCTGCTATTGCGTCCAAATGCGTCTGCAAGTGGGAAAGGGTTAACCTTTTACCCACATGTATCTTTGTAGATGAGACAACTTTTGAAAAAGATAACAAGATGCTTTCTTCTCCATTCAAACATAAATCTTTCATTTAAAGACATTTTCTTCATGTTTGCATTGCTGTTTTCAGAGAATACTGTTGCAATTGTTATGCACGGGGGAAATTGATAAAGTAAAACACATTTAAGGAATAGAAAAAAAAAAACCATAAATAATATAATGACTCACTATTTTGGTAATGTATCCATCTACATCTACGATTTGACTATTTACATAATCACATAAAACGTGTGTTGTTAAAGTTAATGAAAATAAGCCCGTTGGATGTCCAATACTGTGTACAAGCTTGGGTATCGAATCAGCGTCCTTGTATTATTTATTACACGTAAAAATATGTTTTATTTTGTAAGTGCATTGGTGTACGGAATACGAGCATCTCAAATGATATAAATCCGAATGTTTGTAACTTTATTAAGAAATAACATACCAGCACAATCGTTACAGAGCACAGATCACAACTTTAAAATAATTTGTTTGACCATAGCTATTCAGTTTAGTTAACTATACAGGTAACACAAATGAGTTTCGTAATCTACGTTTATTGCAAACACATCCCCAAACGAAACAAGTTGCCGATTCATATAACACCATTTAGGGGACAAATCCACAATTGTTATGACGTTACAACTTAATTTCCTAGCTCTTACCGTAGGTATGTATTCATCAAATTCACAAACCAATTTGATCCTGACAACTGTCAATTACTTTCTAACATTTTGTATTATGGATAAAACCCCGTCGTACATGGACGATCGATTCGAATGTTAACAAAACATACAGCGCGTCTAGTATTTAACTAGGAAAAAACCCTTAATGCTTCACGAAACCAGCGAAGATCCCGACCAGTCTTCACCTCCATTCAGTTTGAACAGATTATTCCGAATTAGCTATATATCTATGTTTGTTTGCATGGTGTTTTACGCCTTTTCAACACTTGTTCTGTAATATGATGGCGTTTCCTGTGTAGGTTACCAGTACTATGTGTTCATTCATCTCCCTGACACTAGCGAGGTGTTCGTAATGATAACCCCACATCCCCGAGCACCAGAGAGGAACAGCCATTACACTACCAGTTTAAGTTTTCAATCATCATCAAAGCTATTTTAAAACTATTTGAAAGTTAAATTAGTCTCGTCTACAATATTGTCGTCTGCAAAACATTGTTTTTCCCAAATGTTTACTGAAATAGAATCTGAGTGTCAAACAGTTTGGATCTCAGATCAGTCCCCACGTTTTGTGGGGTCTGATCTGGATCCAAACTGTTTGCAAATTCATCCAGAGGTTGGTCAAACCTGCCGCCATTGTGCTAAGAGGTAACACAACTGTCTATATAAGTATTTAATTTAACTCTTTCAGCGCCAAAGGCAATATTGAACTTTTTGCAAACAATACAGATTCAGGTGAGTCAGCTCGTAACGAGCTGTCTCACCTGAAATCTGCATTGTTTGGCTGTGAGTTATAGAAACATTCCAAAAATCCTATAACATGAAAATAGAGTCGTCCGAGTTTGAACATGGAAGAGTCTACTTTAAACAATTCGGCGCTGAAAGGGTTAAGCTCGTAATTGTCAGCAGAGTATTCCTACATACCGGTACTTTGCAGATGTAATGTGTTATGATTATATTGCTGACAGTGAGAGGAATTTGCCACGATTAAGAGAAAGCAGTCATACACAATCTCTTTCCATAATGTCTCAAACGGTTGTCTTGCATTTCGAATCCATTGAGGTTGACCTCTCTATTGAGTCCTTGGTATCTGGAGCAAGATGGCACACATTCAATGAATTGTTTGATCTTTATTTAGATTAATACCTATTTTCAGTTTTATCATTTCAATAGAAATACAAAATGAAAAGACGTGCGTGAATATCAGTACTCTATGAATTGTACAAACTTGTAACCTAACAAAAGAACATGGGAAATATGGAGTAAAGTATTCGTAATTGTCAATGAGTATTGTGTCTACAATCTAGTTTTACCCCTCCCCTACTCACTTACACACGCATTTTGACGCGGACGACATTTGAAAACATTGTGGCGAAAGGGGAAAACAAATGATAATGAGCAATGTCCCTTTTTATATTCAAAACTATTGAATAATTATATCTTCGTTTTAAAAGATATCTTAGTTGTTGCCTAGATGTTTCAAGGTCGTCTGCCACACATGTATAGCTGATTGGAGATGCATCGTAATCCACTCCCATCCTGGACCAGCGACCATTTCGGTATATGAAATAACTCCATCATGCGACCGCCTGATAGTGTATGAACCGTTACTTTGATTTTGATAAAGATACGTTTTCAATTATGTCAAAATAGTCCCCATGTAAGTTACATGTAACTTGCGTTGGAGTAAAGAGGTGTTCAGGGATAAGCAAATAGTGAATACCAATTTTACTTGTCACGCCAGATTCACGTATTTGATAAAAAAACGTTCTATCTGGACAATTAAAGAAGAATAAAAAGAAACGGGGTATGACACTTACGGATCTAGGGTGAGCGCATACTTCATTTCAGAAAGGTCGGGTCTAGTTTTACTCTTCCACTGCCAAATGTCTCGACTCTTCCGTGTGGAAAATTGAACCCCAAACTTTGGTGAAATCTGATGTCTAAGTGACATGAACTGTCTCTCCTGAATCTGCATTGTTTGCTAAAGCCTTTAATTGCCTTTGGCATCGAAAGGGTTAACCATAAGATAATATTACAGTCGGCTCCTTTGAAAATGGCTGATTAAAAGTTGTTACAGATGGAAATTGAAATAGTTTATTTTATTAGAGTTTACGCCGTTTTCAAAATTACTTAAATGTATATATCACTACAACAGTTCACTTATTTAGGATTCCTGGGTAAATACTACGCTAAGAAATATGCCTTGTGTCTTGCCAAATGCAGGGGCGTAGCTTCCTTTAGGCACTGTAGGCACGTGCCTACACATTTTTTCTTAAAATGCCCCCAAAATGCAGCTGCGGCGATAGACATCTGCGTAATGTATCGACCAGATCAGCCTGCGCTGTCCGCGCAGACTGATCCGGCCGACACATTCCGTCTTAGGGGGATAAATGTATAGAGTAGTTATTCCTGAAACAGAAAATCCACAGGAGGCGAAAAGTGTCTATCCGGGTAAGTCCACAATGTTGATTTTCTCACGAGACGGCCTACACATTGATTATTGCAAAGCTACGCCCCTGAAATGGCACTCCACATGACCGCCACAACTGGGGATTGAAGACGGGTCCAATGACCGACTATAATCACTCTGCCAAGGCGAATTCTAAAACCTACGTTTCCAGTTTTGAAACAGAGTTGAACACGTAGGGAATGGTATCGTTTTCTCTTTATTTTCCAAATATAGTTTCAAAAATCGTTTTCTGCAGGTGCGATAAAAGTTGTCAATTTAATAAAAAGGGGTTTTTAAACGTATGTTCTACCACATCTCTCTTCTCTCTGTAGTTGTTACAGGTTGTTTTCTTTCACATTTGCTGCAGTTTATTGCTTGTTACAAAAAGAGGCATATTAGTAAAAAAGCAATAACTTATGATATTTGCAGATAAGATTCAACACCCAAACAAAAACCTTAAGTGATGTTTTTCCTTAAACTAGTCCACCTCCTATGAAAGGCACCGTTTTGGCTCCACATGGCGTGGTGTATGATTGTCTTCTCATGTCAATAACAATATGTAGGAGAAATTGAAATCGGCAAACACCCATATCTTTAGTATCAGTTTACCCTTTCCCTCATACGACAGTTCTGCAGCAGACGACTTTGAACATGTTTTGTCAGATGGATAACCAATGACACAAAGTGGAAAACATTGTGACAAAAGGAGAAATTGCACGTTCTGTGCAATTTCTTCTTTTGTCACTATGTTTTCAAAAACGCCGTCTGCTTTAACCCTTTCCCTCATACGACAGTTCTGCAGCAGACGACTTTGAACGTGTTTTGTCAGATGGATAACCTATGACTAAAAGTGGAAAACATTGTGACAAAAGGAGAAATTGCACGTTCTGTGCAATTTCTTCTTTTGTCACTATGTTTTCAAAACGCCGTCTGCTTTAACCCTTTCCCTCATACGACAGTTCTGCAGCAGACGACTTTTAACGTGTTTTGTCAGATGGATAACCTATGATTAAAAGTGGAAAACATTGTGACAAAAGGAGAAATTGCACGTTCTGTGCAATTTCTTCTTTTGTCACTATGTTTTCAAAAACGCCGTCTGCTTTAACCCTTTCCCTCATACGACAATTCTGCAGCAGACGACTTTGAACATATTTTGTCAGATGGATAACCTATGACTAAAAGTGGAAAACATTGTGACAAAATGAGAAATTGCACGTTCTGTGCAATTTCTTCTTTTGTCACTATCTTTTCAAAACGCCGTCTGCTTTAACCCTTTCCCTCATACGACAGTTCTGCAGCAGACGACTTTTAACGTGTTTTGTCAGATGGATAACCTATGACTAAAAGTGGAAAACATTGTGACAAAAGGAGAAATTGCACGTTCTGTGCAATTTCTTCTTTTGTCACTATGTTTTCAAAAACGCCGTCTGCTTTAACCCTTTCCCTCATACGACAATTCTGCAGCAGACGACTTTGAACATATTTTGTCAGATGGATAACCTATGACTAAAAGTGGAAAACATTGTGACAAAAGGAGAAATTGCACGTTCTGTGCAATTTCTTCTTTTGTCACTATCTTTTCAAAACGCCGTCTGCTTTAACCCTTTCCCTCATACGACAGTTCTGCAGCAGACGACTTTGAACATATTTTGTCAAAATAAAAGAAAATCTGTATAATTGAATGGGTAACCTATGACTAAAAGTGGAAAACATTGTGGCAAAAGGAGAAATTGCACGTTCTGTCCAATTTCTTCTTTTGTCACTATGTTTTCAAAAACGCCGTCTGCTTTAACCCTTTCCCTCATACGACAATTCTGCAGCAGACGACTTTGAACATATTTTGTCAGATGGATAACCTATGACTAAAAGTGGAAAACATTGTGACAAAAGGAGAAATTGCACGTTCTGTGCAATTTCTTCTTTTGTCACTATGTTTTCAAAACGCCGTCTGCTTTAACCCTTTCCCTCATACGACAGTTCTGCAGCAGACGACTTTTAACGTGTTTTGTCAGATGGATAACCTATGACTAAAAGTGGAAAACATTGTGACAAAAGGAGAAATTGCACGTTCTGTGCAATTTCTTCTTTTGTCACTATGTTTTCAAAAACGCCGTCTGCTTTAACCCTTTCCCTCATACGACAATTCTGCAGCAGACGACTTTGAACATATTTTGTCAGATGGATAACCTATGACTAAAAGTGGAAAACATTGTGACAAAAGGAGAAATTGCACGTTCTGTGCAATTTCTTCTTTTGTCACTATCTTTTCAAAACGCCGTCTGCTTTAACCCTTTCCCTCATACGACAGTTCTGCAGCAGACGACTTTGAACATATTTTGTCAAAATAAAAGAAAATCTGTATAATTGAATGGGTAACCTATGACTAAAAGTGGAAAACATTGTGGCAAAAGGAGAAATTGCTCGATTTGAGCATTTTCTTCTTTTGTCACAATGTTTTTAAAATCCGTCTGATGCAGAGGCGTCAGAAAGCGTGAACATGAGGGAAATTTTTAAAACCTTTTATTTTATTTATTATGACTCTAAACCGACAAATTAAACATCTTTGTGCAAAGATGTTTTGTGTTATTTGCATTTTACAGTTAACTCAAATTTCGTCAAACAGTTTGACATTATCTCTACATGTTTGTATTCATATAAATGATGTTGAAAGAATCACTAACTTGATGAAAACGCATGTACATAATCATACTCCGCAAGTTTGCACACAGATCAGGACCAGGTCATTGTGGCCGAGCTATAACAGTGCATACAGCAAAGTCCATCACTCCTTTCCAAAGGATACTAGCAGTTATCATTTTAGCAAAGGTCTTTGATTTCGCAGAGCATCACTCATCTACTTCTAGCGACAATAAGCTTAAGGGGGAGGGTGGGAATATGAGGGGGTTAAAGGGTCACGGAACCGCGATGAGTCACCGAATAGTAAAACTGCAAACTGATTTAAATAAAAAAAGAATGTTAAAATTGAGATCAAGAAGTGTGATACGTTCCATTGAATGTCAGATATAAATGTGTTTAGTTGACCTTTATAATGGGTCATTAAAACGGGACGCGGCATTCTTAAAACTCTCATTCTGTTTTATGCATTACATGCATTCTTAATATGGTCTATACAGATCAGTTTTAGGTTGACTATTCTCAGAAAATGGAGGGCTATTGTTTTCATTCGGCGATAATTGTAACGATGAGTTTGAGGGTCAATTATTTTACAACTCATACCGTTGTGCACACATATTGCTCGAATATTGATGAAACTTGCCATAAAGGTAATTGACTAAATATCTCCGAGTCAAGGTCACTGTAGGCTATTTGTTATGGATATCTCTGCGATTGCTGTTCCAATGTTGATCAACCTTGCAAGCAGGTATATGTGGTTTATCGCCATGCAACATTTCACTTCTATAGTCCTTAATGTGATGACTCTACAGAACGTCCATTTCTCGCTTGACGCGGCTGAAACTCTTTAGTCGTGTTATCCTTTCCCACACGCACGCGCATTTTGACGCGTTTACAGCAGACGTCATTTGAGCTGTCCAGCGAGAAAACCAACATTGTGGACTCTGCGTAAAGTATCGACCCAGATCAGCCTAAGCATGTCGCGCAGGCTTACCCGGTTAGACACGTTTCGCCTCCTGTGGATTTTCTGTTTCAGGTAGCATAAATCTATACCTCTATCCCCCTGAGTCGGAATGTGTCGGCCCGGATCAGTCTGCGCAGACAGCGCAGGTTGATCTGGTCGATACGTTACGCAGATACCATAATGTTGGTTTTCTCGCGGGACGGCTCATTTTAAAACATGCTAACTAAAGGAGTTAAATTGCTCATAATAATTTCTCATTTTGTCATAAAATTTTCAATTATATTTTATTATCAAATTTTCATTTATGTTTCCATCTGCTGTATTTGTTGTTGATGGGTAAGGGTTTAAACGGAATTTCGATGATTTAGATATCATGTACGTTCATACATCTCATAAATGATTGATGAAGATAATCATCACTCACGTAATTCAGTTAATTTGTGTCCCTATCCGTTAACCTTATAGTATAATCTGGACGCATCCGATTAGAAAAAATATATGTTAATATAGGTAAATATATCATAAAAGGAAAAACACTTTTATACAGAGTAAAACACGTAAAGGTAAAGGAGGAATTGTTGTTGTAATGATATTAAATAAATTTAGTAAATTGCTACACATTTTCTAGATGTCACTTGGAAGGAAAACCCTTAATTAGTTCATTAAATTGATTTATTTTACATCGATTGCAAAATAAGCTTTAGCTTATATTAGTTACACTTGGATGTCTGTTTCCTGTACTCGCGCAGTTTGTGTGGAATAATCCCAAAGGCATTGAAACCGCTTATCACGAAAATCGAACCCGATACCTTTAGTAAGAGAGCCCGACGCTTTACCCCTGTGCCAATGTCAAACAGCATATGAGGTAGCCGGTTAAAACGGACATATGTTGTAACTTGTATTTACAATGACTCATTTACAATTCACATAAATGAGTCGCATCTGACGGAAAGGGATCTTGTAGCATCTCCGTGGCTACATCACATACAGGTGTATTGTCGTAAAACCACTACTAGGCCATTATCCGGATACTCGGTATATCAGAAGACACACATTGGTCTGTTTTATGTACAAACAATTACTGCTCCGGTAATACTGAGCGGATGCAGCATCGCCTGTATCCTCACTGTTCGAATGTGTATTAAGACACCCGAGTTGCCTGACTCAGCACAAACATTTTTATTATTTGTGTTAAAAAATAGAAACATTGTTCCCTTAGACCAATCTGTGGCAATATAAACGGGGTCGAACCCCTTTACAAAGGAGATTGTGATAAAAGGGGTCTTTGAATCGTTACCTTTGTGAATAAATTTATCCCTTTAATCTGGGTGTATAAAAATTACATGCTCAAGTAAACTTTGTTTATTGGGTATTAACTGAACCGCGTCACACCAAGATCAACCTTCGTACGATGTTTTAACTCTTTTCATTATGCAGCAAATCTGCAGCAGACGATTTTGAAAACATATACGCAAACATATTGATACTCCCTAAAAATGAAAGAACATTTATTGAATGAAGTTGAAAACAATGTGGCAAAAGGAGAAATTGCTCATAAGGAGCAATTTCTTCTTTTGCCACAATGTTTTCAAATTATTCTGGTGTAGGGGCATCAGAGAGCGTTTATAAAAGGGGACAAACTAACAATTTCCTTCGTGTAGGACGAAGACGTTTTTTGACTTGGTCGCTCATATTAAAACTATTTCCCCATTTGCCATACTATTCTCGACTAAGAATTTAACATCAGAAGTAAGAGATGTGTATGTTATACGAGTGAAATAGAAAAAAGGTTTGGAATAAAATATCAATTGAATTAAACAAGGTTAATCTATAGAATAATCTAAAGAAAAACACACTGCACCTTCTACAGTGAAGTAAACAGAAGGTTTTGTCTTCAAAATATCAAGTCCTTAGGTGAACCTTATTATAGCTTCACCTAACCAATCGAATAATCAAATTTGACATTCTAAAGAAAATGTTACCAACACCCAGTAGATATGATGGGAGTTTTAGATATACAAAGTAGCCAAACGAAATCGAACAAACAAAGGTTAGAATGATAACATGATTAATTAAGTCTTGGTCTTCAAAGTCCGGTACTGGTTACTTAAGTAATGAGTCGCGTATTGCGATTATAGTTCTTGTAGACACTGCGAAAACTTAAAACACTCAGGTGGATGGTCTTGTACATACTGCGAAAACTGAACACAGGGTGGACCATACTCTCACCAGAGTCTATACTTTTCGCTTAAATTTAAAACTGATCAACAAATACAATTGTAGCCCACCTAGTGTCAATCCCATACCCATGTATGTGATGTCGAAACATTGGGTGCAGGAAGATCCCCTTTCTCAAATGCAGGACCTATGTTTATCAAGAGTTAGTGCAAATCCTGTTTTTCATATTTCAAACAAGAAATCTATTGTCCAAATATTGTACATAAAGTTATCATAATCTATTGTATGAGGTCTATATAGGAATGTCCAATTAACCCTTTCCGAATTCCGGGACACATTTGACGCGTATGTAGCAGATGACTTTTGAAAACATTGATGCAAAAGGAGAAATTTCTCATAGAGAGCAATTTCTCCTTTTGCCACAATGTGTTCAAGTCTGTCATTAAAAAAAAAACCACTAGTATCGTTTATATAGACTTTTCGTATTTTTGCATCATGTTTTCAAAGTTTTTCTCAAAATGCCCCAAAAAGCAGCTGCGGCGATAGACATCTGCGTAATGTATCGACCAGATCAGCCTGCGCTGTCCGCGCAGACTGATCCGGCCGACACATTCCGTCTTAGGGAGATAGATGTATAGAGTAGTTATTCCTGAAACAGAAAATCCACAGGATGCGAAAAAGTGTATATCCGGGTAGGCATGTTTTCAAAGTTGTATACTGCGGATTAATCATTTGTTGTATGTGGGAAAAGGTTAAACAACCGAAATGACAATTACACATATCCTTTGTATTGAAGAACGGAATGATAACTATGTGTTGTTTTACACATGCCTACCCGGATATACACTTTTTCGCATCCTGTGGATTTTCTGTTTCAGGAATAACTACTCTATACATCTATCTCCCTAAGACGGAATGTGTCGGCCGGATCAGTCTGCGCGGACAGCGCAGGCTGATCTGGTCGATACATTACGCAGATGTCTATCACCTTGACTAAATACACAAACTCGAATGTAAAGGATCTTTGTACGCGCAAATATATATTATCTAAAATTTGGCTACAAGTCATGATAAGTTCAATAGTTTGACGGTCTGGTGTAAAAAGATGGTTACTGTGTATATATTTCAGTTTTAGATACGATTAATTCGCCCCAAACCTTGACATTTTGTTTTAAATACATTTAAAGTCCAGATAAATATCTAGATCATAAAAACAATAGTATACATACATTGATATCACCATGTTTGTTTTGTGTTTCATATTTCGGTTTGAATTGCTGTATCCTTTAAAGCAGTTTTACACAATAGTTGAACTGATGAATAGTATGTCACTTAATTGTGGAATTACTGCAGACAATGCAAAAATGCTCTATACAATTTATGACTTATCTTATTTCATTAACATTTACAAAAAGTCGTTAATTTATGGAGGATAACTCTCGAGAGTTTAAGACAAGTGAATATCCACGTCAGACTGTGTGTGTCTTACATAGTGCATTGTATGCAGTCAACCGGTGAGTTCGAACACCAGCCCGGCCAACATTCTTTCCGACGTTTAATAAAAGTCAATGTCAGTCATTCGTCTTCTTCTAATGAGCTATACAGTCTTTGTGAAATGGAAGATTGGAAAAACTGTTGTGTGGAGGGAGAACTCCCGGAAACACACGGGAAGGTGAATTGCGCGTCACGATGTGACAGACAACGGTGTTAAACCCTTATCAAACGAATGTCATGTTTACATGACGTAGCCCTGATGACATTTCCCTTATCAAACGAATGTCATGTTTACATGACGTAGCCCTGATGACATTTCATGTTGTTCACAAAGAACCCGATGTGTAACCATTATTATAGAATAAAGTAACATTTAACAATGTAGTTACCAAAACAATGGACACTCAAAACACACACTACACCGCCTTACAATTTAAATTGTACAACAAACTATGACTGGTATGTCAAAACTGATAAACTATCTATTATAAATACACTTCAATGTATTTGTACGAATCATTTTAACGTCTTGTAAACCCTTAACGACATGCGAAATACAAAGATGGTTTGAAACTGATTTTAAATGGGCCGTCCCGCGAAAAAAACAACATTGTGGTCTCTGCGTAAAGTATCGACCCGGATCAGCCTAAGTATGACGCGCAGGCTAACCTGGACCGACACGTTTCGTCTCCTGTGGATTTCTGTTTCAGGAATCATTACTCTAATACCTCTATTCCTCTTTCGTGTTGGCCCGGATTAGCCTGTGCGGACTGCGCAGGCTGATCTGGGTCGATACATTACGCAGAGGCCATAATGTTGGTTTTCTCGCGGGACGGCTCAAATGTAGTATTTAGGGCGCCTCATCTCCAGCACAGCAGTTTTAACCCTTTCCCTCATTTAGACGCTTTCTGACGGCTCTGCAACAGACGGATTTTTGAAAACATGTTGACAAAATAATAAATTGCTCAAAACGAGCAATTTCTACTTTTGCCACAATGTTTTCCACTTTAAGTTTAGTCATAGGTTATCCATTCAATCATAGAGCTTTTCTATTTATTGACAACAACTGTTCAAAGTCGTCTGCTGCAGAATTGACGTTTGAGGGAAAGGGTTAACGAAAATTTCTAGGTGGTATTCTGGATGCATCTACTAATTCTCCTTCATGTACTACGAGCCGCTTCAAGCGATAAGCTGTAATGATGCCAATGTAAATGATTGTAACTATGTTACCCTCGGATTCGGACAAGCCTGGGCATCAACACGGTATCATCCGAGTCTTAGCTGTTATATTACACGTGATAATGTCTTGATGAAAAAACAAAAACAATCACTTAGCCCCTCTAACATGTTGTACTGGTACCCTTTAGTGGCGCCATGGTTGAGTGGTAAGAAGACACTACGTTGTCCGGCTCGTCAAAGCTCATGTAGTGAATCCATAAGACTGAAGTGGTCTCCCATTAAACAATAATGATTTTGTTGAAGGTTGAAAGCTTTTTAATAAAGCTGAATACCCTCTGACTAATTTTTAATCAAAATTGTGTTTGCTTTTAGTTAAATTGACAGCTTAAGAGCCTTTTACAGACCAACATGTATTTTCTGAAATTGAAAGTAAAATTTACTGCCGGATAAGGGTGACCTTTGCTTTGACGACATTGCTAAAAAAAAAAGGGCAGGTCAATAAGTTAGTGTTTTGTACTTTCTTGGTTGTTATAAGAACGCACTTTAATTGAATATGGGTTTCTGGGTTATTTGGATTATTGATAAAGAGCCATATCCCAAAAACGCTATCATGGTCGCCTATTCAAAATGAATTGCTTCCATCTGGCTAGAGTGAAGCCCGTGTTATGTTTACACCAAATACGCATGTATATAGATACAAAAGCGGATATGCTACATGATACAAGTTTTAACATATTTTGTCAAAAAATAGAAATCTCTATAATTGAAAGGATAATCAATGACTAAAAGTGGAAAACATTGTGGCAAAAGGAGAAATTGCTCATCATGAGAAATTTCTTCTTTTGCAACAATATTTTCAAAAGTCGTCTGCTTCAGAGGCGTCAGAAAGCGTCTGTATGAGGATAAGGAATAATATACAATTAGTGTAGGACAGTTAAGCCAGTTCACCGCACTTGAAGTCTATGTTACCAGTTATATTACTTCTGCTGAAAACATCCTTATAATCGCATGTGTAGATCGTTCACCGATACAGGTTTCATTTGCCGCTTTACTAGCAGATGTAATTTGAAAACATTATTGGAAGAGAAGAATTTTAGCGTGATGAAAATTTTATAATTATTTTCACACGTCTTTACAGCTCTGTATCAACATGATAATTATACATTCATGACAAGTGCAATGAGTTTCTTATGTAACAGTCTTGAAAGATCCGACCTGATCAGGGGTCGAATCTTGGACCTTTTGGCCGGAGGGCGAATACTCTACCGCGTCGCTTAAAAGCTATTTCCATAGCAAAACAGTATAAGTGTCCCCTTATACATAAACCCCCTCATAATTTGAGTCTTGAAAATGTTGTGAACCGTTCTCGATGATTTTCCCATGTAGTCCCTATTGGGCGCTAGTGTAACAGTCCTGAAAGATCCGACCTTTCCAGGGCTCGGACATTGGACATTTTGATCCGAAAGGCAAACGCACTTCCACGTCGGTATAACAGCTAGCTCCACAGCAAAGCAGTATACGTATATACCTTGGTTACTTTTAAATATATCAGGTAAACAGTAAAGGATTGTTTTACACGATTTCTTAAAATTGAAGAAGTACCTGCAGATTACATATAGAATATCAATATTGAAATATGCAGATACAATGGGACCTGATTCGGAGGCTATCTAAACTTTCCCATATACAGACACATTTTGACGCATAATCAGCAGACGATTTTTAGTAACATTGTTTTAAAAACAATATTGCTCATGAGACATGAGAGGCAATTTCACTTTTCACCACAATATCTTCACATTTATGCAATAAGCTAACATTAAAATGAAAAGGATTTTCATATTTCAAACCTAAACGTTTCAAAGTTGTTTGTCACAGATTTGTTGAATATTGGAGAGGAATAATGTTATCAAACTATTTCAGCTATGTTGCTGTGTGTGATGTCCGATTTAATGCTTCATGTCAGGTCACGTCGACGAAACAAACACCATTTTGAAATAAACACGAATTTGATGTGACAGTCACTGATATAAACAAGATATTTGAAATAACAGGGAGCCCCGTTACGACAAAAAATACCCAATATGTCCATTTCGTGTCTCACATAGATCTACATCAGTCTTAGTATTTCACTCGAAATAACAACTTTAACGTATAGCGTAAAGACTGAGAGTGGATGTATGCCATCGTTCAAAGCTATCACGGGTAACGTGTACATGCTAATCCTGCTCGACTCAACCCCACAGCTGAGCGAAACGTCGACAGCGATAAACGGTCGCTATTTGATAAAGGACACAAATCGAGGGCTTGGCGTGAAACGGTTGTAACTTAAAACCTATTTTGAAAACCCTGGTTTAGGGGCAATATTGACCCCTTTGTAAACAATGCAAATTTAGGTGCCATTGCTCAGAACGAGCAATGGCACCTAAATTTACATTGTTTACCAAGAAAAATGATTTAACGATTATAAAGACTTTATGGCGAGGTGATTAACCTTGGTAAAAGAATACTAATTTTAGTTACAACCGTTTCACGCCAAGCCCTCGAAATGTCAGCGCACGGAAAGTCAACGGTGAACATTGAGAGTCAAATAAGGAAATACGATAGATGTATACCATGTTTACTCTGATAACACTTTATGCCCCATTTCTTATTCACCTCGGAAAACAAACAGCGTTTATTACTCAACCCTTTAAACGCATATGTTAGACGACTTTTGAAAACAATATGGTCAACAGAGAAATCTCCTCTTGTCACAATGGTTTCAACTTGATTCAATAAGTATACATTCATATATTAAGAGTTTCACTATTTTTGTCTAAACGATTTTTGTATGAGGACATGGGTTAACCCTTTCCAACATATAACAAATCTGAAGCAGAGGACTTTGACAACATATAGGGAACATTGTGGAACATGTCTAAAAAATGAAAGTGTGATTACTCATTGCGAGCAATTTCTTCTTTTGTCACAATGCTTTCAAAAGTCGTTTGCTGCATAGACGTCAGAAAGCGTCTTCAATTGGGAGAGGGTAAAAGTGATTGTATTTTGGTCCGACGGTTGTTTGTTTAACTTCAAAAACCGACGACATGCGACTCCATTGCACCAGGCGACAGTTTATTTTGGTATTTGGGAAAGAGTTATAGCAACAATGATTTATTATTTTTACGATGACTAACTTTCATAAGTTCTCTTTCAGTTTGTAAAAATGGAAATTTAGACAACAAAGGCGTGATCACTATCACTATCATTTTGTTGTACCTACAAAGATGTGAATATATTATTGTAGTGAGTGAGTCATATTAGAAACGATAGCATTGAAAGGGAATGAACAATTTTGGTCAATACCAATCACGGATACGACAAGGTCATGGGCAATAAGACAATAATAAATACATAGTGCGAACATAAAAAACGTTTAACCAATTTCTATTTGCAATTAATCTACAGCATCTAGACAATGCAATATAGAAGACAAAATTGTAAGCAATTTCTTCTTAATTAGCCACAGTATTTCAAAATGTCATCTGCTGCAGGTGCGTTAAAATATGCCCGCACGAGTGAAATGATTCAAGAATATAGTGTTGTTTTTTAAGCTACTTCCTTTTAACGGTCTAAAGGACCCACTCCGTCATTTACAATGTAAATTGAAAGATCCCATGTAAAACGGTCATTTTCGCTTGACGTATTACATTTGATCTCCGGCATGTGACATATGTCCTTATGAACCGTTCTTTTGTTTTCGTATTCACAACGCAGATTTTCAAAACCACGTTGGGATTACCTTTCAAGCGTTGGTGAAGATGTCTTTTAACCCTTTCCCTCATACGACAATTATGCAGCAGACGACTATGAACATATCTTGACAAAAAATAGAAGATCTCTATAATTGAATGGATAAACTATGACGAAAAGTGGAAAACATTGTGACGAAAGGAGAAATTGCTCGTTTTGAGCAATTTCTTCTTTTGTCACTATGTTTTCACAAAGCCGTCTGCTGCAGAGGCGTCAGAAAGGGTCTATATGAGGGAAATAGTTAAGATACCTGCTATATGTTTATGAGTCGATTGACACAATGATTGTCTTGTAACATCACCGATTTGACATCACATAAAGACATATGAAAGAGAAACCAACCGGGGACTGCAATTCTAATTTTGCTTCAGAACCTGCTTCTGTGAAGACGTTTCTGAAAGTAGGCGGACAGTTAAGACTCTGGTGAGAATGGGCGTATGCTCAGGTTCACCTGAGTCTTAAGTGTTCGCCGATGCACTAAGAACCATGTTCCCCTAATGCAGCGGCATCCATGCTTGTTTTAAATGGAGGCGGACAGTGAAGACCCAGGTGAGACGACTGTAAGAAGCCTGATATTTCGCTGTTCGCCTGTCGTAACTCAACCTGATACGGACAATCAATACTCTGACTAGACATTGCATACTGTCATACAATGCACGGCAACTGGACAATTTATAATTAAGTAAGGTAGAGCCTTTTTCCATTGCCGTAAACAAAATACTCCCATCTCGAAAACACAGAAATTGGATTCACACGCAGACTTTATATACAACTGAGTCAGAGAGGGATTTGGGGACTTATCTTGTCAGGCTAATCTAAATTCCTTGTTTAACATTTACAGGTAAAAACGTCCTTTCTCAATAACTATTTTACCTTAACCCTTTCCCACATACGGGTAACGATAAATTTGAAGCAGACGACTTAAAAAATATATGGACAACATTTTGCCTCAATGTTTTTTAAAGCTGCCTGCAACAGAGGCGCCAGAAAACGTCTGTATGTGGGAAAGGTTTTTACAATTATTAACTTTCAAATAATCGACTTACCGAACCCTGCTGCCTGTGAGCCACGGGACCCGGGCTTCCATGGTCCCCGCGGTGTCTACGACCTGCAAATATATAGTATATAACATTATATTTAATGTACAAAACTGGAATTATTCTCTGAATGAAAACATAAGTAACCAATATTATAAAACATATGCAGCAGTAGTCCTATAATATATGACCTCTCACAAGCTCTAGTGTCAAACGGAGTCTTATGTTATAGGACTAATGCAGCAGACGACTTTGAAAATAAATATCTAGGCAACACAAAGGAAATCTCTACAAATCTCTATAATTGAAAGTATAATTAATGTATACTGGATTGAAAAAGTTGTGGCAAAAGCTAAACTCTGCTCAATATTAGCAGTAAATAAATTTTCAATAATGGGTTTAACCCTTTCCCTCATATAGACACTTTCTGACGCCATCAGCAGACGGCTTTTTGAAAACATAGTGACAAAAGAAGAAATTGCTCAACACGAGCAATTTCTCCTTTTGCCACAATTATTTCCACTTTAAGTCATAGGTTATCTATTCAATTATAGAGATTTTCAATTTTTTGACAAAATATGTTCATAGTCGTCTGCTGCAGAATTGTCTTATGAGTGAAAGGGTTAAAATGAGTCTGCTGAAGATAAATGTCTCATAAAGATGAATCATATTGTTTAGTTGAAACGAGCAATTTCATTTTCCCAAAAAAGTCGCCTGCTGTCGATGCGTCAGAATTTATCAGCATTACAGAAAGAGTTTAAGTTACAAACGCTCGTGTTAGACTATCCTCTTTTCTTTGTTTTCAAAAATAGCAATTATTTTGTTTGGATGTTCTGTACAAAATACACTCGTTGCCATGATTATGTGGTTTAATCTTATATACGAAAAATTACGTTTTTTTTTAAAAAACCCACATATGTTTGAGTCTTCTACCCACTGAAAAGATGAATCATAAGTAAACTTGGCAGTATATAAAATATCGACCAAGGGTTGAAACCATTATGGAAAAAGGAGACGTTGCTAATTTTGAGCATTTTTTTACTTAATGTCGACAATATTTTTAAAGTCATCTGCTGCATATTGAAAAGGTGGAAATTGCTCTCTAATCCACGTTTCGTCTGCTGCGTTTTGATCAAGTAACGTCATAAAGATAAATTATTGTCCCAAATAAATGGTATAAAAAACATTAAAAAAAGTTTACCTGGTCTCATTTCTTTAAAGACTAAGACTCAATAAATGAATATATTCCGAAACCAATTATGAATATTAATTCCTTACTAATCCAAACTTAGTTCACAACTTAATCACGACACTATATACATTATATCCCCAAATAAATACCAAATTGTCGAACATCACATTTCAAAATCTGATCGTGTAATAGAAAACTATATCAACATCTTCAGCATTTAATTCATCCAACGCTAACAATATATATACTAATGCCTTAAAAAGACAAAAGAACACTGATGGAAATAGTCTTAAGCCGTCCCAAAGGATCAATAATCAATAAACTTCGATCACATACTAGGAACAATATCAGTATAAAATCACATAGGAACACATTGAATCTAAGGTCCAACTGTGGTACACCTAAGTCAATTTTGTCCAGTTGAACGATTTGATTGGAGGTGGGTGGAGTTTTTGACTCGATGGGTGTGCAATATCGGGGCACCCTGCCGTAAAATAGTTAACCCAAGTTGTAGTAAACAATGCTTAAAATTGTGTCCCACAGTGCATCGTAGTTTTAGTAAACAGACCCTTGACGAACCCTATACACAGTGTTAGATATGAAACACGTCTTAGTAATTCTCCCGCTTGACAGCATAACAATTTATATTGGCGTGAAGCTACGGGGGCTACACTTCTAGATATTTGTCAAAAGATACATTCAGGTCAATTAGGCTAAACGTGAGGATGCACAGGCTCACAGGAATCTTCACTTTACTCAAATGCAGTAAGACCCCAACTCGCTGGACATGTCTCTTATATTTATATAAACGTTATGTAAAGTTATAACGATAACTCATGGTGTTGTTTTCAATTGAATTCGAAGCGCTAATTGATGTCACACATACATTTTAAAGAATAAATAACGTGTTATTGGCTTAGAATTTATACGGGTATCCAGAATGTTATTAACTGCTCCTATCTCGTTTTCCGAAACATTTGGTTTAGTCCTGACCCCAATAACTCAAGTCCTTGTATCCATAGAACGCGAGATTAAAGTTTGTATATCGGGTCAGGTTAATTCAATCAAGTTTTCCATATATGGAATGTTATCAGATTTTAGCCGTTGATAACGTTTCCATTAATATTTCATATATTCGTACAAAAGATCGAAAGTACTACTGTAAGTACCTTGATCTTTAAAAAGTGAATGGAGGCACGCTACCCATATGTAATAGATTTCTTTCAATCCTTAAATCCATTTATCCGTCTGAGATTGAATCATGTAATGGAGGTTTTATATAACTGTTTACTTATACGCTATTATTGAAGTCGTTGTTTTAAGCTTGTCATATCCCTTTCCCACATACAACACATCTGCAGCAGACGAATTTGAAAACATCGAGGTAAAATTAACACACTTCGGTATGAATGAAAGTATAAGTATTGAACAGAATTGTAACAAATGTACACGTTTCTAGTTTTGAACATTTTCTTGCTCAATGACATTCCACTATGACTGCCAATGAGCGCGAATCGAACCCGGACGCTCGGTCTCTAATTCTCGACGCCAATCACTCAGCCCAGACGGGTTCATGATAAACCATTGCTCCCTTTACAACAGTGTGTTTAAAAAAAAACTTCATTATCATACAGACGACTTTATCCGTGTTTGCAGTTGACGGCATTTGAAAATCATTTGTCTCTTCTTTTTTTTTCACAAATGTTTTCAAACGCTAACTGCTGCGAATGCGTCCAAAGAAAAAAGGATTAATTGATTTCTGTAAGGGTCGTTGGTTGATATGGCTCCCCAATAAGAAAAGCCGGTTTTCAACAATTGCAACCAGCAAAGATCCAGAACAACCTGCACATATGTGGAGTCTGATCATGGTCTCACATGTTCTTCATCCATTCATCAAAGAAAGAAACGCAAATTTTGATTGCATAATCATATTGTAAAAATGCAGACAATCTGCACAAAAGAAAAAATAAAGAGAAATAATTGAAACATATTTAAAGATAGACAAAATAACCTTTATATGGATATTGCTTCATAATATCCTCTGAAGTCCGACGTTTAGATGCATTTTGACGCATCTACAGTAGATAACTTTTGAAAACATTGAGGCAAATGGTAAAATTTGTCTGAATGTTTCAATTCCATGCGGTAATTATAATTTCTATTATGGAGATTTTCCACATTGTGTGTAGATGTTTTCAAAGTCGTGGTGGTTAATATGCCTCAGAGATCTACAGTTTTGTCAACTCTGACTAATCACATTCAGTACAATTCCGAGTGGTTTAGACGAGGGATAAACAACTCGGCGTCCAAGGTAAGATCAAAACCAATGTCGACCTTGGTTGGATGCCCAATACTGATGCATTTCCTCAGCATAGTCTGTACTAAAATAGCCATTTTGGGTTTTAAAGTGCGTTGGTACCATGATATAACTATTTACAGTTGTAAAAGGCAATGAAACACCACAGACAACTTGAATTACCCTGACAAATGTAATAACGTCTTCGACAATGTTTCGTTCTATTGTCAGCTGTAGAAATATAAAGAGAGGTAATAAAGAAAAAGAAAACTTAAAACAGTCAATAATTCATTAAGGAGAGCCCATGCGTAACGCCTCGTCCTCAATTAGAAAACATGAAGCGAAAAACTGCTAGTGTTTCGCAAGTGCATTATTGAACTTCGCGTTATTGAACGAGTGTCGATTGAATGGCAATATCGATCTGTATCGATCACATAATACAGTAAACCACAGCAATAAGATTAAGTAATTACCGTCTGTTCATTTGACGTAGTTGACGAACAAGCGATTAATTTTGTCATCAGTAAATGGTCGCATTTAACAATACTTAGATTTACTAATGAGATACACCATATGCTCGTTCATTTTAAAATGCATTCATGTTTGTGTCGTTTTCCATAGCAGGATGACACACTGCGAGCACTTTTCCATCGTATGTCCGCTCGATCGTCTGTCTGACTGACTGTTTGTCCGTCTAACGTCACACTTTCACTTACTGACCTATTTATTGGCAGGCAACGTGTCTGTATGAAGAGTCTTGCTAACATTTCCTTCCTTCACTACGAGGACATTGACAGAGAGACTGGTAGATCGTAATATAGTCTTGTAGGTGTTAGTCGACATTATGGTTTATAGTTTCATCGTATATAGTAGTACATAATGAGTCGTAGTTTGTTTGAATAGTCGAACGATGAAATGGGTAGTTTCGTCAAATTAGGTAATATACAAGGAGTCTCAGTTCTTATTGTTATACTATGAATTGAGCGTTATGGGAGGTATTACATAGAACATGGGTAAAACACCGCGACTTAACTTACGAGTTGCTGAGACCACCGTAAAGTCTTGCATACACCAATCAATGATGAATATGCCATTTGTCTAAACTGTCATCGACACTCCGGTTTAAGTATCTCATCGAAACTCCGGTGAGAGGTTTTTTATCGTCACTCAGGTTTTTGCAGGGGTCTCGTCGCCTCTCCGGCTTGGGGATCTCATCGCCTCATCATTCAGATGTGAACATGTGAACATCTGCATATGCTGATAAACACATCTTTTGGAGATATGAGTGACACGAGTTTACCACACGCTTTGGGCCTTTTCTAACTAACTCAAGTGTCGTAACTGCTGAGATTGAGTTTTATCAAATGCAAAACCGAAGGTGCACATTTCCACGTAGACAGACATTCGTCAAATGCTTTTCAAGCCGCGTGTTACTCGTATTTGTGCCGGACAGACAGTGAAACGGGCAACTTTGCTAAAGATAAATGTCTCCCCATATGCATTAATGTGTTTACATAAAACAGGAATGCAAAAGGAAAACCCCCTGTTTCGTATCGCGTTCCTTGCCTAGCCAAAATGGTGATGCTAAAGAATCCCAAATCCCTGTTGTTCGTAACGCATTCCCCTGTATATTCAGCCAGTGCCAAAACAGGGATGCTGCTTGCTGGACCACAAGTTATTTGTTTATAAGTGATGCCATATTAAAAGAGCACAGCCGATTATAACGTTTAAATGTTATTTTTTCTCTGTCCTACCATGATGTTTTCTAATAAATCAGACTAGCATCCATGAGAAGACTGTCTACGAAGCAAACAGATTGATAGGACCAGGGTGATTTAATTATTAATCAAAGGGATACAATTAAACCCGCTTTAATAGATCAGGATTAATAGTGGTTTTATTACTAAGCGATGGTGTGTATTGATTTCAACGTGAACAATGGCTGATGAACCCCATTATCACCACTGATGGACCATATTAACCCTTTTCCATATTCATGATAATTTGAGATGACTGCAGCAGACTATCTTTGAAAATATCATGGCGAAAGGAGAAATTACATAAAAACGAGCAAAATACCCTATTTTGTCACAACATTTACAACTATATTCGTCATTTATATTTTCCATTATAGTGTATTTCCGTAGTTTTGAGCAGATGTCGTCTGCTACAGATTTGTTGTAAGTGGGATAGGGTTAATGTCTCTGGAATGTGTCTAGGGAAAAATAAACTGGCATTAAAATCTCGTGGAAAAAGAAGGCATTGTTCTATGTAATCATGTACAGTAGTACCCCAGGAAAACAACCAGAGGTCGATAACACCCAGTGTGGAGCAAGATCAACCTTCACATCCGCGCACAGGCTCATCTGATTCTGCATTGTTTGCTTATTAGTCACAAAATATCTAAATAAGAATCTGAAATAGTGTGCTTTCGACAACATATCTGGAAGACCAGGCCGATCCTTATCTAAGAGTGTTACAAATAGCCTATTTTTGGATATCAGCTCCAATATACGTGCTGCATATGAACGTTCACATGTATATGAAAACTGAAAGCTCATGTTAGTTTATAAATATATCCTAAAAGGCTCGTCAAAATATTCACTTATCTTACAAATACGGATTAGGGCCAGATGCTTCGATTGTAAAAAAAAAAGTGCATATGTAGCCCATGCATAGGACAAAATATATAAGTATTTTAATATAAATTTATATCTTTTTTGAATATTCGTCCATTCTACGATGGTGATCGGATTTCGAATTAGATATCATGTTCATGCCCCAGTACAGAGAAGATAGACAAAAACATCATCTATCGTTTCTGAACTTTCAACTCACGTTATAGTGTGGTTGATCATTGAAACTTACAAACAATTCCGAGCTGTATCGGGTAAAAAATGTCCCGGAGGGAAAGTAACATTTAAAAAAAAGATTAATTCCAGTGGAACAGAGAGTTGTTGGTCTTAAGATCCAGGCGAGGCAAAGATAAAATACGAATGATTAATAGGGAACACGGAGGAGAGAAAACGATAGTTTAAACAGGGACACTAATATAGTGTCCCTGGTTTAAACAACGGTTAAATTAAAACTACAATTCTTCTTGTTACATGTCATTGTCATATATATATTTGTCATTCAGGGACACTATTGTAATATAGTGTCCCTGGCTTATTCTTCTAATGTTTCGAGAGAGGTAACACATATATTGCTCTCATTGCCAACTTTGGGGCTTATCAGGCTATATATGGCTTGATAAACTAGAGTTATTTATGGGGGTCATAAACTGTTTTGTTTTATTAAATACTCAGTCTCGATTAATCTCTAGAAAAGTGACAAAGATGATATTTGTCTATTTAAGGCTTTGACGAAACTTATTACTGCTGTATTTTCTAATCTTCCAATGTGCGTATACAAGGAGAACAAATGTTTTACAGACTGAAAATTATTCATACATGATGGGATACGCTGATTTGGGGAGGGGGGTATTGCTGAGAGGACAAAGTACCGCGCAAACCAATACACAGGCATTTCGCCTTTCTGAGGCATCGCATTTTACATAAATGTTCAAAAAGGACCAACACATTTTTAAAAATAGTGATTTGAATTAGTACAAATGAAAGAGAGAAAAAAATATATGCATCTTGAACCGTTTGAAATGAAGCGGTCGGATGATTTTAAATACCTTAATAAAGCATAGAATCATTTTAAAAATATCATATTAAAGAGCGAATGTTTTCCTAACATATTCGTCAGAAATAAAATGATCCATTCATTAACTAATTTGTAGGAGCAATTTTAACTATTTATTCTCTATATAACTCCTTAGGAACTTTCGAGACACCGGATTTCCCGAAAGTTGGTAATGTTCTAAATGTTATTGGACAGGGAACACGCATTTCGTCTAAGCTTTCACTGGTCGCAACCTTAAACACACGGAACAACCATTAATTACATTTCAGCCTCTCTTCTATTTTCAATGCCACTTACTGATATGTATTTAGAGAGAAAACGTAATTGAAAACCTCAAAAACAAGTCATCTACTGATTGATATTAATTATTAGTGTGAGACTCTGCCATCTGTTAAAATATAACCGTTTACCCCATACAACAAAGCTGCATCGGGCGACATCTGTATCAACACTCTTTTTAATCCTTTCCCTCATACGACAATTCTGCAGCAGACGACTTTGAACATATTTTGTCAAAACATAGAAAATCTCCATAGTTGAATGAATAACCTATGACAAAAAGTGGAAAACATTGTGGCAAAAGGAGAAATTGCACGTTTTGTGCAATTTCTTCTTTTGTCACTATGTTTTCAAAAAGCCGTCTGCTGCAGAGGCGTCAGAAAGCGTCTATATGAGGGAAAGGTTTAAACGAAAATATTATCCATAAATGGAGTTCAAAACAATTGTGACAACATGAGCGAGTTTGCATAAGGAGCAATTTCTCCTTTAACCAAAACGTTTTTTAAAGTCTTCTGCTGGTGACGCGTCAAAAAGCGTCTGCGTGTGATAACAAAGTTATGTAATGATGACAGGATATTGATTAGCAAAACATGAACACGGACTTGTTAACTGTTTAATACATTCTTATTCTCTTTAGATAGCATAATAAATGTCAGTAAGGTTTATCCGGACAATAAGATATAAATCTTGATGAAAATGTTCAACAATAAATGTAAGTGTAGCCCAACTAGTCATGATCATATGTTAGTAAAATGATGCCAAACCGGAGAGTCGATGCGACCCCAAAACCAGAGAGTCGAATAGACCCTAAAACCGAAGAGTCGTTGAGACCCTAAAACCGGAGAATTGATGAGGCTTAACAATCGGAGAGACGATGAGACCCCAAAACAGGAGAGTTCTGAATGGGTTTTTTAAATTAATGTATTTTACATACTAATATGATTTCCGAAAATACTTGACATCTATTCTAAAGTTAAGTCACTTGAGTGATAAACTTCTTTTCTTTTACACTTTCCCACTTGCAGGCGCATTTTGATTCATTTGCCGCAGACGACATTTGAAAAACTAATTGGCAAAAAAATGAGCAATTTCGCCTTTTGTCACCATGTTTTAAACCCTTTTCAATAGCTACACTTTCATAAATACATATTTCCCATAATGTTTACCTAATTGTTTTCAAAGGCGTCTGCTGCAGAGTTGATGTATGTTGAAAGTAGATAAATGACCTCATCTGTTGGTTCTGCATGCATGCTAAATCAAACCGAATATAAACATATATTTTCTTAATAAGTATTGATTTATGATTATCTACTGAAATATAATGTATTTCATATAGAGTCGGTATTTCGGATTGTGATTAAATATAAATATATTGCGCCCGACGAAAACAAGGGAAATAATCATTTGTATTTCTATTTTTGCATTTGCAAAGTTGTGTCCCTTATATTGCACGCGGACACGCTCAAAAGAGTAAAGACAAGACAACTAATACAGAACATTTGTATATGCAAGCCATAAATCAAAGCAAATCCTAGTAAGTTACCAGTGCTTTCAAAGAAAATTCATCAGTGTCACAAGTCCACTCAGGGTTTCCACTGGACCATATATTTCTTTGGCCGCATTAAACCAAAATTGTGTTCTGCAAGGGGGAGGGTGGGACATTTATTTTTGTTCAGCTGTATTGATATACACTCTTTTAAGCATACCTAGCATTTTCAATGTGTGTTCTGTCATTGACTAAATGTTGTGATATGGTATATCAATACAGATAAAAAAATAAATATATATTTCATCATGGTTCACCAATACAGGAAATGTCATAAAATGATTATAATTTTACTAAATAAGAAAATAAATAAAACCTTTAAACATGATTCATTATTTTATTATTATTATTTTATCATGGTTCTCATTCTTTTTTGTCCAATCTGTTTCTAACTTTAATGATTTTACGAATCTAAATGGTTCTAAACCCATTTGATATTGTATCAGCCTAGTATCGTCAATGACAACACATGAACAGGTTTAATAACCACAGATCATCCTACTTGTTATGTTTTTCCATTTACACTGGGCTAATGCAAATTCAAAAGATTTCTGGTCACCACCATCAATACGAAGATTCATAAAAAAAATATTCAGTGTTCCTACTCATGTAAAATGTTGCGTTAATCACGTCAACAAATTCACTTTCAAGCATGTATTTTAGGCCGTATGCGAGATTGTGCTTAAGCAAATTCCGCAGACGAAAAGCTTATAAAAAGTGTGAAAATGCGTTGTTTGAAGTTATTTTCATTTATTTTTATTTTGAAAGCCGGGCGTAAAATGTTTTCCTAACCAATCGGCAAGAAATCGTACCCCACCCACCCAAGTATTTGACGCTTAGCGACTTATAAATAACGCCGTCAAACTTATCAATACTAATTTTTCACTGGTGTCTTCACTGTCCGCATTTGCACTCAGCTCCAGTTTCGACTGGCGCTGTCGATATGTATTAATCACAGTACACTGATGCAGATACTGCCTACATAGGTATGGCGCTTTCATTGATACATAAACTAAGTTTGGAGTCCAACACATTCCCATACGCTGACAGATTGTACAAATTGTAGCAAAAGAAGAAATTGTTCAAAATCAGAAATACCTCCTGATGCCACAATGTTTTCAACTCCTTTCAATAATTATACAGTCAGCTAAAGATATTTTCTACCTCTTTGCCAATACATTTTAAAAGTCAAATGCTTCAGATTTGTTATACATGTATACATGTATGTGGGAAATGGTTAATTGAAACGAAAATTAATTTGGGAGCTTTATTCGTACCTACTGAAAGGATATGTTACCGTTTCCTTTAAACATTCGACACTCTTGCATCAGAATAACTTTATAAAACATTTTAGAATAAGCAGAGGTGGGCCAATTGTGCTCTCCCTTCCTTCCCATAATGTTTTAAACATTGTATTAAATCAATAACCCAAATTGCCCGCATGTTATATTGTTTCGTTAGATTCGTTCAAAGCAGACGCCGCTTAAATAATGGTTAACCACATACAACATATCTGCAGCAAACGCATTTCCTAAGACTTTCTTTCACAATATTTTAAGTCATGTGCAGCTGCATCGAAATTTGTCTGCAAATGAGAATGGCTTAATGAAACCTAAAAGCATTCATGAGTAAACTCATGGCCCTGCGTGATTTATTAATTTTGTATTCTACATATGATCTACTTATAGTCCATGATAAACATTGTATTGTTATAAATTGTACATTGTTTTAATTTGTATGTAATTGTGTAATTTATTGTTTGACAAGAAACTGTATGTGGTTTACATAAATACAATATCGCCTGTTGTATATTGTAGAACATGATCAGGGGCGTAGCTCCCTTTAGGCACTGTAGGCACGTGCCTACACATTTGTTCTCAAAATGCCCCGAAATGCAGCTGCGGCGATAGACATCTGCGTAATGTATCGACCAGATCAGCCTGCGCTGTCCGCGCAGACTGATCCGGCCGACACATTCCGTATTCGGGGGATAGATGTATAGAGTAGTTATTCCTGAAACAGAAAATCCACAGGAGGCGAAAAGTGTTTATCCGGGTAGGCCTGTGTGGCATGCTTAGGCTGATCCGGGTCGATACTTTACGCAGAGTCCACAATGTTGATTTTCTCACGAGATGGCCTACACATTGATTATTGCAAAGCTACACTTCTGATGATTGAACTAGTCCTGACACATTCGGCACTTGTATATATATAGATACATTGCCTGCCTGAATGTTCGTCAGTCTCATTAAAACCAGACATAAATTCAGGGGCGTAGCTTTGCAATAATCAATGTGTAGGCCGTCTCGTGAGAAAATCAACATTGTGGACTCTGCGTAAAGTATCGACCCGGACCTGCCTAAGCATGCCGCACAGGCGTACCCGGATATACACTTTTCGCCTCCTATGGATTTTCTGTTTCAGGAATCACTACTCTATCTATCCCCCCTTAGACGGAATGTGTCGGCCGGATCAGTCTGCGTGGATAGCGCAGGCTGATCTGGTCGATACATTACGCAGATGTGTATCGCCGCAGCTGCATTTTGGGCCTAAAGGGAGCTACGCCTCTGAAATTAACTCGCTCGTGTATACGTAAATCGAAGTTGTTTGGTCTGATTTTAATATGATTGGTATGTTCGTGCGACGCAATCTCGTTAGGTAGACAAGCCCACACACAGTAACGAAGATGAAGTGTTGAAGATACCAATGTTCGACCGCATGGCGTTTTCAAGCAGTTAATTAATTGTAGCAATATCTATTACTATATGAAGAGTTGTCTGTTGTGAAATCTTTTGATGAATGTCTTATGACATCTGGACAATTTCAAACCAATGTGAGAAAGGGAGAAGTTCTCTTTATCTCACATTATTTATTCAAATTTATATTCAAAAGTCTCCAGCTGCAAATGCGTCAAACCACGTCTGTGGTAGGAAGATATAACAACGTCAAGCTATTGCCATGTCAGGTTTTTCCGGCAGACTGGTGTATAATTAATTAGATGAGCGATAAAACACGGGATGTAATTTGCATATAAATTGGTGAATTAATTAGTGCAATTTGATTTAAAACAATGAATGTGCATGAGCCGAGAACCGAGAGATCTTATTAGTGTACATTCCCGCTTTCTAATTAACCAAAAGTGCATGGATGTCAACCATTCCCACATACCGACGCATTTGATGTATATTGTAACGGTCATCTTTTGAAAATATTGAGACAAAAGGAGCAATTGCTCAGCATGAGAAATTTCTCCTTTTGTGACGATGTTTTCAGCTTGATACAATAATTACACTTTCATACATTTTCGACATAGATTTTTCTTAAGTCGTCTACTGCAGTTGTTTGTTTGTGGGAAAGGGGGGATAACCAAAATACAGAGATGAAAAGGTGAGCGTAACATGTAAGCCTTCCAGAGTTACCTCTCTTGAATAAATGTTTTAAATGAGAATCGGTGTGTATTCAGCAAAGATATGCCCTGATTAATTGAACTGGACTTTCACAGGTTCAAAGATATAGTGCGATGTCACACACAAACGTTACGTTTTTATATCAATTCCCCGACACAGACGAAATGTGACGCCACAGAAACACACCCATTTTGAAATATTGTGGGCAAATGAGACATTGGACCTTACCAGGCGTCATTTGCTTTAAACACATGTGAAGAAAAGATTGTAACATTAGGAGAATATGTGGCTTAATTTCAGTAAGAGCTAAAACATTATGTAAAATGAATATTTAAACACTTTCTTCTATTCCAATAATGCTTGCAAAAATTCGATAACTGCAGAAGTATCAAAAGTCATCTATATCAGGGATATAGCTAAAGGAAATATGAAGTCGGAATACATATGAGCCGTTCCCCGAGAAAACATACAGCATCTCTGCGTAATGTATCGACCCAGATCAGCCTGCGCAGGCTAATCCGGACCGACACATTCCGTCTCAGGGTGATAGAGGTATAAAGTAATTATTCCTGAAACAGAAAATCCACAGGATGCGAAAAGTTTCTGTCCGGGTTAGCCTGTGCGGAATGCTTCGGTTGATCCGGATCGATACTTTACGCAGAGTCCACAATGTTTGTCTTTTTCTCGTGGAACGGCTCATATAGAACATAATTGATGTTTTGAGTAAATATTAAAGTGTGAATTAGAGAATTGATAAATCCCTCAAGACAAGGGGGTTAATTTATGTAAAATACGGTTCAGTGTAGTAGATGTGTGTTTTATGATAATGCTATCTAACACAGCGTCTGTCTGTCTATATGTATATTTACTACTCAAACGAGAGTTATTTACTTTAACCTGTATTCAGATGAGGGTTTTTATAGGAATATGTGTTTTTATACCAGCTTATTTAGATTAACTGCTAAAATGGCCCTGAAGTCTACACTTCGAGTAAACAGTATAACTAAATCCAAAGTCACATACACATATATATGTATCTGCTTAAACTCAGGGGAAACACGAGTAGAAAGTTTTAAAGGAATTTCCCTTGTACGTTAAAACAGAAACAAATGTTCAATGGCATATCAGTCAAGTGTCAACGTGCAGGAAGAATACAGCGTTTTAATTGTGAATGAGTCGATATAGGTTTGCGGACATTATAGGGACTGAATCCCATATGAGAAAAAAGCGAAAAAAAAAAAGAAAATTGTTAAAAATTGCTATTACCTTGATGTTTTTGCATGTAAGGCATTGAGATTTGCTGACTGATGTACTACAATATATGCACACTATTAATATTGCGGAGATTTTTCGTTATTTTACATTGTAAAATCTACTGGGTTAGTAACCCAGTAAATCTAAAAAATATTGCTGTATATTTATCACATGATCACTAAAACCGAATTGACAATCTCCTTCGCAGAGTTGTCGTTCCTTACACTCACGCATACATGAATGTAATGAGTCGATAATGTTAGAGAATGCCGAATTGAATCCACAAATTCAAATGAACAAGAGGAAATTCCACGGTATTTTTAAACGGGAAAACACGGAGCGGACGTTTTTTTAACTGCTTATTTCCTATGAAATAATGAAAAACAAGACTTGTACGACCTTCTACAACATTCCGTTACATATATATCGACGTATTGTGGATTAATTAGAATAAGTATAAAATATAACGATTTTGGACCATTATGGTGTTCAGTCCCTTTAACGTATCTCCCGCAGATAACTCTGGTGACAGTTCTCAATAACAGCAGATGATTCTCCTTCTGTCATTATGTTTTAAAAAGTCACCTGCATCAGATACGCCATAAGACATCTGTATGTGTGGTAGGGTTAAACGATATCTAGCGTAACGCTTTCAATTCAAGTTTCAGTTTATGTCAAGCGTTTACTTACTGAATCCAAAAAAAGTAACATAAGTGCAGTTTATGTCAAGCGTTTACTTACTGAATCCAAAAAAAGTAACATAAGTGCAGTTTATGTCAAACGTAACATAAGTTCAGTTTATGTCAAGCGTAACATAAGTTCAGTTTATGTCAAACGTAACATAAGTTCAGTTTATGTCAAGCGTAACATAAGTTCAGTTTATGTCAAGCGTAACATAAGTTCAGTTTATGTCAAACGTAACATAAGTGCAGTTTATGTCAAACGTAACATAAGTTCAGTTTATGTCAAGCGTAACATAAGTTCAGTTTATGTCAAGCGTAACATAAGTTCAGTTTATGTCAAACGTAACATAAGTGCAGTTTATGTCAAACGTAACATAAGTTCAGTTTATGTCAAGCGTAACATAAGTTCAGTTTATGTCAAGCGTTTACTTACTGAATAAAAAAAAAAGTAACATAAGTGCAGTTTATGTCAAGCGTCTACTAACTTAACTCACAAATAATAAAATAAGTTCAGTGTATGTCAACGATCATTAAAATACGTTACAATGAGGCATTAGTTTGACCGACCTAACTATTGTTGTCAAGCCCACTTTATGGCGGCTGTTTTTTAAACTGGAAATTCAGAGACAGGGATAAAGGTTGTCGACCGGGATAAATGCACTCTTCTGTAGAATAATAACTGCATTACATTTAAAACATGGCATCATTTGTACAGAAGACATCGTGCATCTATTCCAGCACACATCATAATTGAGCAAAAGTCTGCACTCCAGATCAACGTAGATTCAGATCAACCTGTGTATCCATGCAATCTGATCCGGATTGTAATGTGTAGCCATCCGGTCAGAGGGGCATCACGGAAGCTACAGGAGAGCGGTTCTGGTTTTATCAGAATATCTAATTTGATTTTAGTTGACATTCATTTCAAGATCTCAAAATGTCGGTTTTCTTGTGACGTTGTCAAATTGTAATCTATATATATTATATATAGTGTTGGTGAATCAACAATGGTAGCTGATAACATTCGACATTTAGGACCTAATATAAATAAATTTATAACACTATTTACATACCATCTTCTCCTCCATTTCTCACACTGTTATCTACATCCTGATAATCTGATATAGAGGGAACATCAAGGTCTTCGTCTGCTTCAGCCGTCTGTAGAAACTGTAATAACAATTACACATCAGTGAAGTTAATTCTTTCCCATAGACAGGCGCATTTAGACACATCTGCAGAAGACGGCTTTTAAAAACATTGTCACAAAGGAAGATATTGCTTATAAGACCAAATTTATTTCAAATACAGTCCAATCTGTGATAAAGACCACCCATGGGAAGAGTACAATATGCTCTTTGTTCACAGGTGGTCTTTAATTACAGGATAATGTATGCAGAAAATGAGTAATTTGAAGGTTAAAAGTGTGGTCGCTAAATACAGGGAATTACTAAACAAAGGTGGTCAATAGCACAGGTTTGGCTGTATATTCAATATTGTCAAAATATAATATTATGACGTAGACAATCTGCATATATATATATATATATATATATATCTGTTAACTGTGTTTCATTAATTCAGTTATATGTATTCCAATAAAACAAAAATAAATGATGAAACCACATGTACGTCTTAACAAATTAGTGTACATGTATTGTATATACAAAAGTCGATGACAACTGATATATGAGCTGTCTCGCGAGAAAACCAACATTGTGGACTCTGCGTTATATATCAACCCGGATCAGCCTAAGCATGCCGAGCAGAAATACCCGGATAGAAACTTTTCGCCTCCTGTGGATTTTCTGTTTCAGGAATCATTAATCTATACCTCTATCCCTCTGCGACGGAATGTGTCGGCCCGGATAAGTCTGCGCGGACTGCGCAGGCTGATCTGGATCGATACATTACGCAGAGGCTATAATGTTGGATTTCTCGCGGGACGGCTTAATAATTGTATTTCATGAATCTTAACAAATTATTTGGATCAGTGGCTTTTCTACGATACAGTAATAGACATAATCATTTCAATTCCATATTTATATATGTATGTATAAATGAAATATTGAGTTGTTCATACGTAACACACGTTTGTTCATGTTTCATTGTGTTTATGGTTGAGGCCCTCATGGAAGATTGACTTGCATACATGTACTATGTCAAATGAGTGTCCTATCTAAATAAAGCCAATTATTGACGCCGCGTGGAAGCGCGGCGTTAATATGGGATAGTTTTTAATTTTGTACCATGGGGTGATTATTATTGTTATTATTATTATTATCTACGCACAGGGTCAGATCGGGTCAATACTTACAAGTAATACATGTAGACAGAGGATGGAGAATCTGGAAAGCTTGATGTAGAAGCTCATCTGGACCTTTCATATGTAACTAAACACCAAGTTGCGTCAGATTCAACATATAATAATTGTTCAACTCTTTCAAAACAAGCAAAAATCAGCCATGGGTGAAAGTTGGATTTGTTTAATATTGTAGATTCAGATCCGAACAGTCTGATCAAGATCTACATTGTTCACGTATTATTTGCATAAGCTTGTTAGAATCTTCTTGCTACTTAAATATTTTGATAAGATGGAGCAGGTGGTCACTGTGATCTGAACCTACACTGTACAGAAATGTCAAATTGTATTTTTTGCACGTCACATGAAAATCACCCCCTGGAAGTATATATGTCATGTCATCTCAAATACGATGATATGACACCCACGAGAAAACCAACACTGTCGACTCTGCGTAAAGTATCGACCCAGATCATCCTAAGCATGCCGCGCAGGCTAACCCAAACATACACTTTTGGCCTCCTGTCGATTTTCTGTTTCAGGAATCCTTACTAAATACCTATATCCCTCTGCGACGGAATGTGTCGGCCCGGATTAGCCTGGGCGGACTGCGTAGGCTAATCTGTGTCGAAACATTCCACAGAGTCCATAATGTTGGTTTTCTCACGGAACGGCTCAAATGTATATAGCTTACACACGAGTAGAAGGTGAGCTAAGAAGATCCAGATCATACTACAAGGAGACACATGCTGATTTAGACATTCGTTGACTTATTTGAACAATTACTCATTACCAATAAATCGAGAGGTTTTTGCTTACGGGTCGCTAACATAATAAGCAGGGGGAGCGGGAAAAGGCTGGCATTAAAAAGTGTCCAGATTTTTTCTTTTGAAAAATCAAAATACGCATCGCCCATACAAGCAATGTGGCAAAATAATAAATACACAAAGTATACGTTCTAACACATACAGGAGAAGAGAACAATGTAAACCAAGACTAGAGTGCCGAAAATGGTCTATGTATGGAATAAGCATTAATAACTCGACACAGCAGTCTTACAGAAGACGGCATAATAACCTGTATAATATATGGCATAGTCATTTTGAAGTCCAAAAAGACACGAGGATTAAACGAAGATTAAAATTTCAATAAAAGAATAAAATCCTTAAAAATTGAATGACATTTTATCGGATACGATCGGCAGACAGTGGCTTAGGTACTCACTGAAGGGGAAAGGGCGTCCTTTACAATGGCTCTTGTTTTTGTTTGTTTTTGTTTTACTCTTTCCCATATGCAGGGACTCTTTGAGGGTTTTAAAAAAAAATGTGGTAAAAGGAAACAATTGTTCATGTTTAACGATTTCACCTTTTTGCCACGACGTTGTCAACTCTATTCATTATGTTTACTTGGAAACCTACATTCAAATAAATGCCGAATAGTTTTCCTAGATGCTTTCAGTCGTCTGATGCAGATGTGGAAAAAAAGGTTTAACCCTTTCCCTCATATAGACGCTTTCTGACGCCTCTGCAGCAGACGGATTTTTGAAAACATAGTGACAAAAGAAGAAATTGCACAAAACGTGCAATTTCTCCTTTTGCCACAATGTTTTCCACTTATAGTCATAGGTTATCCATTCAATTATGGAGATTTTCTATTTTTTGACAAAATACGTTCAAAGTCGTCTACTGCAGAATTGCCGTATGAGGGAAAGGGAAGTCTCGCTATGATATTGAATGGTATAGAGGAGTCTATGGTATAAACGTCTATAGATGTGAGCGATAGTCGACTAAAGAGAGAAAAACCCAACAAAATCCCATGTTCGACCTGAGTAGACCAAGGTCAACCAGTCCCTCCTGACAGTCCTGGTATGAACTTGCACTAATCTCGAATTAGTCAAAAGGTGTTCATTAAGATCAGGTGGCATGGATGCGCAGACTTGTATTAATATGCACGTGTAGAAGATACTCCTAGACCGGGTGTCATACAGACCGTGTGTATTTGTGACAAGTGTAGGCTATCATTCATTAACACTTTCCCTCAAACGACAATTCTGCAGCAGACGACTTTGAATGGATAACCTTTAACTTAAAGTGGAAAACATTGTGGCAAAAGAGAAATTGCTCGTTTTTAGCAATTTCTTCTTTTGTCACTATGTTTTTAAAAATCCGTCTGCTGCAGAGGCGTTAAGAAAGCGTCTATATGAGGGAAACGGTTAATACTTTCATACAATTATGATATAAGATGAAATTCACTTTTAATTAGAAGGTCCATTTTGACCACCTAGTCTTACAGTTTGACCAGTGCTCCAACTCTTACTAGAAGACGGCACATTCATTGACTCACTGGCGTAGAGCCTGATCAAACCCATGCACAATGTCTTCTAAATTAAGACTGTTCATAAGTGTATTTGGGCCGATTTCCCTGCGATGACGTTCAAATGGTAATGAAAAAAACCTAAAATAATTGTGAATCCGGAATTGGTCAAACAAAATAGTTTCATCCAATCTTTCGTTGTGCTGGAACTTGTCCGAAATAATGATTGACACAGTCTCATCACTCTCAATTTATACAAACAGTTTAGCCATTTTAGTGACATAGAGGACACGTGACCTCTGTAACAGCTTGGACGACGTTTCAAAGCATTGTCGGTAAAGGAGAAATTGCAATGAGCAATGTCACCTGTTCACACAGCCTGTTCAAAAATGTATTTCATTTGAACCCTTTCACTGCCGAACTACACAAAGTCGACTCTTTCATGTTGGATAATTAGACGAACAATTTTCGTCCAACAGGAAATTTGTTAAAATGTAATGTCTTAACCCTTTTCCTCATGTAGACCCTTTCTGACGCCTCTGCAGCAGACGGCTTTTTGAAAACATAGTGACAAAAGAAGCAATTGCTCAAAACGAGCAATTTCTACATTTGCCACAATGTTTTCTACTTTTAGTCATAGGTTATCCATTCATTTATAGAGATTTCCTATTTTTTGACAAAATATGTTCAAAGTCGCCTGCTGCAGAATTGTTGTATGAGGGAAAGGGTTGATGGCAAACATTGCAGATATCAGGAGAGACAGCTCGTCACGATATCTGCATTGTTTTCAAAATAATTTAAATGCCTTTGGTAGTTAAATAGTTAAATATAAAAAGAAATATATAGAGGATTCAATTTTTTTTCGAATGTTGTGAAAGCAGACGACACTTTAAAATAGCATATTAAGTAAATGGTAAATGGTCTCTTATTGACTGATGACCGAGGTTAGCTCTTTCCACCATGCAGACGACTTTGAAAAACATTGTGGTTTAAGGTAAAATTGGCCATGATATCAGCAGTTTCTCTTTTTGTAACAATGTTTTCAACTCTTTGCAGTTATTATACTTTTATGTATAAAGATGTTCCATATGTTTGCCTAGATTCTTCAAAGGTCGTTTACTGTATATTGTACCAAACAAAAGTCGTCTGCATTAGGTAAAAGGGTTAATGATACTCTAGGTGCTATGATTCTGTAAACATTGTCATTAACTCTATATTTGTATATAAACACAGTATCACATAATGGATCATCGATCTAATCCAACAATTAACGATTCCCCTTATACAGACGACATCTCACCCTTCTGAAGCAGACGACCTTATCCCGCAATGTTTCCAATTGTAAGAAACTTGTATTCAAAATGTGTCTAGTGTTACTATACGCGATTTCATTATATTTTTGTTTTCAAAACATTTGCAACCTCTCCCGCATTAAACAAATCTGCAACAGACGAATTTGAAAACATCTTGGCAAAATATAGAAACAATCTATAAATACAAGTTTGTATAGTTATTGAAAAGAGGTGAACACCTTCTTGCAAAAAGAGAAATTCCTCATTATGAAGTTTTTCAATGTCGCCTGCTGCAGATGCGCCAAAATGTGTCTGCATGTTGGAAATGTTTAACATGTAATAATAGGTAAATGGCGAAGTCATTTACCAAGTGGACTTATCCATTTACTCGAAAGAGTTCCAATTCTTTTTTATGTTTAACCCTTTCCCACAAAGAGACGCTTTCTGACGCCTCTGCAGCACACGACTTTATGAGCAATTTATCCTTTTGCTACAATATTTAAACTCTATTCAATGATGACACCTTCATTTACAAACAAGGACTTACCATGGAAGTAATTAGATGCTTTCGAAGTCGTCTGCTTCAGAGTTGTTGTATGTGGGGGGGAAACAGGTACTTCTAGTATCCATGCCTTCAATTCCAGCTAAAACATTTCCGTTCTATTCATTGAGTTTGTTTACTCACTGCTACCTTTCAGTAAATCAACATTTTAGTGTGTTTGCGCGACTTTATGTACATTAACACCTATTGCCGCGTGAACTTCTAACTCTTTCCCATATACGTGCACAACAAGTTTTGTGAGTAGACGATTTTGAAACTGTTTTAGACAGAAATATGGAAAATTTCAATAATTAAACGTATACATCCATTGAGGAGAGTTGAAAACATTAGGAAAGCGTTTTATCCTTTACACAACAAATCAGCAGCAGACGACCTTAAAAACATCAAGGTTAACATAAAAAAATCTCTAGTGAAAAACATTGCGGCAAAAGGAAAAATTGCTCACTATGAGATACATCAAAACGTATAGACCTGTAAGTAGGTAACGGTTAAGAATATACATGTAGTTGCAAAAAGACCATTCATAACCAGGGGCGTAGCTTGGCAATAATCAATGTGTAGGCCGTCTCGTGAGAAAATCAACATTGTGGACTCTGCGTAAAGTATCGACCCGGATCAGCCTAAGCATGCCACACAGGCGTACCCGGATATACACTTTTCGCCTCCTGTGGATTTTCTGTTTCAGGAATCACTACTCTATCTATCCCCCCTTAGACGGAATGTGTCGGCCGGATCAGTCTGCGCGGACAGCGCAGGCTGATCTGGTCGATACATTACGCAGATGTTTATCTCCGCAGCTGCATTTTGGGGGCATTTTGAGAAAAAATGTGTAGGCACGTGCCTACAGTGCCTAAAGGGAGCTACGCCCCTGATACAATAAGAAACGACAATTTGCATTTCTACTATTATTCATTACCCCTGGTGCATACACAAATGTTGCTATGCTGTTGTGTCGCCTGCAATCTCTTCGTCAATGGCCGTTCCACAGTATGACGTTTTTACACGCGACACATGTGTACATCCAAGCACTCCTGCTTTCTAAACTATTTTATTTCATTAATTGTACATGAATTCAACGAACGAAAATATATTACAACAAAGGATTTACGATTCTTTTTACCAGCGGAATAAAGATATTTTAGCATTTTCTAATGACACATCTCATCCATTGAGTTTTACAAATCAATACCATTTTATCATTTGGAATTTGTTTGCTCTGTCAATAGTCAATTAGCTATACAACATTATTATTATAGCAAATTACTTCGAATTACGCGATAGATCGATATGTTATATACAAACCGATAATCGTACCGCGTCGTGCGATTTAGGGTCGTAATGCATCTGTGACGAGTGAAGCCTCAGACGAGTCTGTGCATCGGCACAGTCTCACCCAAGTCTTCACCGTCCGCATATATATGTTAGACATGCCTAAATGCACCTTCTGGCAAAAAGCTGTAAGTGTAGCACAGTTAAATTTAAGCCAATATGGTTTTAACCCTTTCTCTCAGACAACAATTCTGCAGCAGACGACTTTGAAAACATATTGGCTAAACTATAAAAAAATCCCCATAAATATCAGTTAAATTATTAAATAGAGTTGAAAACATTGTGGCATAAGGAGAAATTGCTCGTTGTGAGCAATTTCTTCTTTTGTCACAATGTTTTCGAATGTCGTCTGCTGCTGAACAGTCAGAAAGCGTCTATGTTTCAAGAAACAGTATCTCTTTGAACCCTTAACATTTCTGCGCATGATGGTCTATTTCCAAAGGTGTATTAATGGATCCCCACTAAAATCCTCTGAGACGGGATGTGTGGGCCCGGATAAGCCTGCGCAGGCTGATCCGGTTCGATACATTACGCCGAGTCCATAGTGTTGGTTTTCTCGTGGAACGGCTCAGATCTATATATCTATGTAACTAAAATCATGTATAAAGTTATCATATCAGACAGTAAGTATTTAGAAAGTTTATATACTGTTTGAAAAGACGTGAATAGATAACTTGTATATTATTACGAATATATGTACTAGAACTGACTCATCCAACACTAACTTCGTCGTCTCGGAAGTGTATTGGTTAAAGCGTTCGCCTTGAGGGCGAGAGACAAGGGTTCGATCGAAGGTAGGGTCAACAATAAATGGTAGGAGTTCCCCCCCCCCCCCCCCCCCCCCCCCGGCCACGTCATTGTCGTGCATGTCTGCTGGGATAGAATGAGAGAAAGAGACAGACATAGATACAGCCAGTGAGAGACAGAGACAGAGACAGATTAAAAGAGAGACAGACAGACAGACAGACAGACAGACAGACAGTAATTATCCTTATGCCTCAAAGTTTTTAGCTCTATTCATTAATTGAACTTTGTTTTTTAGAAAATTCTAAGCTTTTACTAAGATGTTGTCAAATTCGTCCGCTTCAGATTTGTCTTATTTGGGAAAGGGATAAACGCACAGGTTATTGGTCAAGCGACTTTCTAACATGTGCAATATTGGTCCAGACATTTGTTTTGCTTGTAGAACATTACACATTGTCATAAAACTAGCAATAATGGTACATTAACTGTTTGATGCAGTTAAGACAGGATAATAAAATCTGACATTTTTATGACGAATTGTATTATGTTTTTTAGTAGAAAGTATTTTATAAACACACAACACATAAGTTTAGCACGTCCACGGGGAAATGAACGAGTTGAAATATCACATACACGAGCGTGTTGGAAGATTTTGTTAACTTTTGTAGATTTTGATAAGACTGAACAGATGAACAAGGTGTTGTACACTGTACAGAAAGGTCAATTTGTAAATATAAGTATTACGTTTGATGTCTATTAAAAAGGAGAGAAGAACAATCCATATATCCGGTATGCAAATTAGATGCAGTATTTTAGCCAATCAAAAGAATCCATATGTTCTGTCCGGTACTCTCGATTGCCAAACGTGGGTTATGCATCACAAACAAAAGTCATGTGATGCATGAGAACCGGGTAGTTTTTAATGCTTACTTGTTGGTTTGTTTGTTTAACATGGCGATGAGCGTGGCTTAAAATACGCCTTCGGATCTATGATACTTGACATAAAGCAGATAGATTGTTTTAACATAGTCCAGATTGTTTATTGAGAATGGAATTACGCGTAAATGCGATTGAGTCGTAATTTGGGGTAGTGCATCTTCGGAAAGCGAAGACTTTGGTCTTTGGTCTTATATGAATCTTCTGTCAATAATGTAGTATTGTAGCCCCGTTACTGGTCCGCCAATGTAGCGTTAAATGACGTCAAACCGGGGAGTAAATAAGACCTGAAACCGCCAGACGCGGCTCATTTGAAACATTTTTGAAAAACATTTGAAACATTTAATCATATCAAGGCATATAATATGCATGTGATAAGAAGAGGTTTAAACAATAATGAAACAGTAAAGTATGATAAATCATTAAAACAAATATTTGAAATCCTAATAATATGAAACATTAGGTACATGAAGTCGAATGACTACAATTGATATAAGGAATGTTGAGTATTCGGAGAATGTTTAATTAATTATTTAATTTTCCTCACCTATAGAGAAGATGAACATAAATGTATGTCACTGTATTCAATGTACAACGGTACACGGAGGTTTAGAAATGTCCAACATGACCGGTTCTAGTAGAAATGGCTTTCACTCCTTGGCGTTCAGGATTGTGGGGTAAGCATTACGACTGACTCGCTGGTGTCAGGATAACTAGATCCGTAGTACTTACCCAAGTTTATTAAAGTGTAATATGTGCTCAGAATGTGTGCCCAATGATCTGATTGGTTAGATGCAAATTCGTTCACCCAATTTACAAATCATAAGCCTTATTTGGAGCATTGAGTTCATTTCTGAACATCGAGAACGTTTTCAGTTTTATAGTTTCGGACCCTGGTAACGCCCTGATTTACCTGATATCCCTGATATACCTGAACATTGTCAAAAGCGTCGTGAAACACTTTACTGACACATAGATATAACCGTTACACTTTTCGTTCGTTGATATGCTAAAGTAAGTTGACGGGCCAAACCAGTTTATATGATGGTATTAAATTTTTTAACTTCGTACCGTGATACAAACCGGTTTCTAGTCCTTCGCCTAGCTTTAATGTAACAATACACGGAGTTGTGTCGCGGTCACATTTCCGAAACATCTACCGTTGTATGTCTATATTGAATGCAGTTATGGTAAAAGAAAAAAAAAACACGTTAATGTTGACAATTTAAAAACTTATTATAAACCTTCCCAATTTTCTTTCACATGATAACATATAAAAGTATTTCAAGTCCATTTTGATTAATTATATTATTGAATATTGCGTTTATGTTCAATTACACGTCGGTGCGCATCATTAATCTTTTTGAAATTATTAGTGCAGGTTTTATACTTTGTTGAGATGAATTACAAGTGAAACTTCAAACGAGTACCTGATACGTCATATCCAGAGTCGTTTGCTTTGAACAACGTCTGAGAAAAAAGTTATATCACGAAGAGAGAAAGTATGCTTTTCTTTGTGAGTTGAAAACTTATGAGCAATTGGTCGTTTTGGGGAGATTCTCATTTAGCAAGACTGTTTTAAAAAGTCACCTGCTAGTAAGGCATCAAACATCATTTGTATGAAGGCCAGGGAAATGGATCACAGTTGCTGACAAACTGTGTATTTATTTCGATAGAACTTGGAAGATTAAGTTCGTACATATATTTAGATTCTCTCAGAAATATGTACCATGGTTGTTATTCCTGGAGCACACTACACAATGAGCGGTTGACAAAAATGAGCCAGGAGAGAGAACAATTGATTGATTTGGGCTTAACGCCGTTTTCAACAATTCTTCAGACATAATACGGCGGCCAGTTGACATATTCATGTGTTTCATAGACTTCTCACACCAGTAATCCACACAACATACTTCCCAAGCAACTGGCTGCTTTTCCACATAGACTGTTTGTCCATTGGTGAAAGATGAATGACGCTTGTCACAGTGACTTTTGTCAAACGTCTAAAAGAATGTTGGCCGAGCTCGGATTCGAACTCAAAACCCACTGAATGACAGCCTGCGTAGCTACCGACTGACATACCGGGGCACGGCTGGAAAGATCAAAGCGGTTTAAACATTGGCATGTACATCAAGCTATGTACCGAACAAAGAATAGACACAAAAATGGAAATGTGACAAAAACGTGAAAAATAATGAATGCCGGACAGACAGGTGTGACTATCTTGAACCTTGTCTCGTTGAACGTCTCGTTACCAAACAGTGTATGCTTAGATCAGGCTACACAACAAATCTGAATCAGACATTTGAAAACGTAAAGACAAACTAAGTAAAATATCTTTAGGGAAAGTTTAGTTCTTGAAAAGAGCTGAACACATTGTAGCAAAAGGAGAAATTGCTCATTATGAGCAATATCTCCTTTTGTCAATTTTTTTTTCAAATGTCGTCTGTTGCAGTGACGTCAAAAAGCGTACCTGTGAGAAAGGGTTAAATATAAAACATGAAGGATGTGCAATGGTATAATAACTCGCATCCTAACGCTATATAGCAACGACAAGTTGACAGTTATGTGTCTATCCAACCCTTCTCTTAACAACACTGATATAAGAGCCGTCTCGCGAGAAAACCAACATTATGGACACTGCGTAAAGCATCGACCCGGATCAGCCTAAGCAGGCCGCGCAGGCTAACCCGGACAGACACATGTTTGCCTCCTTTGGATGTTTTGTTTCAGGAATCATTACTCTATACCTCTTTCCCCCTGAGACGGAATGTGTCGGCCCGGATTAGCCTGCGCGGACTGCGCAGGCGGATCTGAGCCGATACATTACGCAGAGGCCATAATGTTGGTTTTCTCACGGGACGGCTCAAATGAAAAATTTAGGGGGCCTCATCTCCAGAACAGCATTTGTAACCCTTTCCCTCATTTAGACGCTTTCTGACGGCTCTGCAGCAGACGGCTTTTTGAAAAAAATATTGACAAAAGAAGAGATTATTAAAAACGAGTCGATACATTACGCAGAGGCCATCATGTTGGTCTTCTCATGGAAAGGTTCATGAATAACCCTAAGTAAAACATATTAAAAATCGGATACATTGAAAGTACCTGAGAACACATTTCTGACATTCATCTGGAAAACTGTAAACACATTTCAAGTTGAAATCATTGTTGAAAAAGGAAAATCGGTCGTCACAGTATGAACAAGTTATTATGTTTTCTGTGATTTTTTTTTAAAATGGTCTGCGTAAAGGGCTTCAAATGTCACCTGTATTTGAGAAACTGATAAAGTGAAATTAATGAAAACACATACCATTTTGAAAAAAGGGTGTAGAAAACATGTGGGGAAAAGAAACTATTCACTATAATTTCAATGTGGATTTTCAATAAAAAAAATTTAATCTGCTTTTAAACATCTTCAGACATCTTGAATTTGAAAGTAGCCTTTTGGTAAAGATCATAAAAACAGTGTTGGAAAATTGGAAGTTACTCATTTTGAACATGCTTCCTGCAATAAATTCAAATTTCGTCTGCTGCAGAAGCATCACATGTCGTCTGTATCAGCGTAAGAGTTACGCGTAGTTAGATAACTAGGTAGTTATGAGGACAGACTGGGTGTGTTTGTTTGAAACAGACATTATTTAAATTTTATCGTGAAAAATGACAAAAAAATGGTTTATATTTACGTACGTGATTTACGATTCATTTGCTGAGGACTGAAAAAATCATATACCAAATGGATTTCCTCTAAACCGAGAGCTTTTCTTTCGTTTTGTATCACATTTTGAAATAGCCTGCATAAACATTTATGCCATTTAAACTGCTGAATCATTTTTTATGTAATCTGTATTGCCTTTAACTATTTGTTAATCCAAAGACAGTATATGATGTATGTCATCCAAACGGGACAGACTGAATCTAAGTTGTTAGAACTTGTAGTCTAACCCTTGTGTCGTATGCAAATTGCAGCATAATGAATGTTGTATATCATCTTGTGTATTATTTATCTGGCAATAAAATAAGTTTAAACTATTAACTTTTGCTTGGTCTTGCAATTGATTTTTCATGAGTTAATGTATATGTATTTGTACCACGTAGGTTTGTCAATGATAATTATTCCAAAAGGGGAGTTATGTTTCACTTAACCCTTTCCCACATGCAACCAATCTGCAGCAGACGACTTTGAAAACATATTGTCAAAAACCTGATAAATCTCCATAACAGATAGCTTAATTGTTAAATAAAGTTGAAAACATTGTGGCACAAGGTGAAATTGCTCATCATGAGCAATTTCACCTTTGGCCACAATGTTTTCAAAAGTCGTCTGCTGCTATTGCTTCAAAATGCGCCTGCATGTGGGAAAGGATTAACGATGCTTGGTAGTCAATAAATGATTCAATAATGAGACAGGTACTATTAGTTAACCCTTGCTCACATACAAACGCTTTTTGACGTCGCTGCAGCATACGTCGTTTGAAAGCAATTTGGCATATGGGGAATTTCTCATAATGAGCATTTCCCCCACTGGCAACAATGTGTCTTAGATAAAGAGTTATTTTCCATATGTTGTTAGTATGTTTTCAAAGTCGTCTGTTGCATATTTATTGTAGTGGGGAACAGTTTAATATTTGGAATTGCAGTAAAATTATAGATTTTGGATTTCACTGAATTTCCACGGAAGCATTATCATGCTCTGTACTATAGTTAATTTGTGATCCAGGAAAACCCGTGCATGACAATTATAGATAAAGCTCATATCCAAGTGTAAGATATTTAAAAAAGGTTTTGTGAACATTTCTGTTCATAATTCAAAATGGTGTATGATTGCGCAGACTGATCTTGAATAACATTGCTTGAAAAAGTTCCGATGTTGTTATTCCTGGAGAAATGCTTATCTGTTTAACAAGCAATGGTACATTGTCCGGCTAAATGTGATATTTATACTGAAACTGGAAATATGTTATATATATAGCTATTTTTCCGGCTGATTTGTATAGTCCTAGTTGTCCTCTTGCATGGGCGTAGCTCCCTTTAGGCACTGTCGGCACGTGAATACACATTTTTTCTCAAAATGCCCCAAAATGCAGCTGCGGCGATATACATCTGCGTAATGTATCGACCAGATCAGCCTGCGCTGTCCGTGCAGATTGATCCGGCCGACACATTCCGTCTTAGTGGGATAGATGTATAGAGTGGTTATTCCTGAAACAGAAAATCCACAGGAGGCGAAAAGTGTCCATCCGGGTAGGCCTGTGTGGCATGCTTAGTCTGATCCGGGTCGATACTTTACGCAGAGACTACAATGTTGATTTTCTCACGAGATGGCCTACACATTGATTATTGCAAAGCTACGCCCCTGTCTTGCATGATCCGCCTCGTGGGCTTTCGTCACCCTTACGCAATTTGAGAAATTGAATTAAGACCCCAAAAACATAGGGATCATCTACTCACTTAGACCAATCAACCAATGCAGTTTGAAGACTCTAGGATGTATAGAAATCCTGTTATTGGGCGGAAAGTCTAACAGACGTATTAACTAACAGACGGATGGACAATGCAAAACAATAGTAATCCCGAGGGGGGAAGATACTTAAAGATAACAATGATTTCTAAACTTTCTAGTTGTTTCTAGTTGTTTTCAAAGGATTCCTTGACCCATTACACTTATGTATGATTGTTTTACTACATCTAAAATGAAAAATGTGAGAGCCAAATACAGGGATACACAGTGTCACTTATTGGCGGCCATCTTGAAATTTCTATTACGTATTCGTCTGTGATTATACAATTACCTTCAAAGATTGCTTAACACCTTAAACCTACATATGTACTCCAAAAAATTATCCTATGTTTAAAATGTCTCAGTTTCGAGCCAAACACATGAACTGTTGGACATTATTGGCGGCAAGTTTGGATTTTCTTCGACCACTAGAATCTATGCTTAGAAACTAAAATTAGTATGAAGAGGCGGCCATCTTGGACGCCATCTTGATTTTCTCAAATGCTCAAGGGTGACCAAATTCCACCCGGCGGGTTCTGAGGACACCTAGGACTATATTAATCAGTTGCAAAAGAACAATATAAGAACATTCCGGGTTAAATCTTAAATGTCCAATCAGGCCTAACCACTAGAACCATTGCATTTAACACGGTCGGCAACGGTTTTAGAGATATAGCAAAAAAGAAAATGCTCAATGATAGAGAGATATGTCTTAGTAAAAAAAAGAATATCATAAATTTATTCTAAATAAAAAGGAAATCTCTCAAAGTTAAAACGGGTCGTCATATAAAATGTCCTATTTTCCAATGACGTCACTGTAATTATATGGGATGTCTCTTCGGAGATACATATGGCGGTTTAAGTAAGGGATATACTGGAGCAATCAGACCAGGAATGTTAATGTTTATATTTAACAGTCTCCTGTACACAATTATGAACGGGATATGTCATCTGACAGAATAGCCACCGCCTCAAAACTAGACTACTTTACTTCCGGTTACAAGAGATTTACTCAAAATGAGAAGAGAAAATTTAAGGGCGTGGTGACCTCCTGTTCTTTGTTAATTGGAAATCAAAATGTTCGTTTCAAAAGCTTCATTACTTAAAAAGCATGAAACATTTTTGTATCAATGATTTGCCCGACAATATGAGCTTTTGCAAAGATCCATGATCTTTTTTGTTTTTCCCCCAAATAAGGTAATGTAAAACCATCCACCAAGCAAATCGTCTTAGCCCTTTCCCACGTACAACAAATATGCAGCAGACGACCTTGAAAACGTAGTGACAAAAACCTGAAAAATCTCCATAAGATATAGCTTAATTGTTAAGTAGTTGAAAATATTGTTGCCAAAGGAGAAATTGCTCATCATGACCATTTTTTTCAAAAGTCGTCTGCTGCTTTTGCGTCAAATGCATCTGCAGGTGGGAAAGGGTTAAGATAACGAATACAGACGTCGTTTAGTTTTGTTTTCTTCGCAACAGCCTAACCTTAAGATATAATGTATTTTCGTTTTGACCTGTAACAATTTTAATCAAATATTTAGAAATTAAATTTAACGCGTTTCTAACAAAATGTTAATTATATTAACATTTCCAAGTCACGGTATTTTGTTACCATGGTCATTACTTGTTACAGATGACTAGAATGGTTGGGACATGCAGTACTTAAACATGGCGAGTGAAGCTGTAGTGTAGTCATTAGATGGTAACAGATCGATTAATTGATTGATTTATAAATTGGGGTTGAACACCGTTTTCATCAACTTTTCAGTCATATCACGGCGGCCAATTTACATACCAATATGTTTCCTAGATTTCTCACGCCAGAATTCTACACAGCGTTGTCCAAGCAACTGGTTGCTTTTCCGATTAGACAAATAGATTGTCGAATGGAATATTGTAAACTATCGGGAAAATGTTGGCAGAGCTGAGGTTCGCACTCACAACCCCTTATGTGACAGCCTGCGTATCTACGCGATTGAGATACCGGGTAGAAGAGGCAGATCTAATACCGAAGAAGGAAAAAATAACACGTGGAATTACGAAAAAGGGGACCAAAAAGCCGAGAAGAGGGACATGATCCATGTGTCGATAGGCATTAACATGACTAAGAAAGTAAGTAGTGTTCGGATACCACCCAAGACAATACTTTAACACGTGTATGTAACTGAGACGTATAATCAGCAAGGAGAATGATTGGGTCAAAAGTTCGTAATTGGTCATTCCTTATTTTGCCTCTTTTCCGATTGAGTTGATCGTTATTATTCAAAACAGATCAGTTCGTCTATTCATTGCATTAGTTACGCGATACTCTAATTAAGTGTCATGTTTCACATTTCATTCATGCTTTCTCCCTTAACAAGTTCCCCGATACAGACGAACTTTTAACCCATTGCAGCAGACGATTTTTGTCAATATTGTGGGTGGGGGAAATATATTGCTCAAGATGAGCAATTTCTTATTTTCTTTTCAACCAAAATGATTCTTTCATATTTTCAGATGTTATGCATTTTTTCACGATACATTTTTAAAGCAGAGGACAAAATGCCATATAAACATAACAGTCAACATTCCTCAACACTTTATAAGTATATCAGTTATTTCGTGTTAACATTTTCCAACAGACGCATTTTGAAGCTTTTGCAGTAGACGACTTTTGAAAACATTGTGGCAGAAGGAGAAATTGCTAATTATGAGCAATTTCGCCTTTTTCCACAATGTTTCAACTGTATTCGATAATAATACCTTAGTTTTTTCAAAGTCATCTGCTGCTCATGTGTTGTATGTGGGAAAGTGTTAAAGACTAATTTATTACAGCCAAAACTTCTAAGGTCATATTGTCATTTTTATCATACTAAAACAGTTGAGGCTCGAAAGCTATGACTACACTTTGAAAAGTCTATATGAATATGGAAATTCAAATGGCACAGAAAAGAAGCAAGCATAATGTCAGCTTGAAATCCATACCAAAATTTCCAGGTATTTTTCTCTCTCGTGAGAAGGGTGGGAAAAGGGAGTGTGATTAAAATTACTTGTTCGAGCAGTGTGAAATGAGTGTAATTTGGTGTAAATATGATACTAACCGGGCTGACACTTTTAAAATCTGATATCAAAATATTGGTGGGAACTAAAAAGGCGTAAAATTAATTGAACACGGTAGAAAATATGTGAAGTATATCCGTCATATGTATCAGATTTATAACAAATGCTTAACGCTAACCTGTTAACCCTTTCACTGATACGGCAATTCTGCGGCAGACGACTTTGAACGTATTTTGTCAAAAAATAGAAAATCTCCATAATTGAATGGATAACCTATGACAAAAAGTGGAAAACATTGTGGCAAAAGGAGAAATTGCACGTTTTGTGCAATTTCTTCTTTTGTCACTATGTTTTCAAAAAGCCGTCTGCTGCAGAGGCGTCAGAAAGCGTCTATATGAGGAAAAGGGTTAACCCTTTCACTAATACAGACCAATAACCACGTCTCTGTATAGCATTCGGCATTTGAAAACATTGTGAGATAAGGAGAAATTGCTCATGGCTAATTTCCCCTGTTCCCACAATCTTTTGAGCTCTGTAATAAACAATTGTCCTAAGATGTCAACTAAACGGATGAGTCTTAATATCATATCAAATGAACAAGTGACTTTCTGTAATTGGATTTTCACAGAATTTAGACAAGTTTGTTAACCCTTTCCCACATACAACACATCTGCAGCAGACGGCTTTGAAATGATCTAGGCAAAAAACAATAATAATTCTCTATAAATAAAACTATATTGATTGAAAACTGATGTTATGTTACGAGTTACGAATAGGGATGAAAATAATGTGGCAAATTGAGAAATTGCCGATTATGAGCAGTTCATCTTTGCAAAATATGTCGTCTGCTGCAGATGCGTCAAAATACGTCTATGAGTGGGAAAGCCTTGAAATAACAGAACATAATAAATACGGAATTGTCATTGCGTGTATATGAATGTATATCCTGGTGCACAAAGCCGACAGCTATTATGTAGTAGTGCATTAAGCAGGATAAAGTCTTTAAGGACGTCCATGAGATCTAGTTTATCAGTACTAGACATGGCTAGATCTACTTTGGGGGATTTTAGAAAACACATTATCCGAACTAGGTAAAAAGGAGGCTTTGTGTATAGAAAGCAAGACCCCTGCTCACCTTTAGAGTACGTAGTTTAATGTTGAAGAAGGGTTTCCAAAAGTTTGGAAACAACTTAATACAGAAGAAGTCAAATATCTCATGTGAGTTATACGCTTCAGATCGGGTTTAGCCAATGTACTGGTGCTTAGTTGAACACTTTGTGAGAAAAAGATCATTTGCTCGTTTTAAACAATTCTCTTTTTCTTATGATGTTTTCAAAAGTCACATATTCGCTAGTGTAAAGGGCATGGTTTTAAACCTCTCACAGACGCCTCTGCAATAAACGAATTTTTAAAACGTTGTAGCAAAAAGAGAAATTGGTCATATAGGGAAATTTCTCCTTTTGCCCCAATGTTATAAAATTTATTCAAGCACTGGTTTTTCTTTATATAGAGATTTTTGACTAAATGTTTTAAAAATCGACAGCTGCAGATGTGTTGTGTGTGGGAAGGGGTCAAAGTAAAATGAGAGGGTATATGTCATATATGAGTTACAGATGGAGTCACTTTATCTGTGGGGATTGAAACCCTTTCCCACATATAGACGCTTGCTGACGCCTCTGCAGCAGACGACTTTTGAAAACATTTGGACAAAACTATAGAAATTGCTCAACACGAGCAATTTCTCCTTTTGTCGCAATGTTTTCAACTCTTTTTGATAATGAAACCCTTACTTATGAAGAATTTTCAGGTCTTTGCCAATATGTTTTGGAAGTCGTATGCTGCAGATTTGCTGTATGTGGAAAAGGGTTAATATGAATATGAAACGTAAACTTACCTTATTTGTAGCATATTTTCCTTGGTTAAATTTTCCATTTTGATTTGACACAAACACATCATCGTCCACACTTGGTATCGTAGGTCTATGTTCTTCTACCACCTGTCCTTGTTCTAAGTTTGAGTTCTCGGTGCTCTCCGAACTTTCCCGTGACGAAACGAGAGCGAAATACATCCTACTTGAAGACCTATTTCACACACATTGCACAAAAGGTGATATACTACTATTTCTTCACACTGTAATTGACCATCAATGTGTAATTTATTCATGGTCAGGTCCAAAATCCACTAAAATACTTATACTGTCTCCATTCTGTCACATTTCTCAACTTACTGTTGAAATAAATATTCATTCGAAAATTACGATCCGCTGTTTAAACGATATATGAAACGTAGTGTAACATTTCACTCCTTTCATCATGGAACTTTTCTTATGGAGCGATTGTATTTATTTTGACTTTCCCAACCTAGATCTAGATCTAAAGACTTTATTTATATCTAATCTATCTAACCTCTAATCTAGTAAACGAGAAGCGTGAAGACAATGGACCGTAATACTCTCAGAGCAACAATAAATCAGATTCTTTTTTCTTTCTAGACGAAGCTTGTTAGCTAGACATAAATTGTGGTTTAGGTAGATAACAAAATAAGCATGTATTAATTGCCATTCCAAAGGACAACAAAAAACCACATAATTGTTATACTATAAGTCTAAATATTATATCTAAATAGGCCTCACGTTTTATACGATCCGAGTATAAGATAGAAACCTAAATTAATTTCTAAATGCTTTGCATAGACACATTGTAAGCAAAAAACAATTATGTGGGTAAAGAGACGAAAGGTATTTTTATGTGAAACCAACACTTTTTCTCTGATTATTATATATATTCTTAACCCTTTCCCGCATGCAGACGTCTAAATTGAATACATTGTGAAAAAAAGAGTAAATGTTCCCCCTAATTGTTTGATTGATCTACCTTATGGCTTAATATCTAACTTTTCTATAGGTTTCCTCAAATGTTTCACAATTGTCTACTGCAGATTGGTTGAATTTGAGAAAGGGTTAACTGACAGACAAGTGTTTGAAGTTTTCAACAATAAAAGTTCTTTAAATTATATGTAACATATCAAATTAATTTTAGCCAAGATATAAGCAAGGATGTAGTGATTACAGCGTCTGCCTTGGGAGCGGGAGACCAGGGTTCGATCCCCAGTCGAGTCATACCAAAGACTTTGAAGCAGTAGAAATGGCTTCCCTCTGTGACGCTTAGGGTTGTCGTGATTTCATTACGACTGGTGCATCATGACCAGGATAAATAATACCGATAGTACCGGTAATTGACCCAGGACACGCTGTGACGTAACTGAAATAGTGTTGAAAGCGGCGACAGTCACCACTCAAACACACACATCATTCAGAAAACAACAACAATGTCATTACCACACGTAAAACTGTATATATAGACGTTAATGTGACGTTTTACGACGGCCCGAGCTATTTCCTTGTAGAAAAAACACACAAAACACGCATGAAACCTTGTGAGAAAAGCACCCACTCACTGTCCGAGCATTATCCTGTTTAGCCCCCCTTTTCCGCCGAAGTACAAGAAATCTGCAGCAGACGACATTAAAAAGATCGAACGGGTTTAGAAGAGATCAGTATCTGACACAGAAAGGGTAACGTTGACTGGACGATAAATAACGCTAGACATAAAAAGCGATGACAACACATGAAAAAGTCAATATTAATACCTGTATAATGAATCACTTAAACATAACGTTTTGACATTTTCCAGCATGTTATCACACTGAGTTTAATAATCCCCGTTAAATAACATTATCCAGTTATGGAGTGCACCGTAACACGACCTGATAGCTAATGAAATCCACCCGCGTCCTTTCACTCAATTCACCCATGTCGTGATTACGAGCCTCATGTACACTGCTCGTAAAACCATGACACTTATCTGTCAAGTTTATTTCACTTGTACTTTGCACCGTGTTATACTATCGATTCCTTTAAGAAAGTTAATGCCGATTTGATCTGTGTAAGATACTATTTCTCTGTCTTGGATTCTAACGCATTCATGCACAATAAGAGATAAATTACTTCTTTTCTAATACTAGTTTACGTATTTTAGACATTTTATTATGACTTGCACTGTGGCAGAAATCATCATCATACCACGTGAATGCTCGTGTGAACATGTGCATACGCGTACACATCTCACCATAATCAAATATTTACTTACTTACAAACGTACATGTAGAAGAGCGGAACGTGTATGTCCTGAAGTCATATATACATGTGTGATCAAACTAATTGCGCTTTCATGTGATAACGAAACTGCGTTGAAACAATACCATATTTTGTTTGAGTGGGCTACGTCAAAAGATAGTTCCACGTACGCCCCAGTCGAAAACTACAAGAAGCTGACTGTAATCCTTTCCCTCATACTACAATTCTGCAGCAGACGACTTTGAACATGTTTTGTCAAAAAATAGAATATCTCTTTTATTGAATGGATAACCTATGACAAAAAGTGGAAAACATTGTGGCGAAAGGAGAAATTGCTCGTTTTGAGCAATTTCTTCTTTTGTCACTATGTTTTCAAAAAGCCGTCTGCTACAGAGGCGTCAGAAAGCGTCTATATGAGGGAAAGGGTTAAGCTGTTATTATTCCTTTTATTTATTATCTGATAATGAACTAATCTGATTGGAAGAATTCTCCTGGTACAAACAAATGTTTTACTTTTGGCAGAAAGTATACTTTTATTTTGGATGAACACACATTTTTCGTGCCAAAGTAAAAAAAAAAAATTGGCAACATTATACATTCCTAGTGATGATATTGTAGGAATCCTAAAATTCAGCGAAAATCCGCATCAAAATGATTACACAAACCTAATGGCTTGGTAGCATAACACCCAAACGAAACCCAGCCTTTCCTACTCTATTTTAAAACAAGAACTTCCATCCTATGTAATGGATCCACGTTCTAACACTTATTTCCACAGATTGAATGATAAAAACGAAATCCTGTCTAATCCTCGATTTAATCCCACATCTTTACATTCTTCCATGTCACTCAATCAATATTTACTCCGAAAATAAAAACATATATTTACCCCTTTAAGTTCACGAGCCACACAAAGCCCGGACTAGCGGCCTTTTGTATCACTAATAATATTAGAAATGAACATATATACTTAAGGTAAACTCTTACATTTAATACATAGTTTTTATACTTATTTCTGTCGCTTGTCTATATCGTAAAGAATGTAAAAACTATCCTATTCTTTATGAATTAACATTTTTGGGGCTTACGAAATTGAGTGAGGTTTATTATGAATATCGGAGAAATTTGTTTCAGTTTAACAAAACATGTAATTGTTACAAAAAACAGTAAGGTATTGTTTATTTCGATGAATGACAGCTTTTTTTGCAATATTTCTGATAACTACTATATCGTCTGCATGAAGTAGGATGTAAAGGGCTAATGTCGTCTGCCCTTGTGCTAAATATACCTATGTCGTAACTCAGGTGTTCGCATACTTTTATCTGCTAACCTCTGCATTTTACATACAAAGCGTTTTTGTTATCTATTCTTGTCGAAAAGGAAGACGCGCAGTCTTCGCATAGTTTCCGTGAAATATGTGGATTTACATGTACAATAGTTATGAACTTTCAACATTGTTAAGTAATATCACTTCCTCTTGACTTACCAAACATGTATCGAAACATTTAGTACTTGGTTGTCCTTATAGTACCATGTTAAGTGCGATAAAAATGACGGAGGGAAATGCACCAGAGATTGGACCAACGCCATCTCTTACTAAGCAGTGTCTCAAGTAATCACTCAGTCTCTGGCGATGCGAGGACATGATTTGTTCGTGTATGACAACGCTTTCAACAATTTTTCAGTTATATCACGGCGTTTCCTTTGTAAGTTACCAGTACTACTGGTCCATTTATCCTGACACCATTATCCAGTCAGTCGTAATGCTAACCCCACAACCCTGAGCTCCACGAAGGCCAGCCATTACTAAGTATGATTATGACTCTACCGTTGATCGAACCATCGACCTCCCGTACCCGAGGCAGACGATCTACCACTTCATCACCGAGGCGGGTGCGAGGAATTCGCCCTGCCGAATGATGGGAAATTCATAATCTAAATCTGGTTTGTTGTAACGCAAACGCTATTAACCACTGTGTAACACCCGAACAGCACACACACAAGTAACATTAACGCCTTCTCACATGCAACAAATCCGCAGCAGACGACTTTGAAAACATCTAGGCAAAAACATGGAAAATCTCAATAAATTATGAAGGTTTTATTACTGAAAAAGTTTAAAACATTGTGGCAAAAGGAGAAATTGCTCGTCGCAACTTCTCAAAACTAGTACATACGTATAAGTAAGTGATCGCTACCCACGATCAGTCAATCAGTCTCGCACCACTATATACTTGAAGGAATCTTTGCTAATTCAAAGATTTGTCTTTGATATAAGGACATATCTACATATTGCATTATTTAAGTACAGGTAACCCCCTTTCTCAAAGATGCAAACGCCTTTTGACGAATCTAAAGTGGTCGAGGTTTGGAATAATTTTGTGGGTTGGGTTGCATAGGCTGATCTGGAAATATATTGGTCGCAAATGCCCTAATGTTGGGTTTCCTATCGCATTGTTATAGATGTCCAACAATAAATTACAGCGCAAAAAGTGAATGTTTATTACATGATTTCCAGTGGATAAAATTATTACAATGGATTATATTATAACAGTGGATTGTTGCAATATAACAGTGGATTATATTATAACAATGTATTATTGAGATATAACAGTAGATTGTTGCAATATAACAGTGGATTACATTATAACAGTGGATTGTTGAAATATATCATTGGATTACATTATAACAGTGGATTGTTGAGATAAAACAGTGGATAACATCATAACAGTGGATTATTGAGCTATAGCAGTGGATTATTGAGATATAAAAGTGGATTACATCATAACAGTGGGTTGTTGAGCTATAACAGTGGATAACATAATAATAGTGTATTATTGAGATATAACAGTAGATTATATTATAACAGTGGATTATTGAGATATAACAGTGGATTTTTGAGATATAACAGTGCATTATTGAGATATAACAGTGGATTACATTATAACAGTGTACATGTATTATGAGATATAACAGTAGGTTATTGAGCTAAAGCAGTGGATTGCTGAGCTATTTTGAGATATAACAGAGGTGTTTGAGATATAACAGTGGCTTATTGAGATATACCAGTGGATTTATGCAATATAACAGAGTATTACATGATAGCAGTTGATTTTTGAGATATAACAGTTGATTGGTGAGATATAACAGTGGATTACTTGATAACAGTGGATTATTGAGATATAACAGTACATTTTGAGATAATTATTGAGATATAACAGTGACTTTTTGAGATAATTATTGAGATATAACAGTGAAATTTTGAGATATTATTGAGATATAACAGTGAATTTTTTAGATAATTATTGAGATATAACAGTGATTTTTTTAGATAATTATTGAGATATAACAGTGAATTGTTGAGATATAACAGTGGATTATGGAGATATAACAGTGGATAATTGAGATATAACAGTGGATTATATCCTGATAAATGCTTTCGTTATTTGAGCCAGTGCATGAACAGGGGTACAAGTTGGCATTTCTGAACAGTGAAGGTTCATATCACCTACTCAGTCTTATCAGAGTTTACGCATGTTGACGAACTATTTTAACATACTTGTGTAAGTAATATTTGAACAGATAAGGTATAATCAGACTGTACGGATAGACAGGCAGATCTAGATATATATACTGTTCTCAAAATCAAACTTGTACCTTTTCTCATGCAATGGCTCATTTACTAATAATCTATTCAAATCTCGACATAGCATCATCACACAGTAAAAGCATAAATGAAATAAACAAAACAATTGTTTGTTAAGATGTAAGATTTAGATATATTCCCATTTGTGAAACACACAAAGAATTATTTCACCCTTTGCATATATTATACTCATGGTAAATAATACTTCGCGCTTACGTAGAAAAAATTATATCTCGGGCGTACAATGAAACAAACAATTATCCTCGATCCAATTGAAAGCCCTATTCAAGACGTGTGTCAATCAGCGTTCAATCTATGGCGGCACTTGTTCGTAAATTGAATACATACTTATCAGAGTTTCCGACGTTTCTTCGTTTCTCTTCTAAATGACAGTTAAGATAACGCCATATAGTATATCAGCGTAGGCCGGTCAGAAATCGAACTGCCCATTGTTTTAAACGTTTATCGGATATGCATGTTTCCAGTCGTCTGCTTCAAAATTATACTTAGTTTAGTAAAATAGATGTAAACACCGATTCTTGGAGTATAATCTTTAATTTGAAGTTGAAAACATTGATAGAAAATGAAAAGTTCCCGTAACTAGTAATATCATCCCTTTTCTATAATGTTTTCAAAATCAGCGTCTGCTACAAAAAGACGTCAAACGTCGTCTGCGTCAGGAAAAGGGAAACTCACCGTTAATGTGACAGTGACTCTCGTAGACATATCATTGGAGTTGGAAATTGAATACCCTAAATGGGGGTGACGCCCATTAGTTTAACGAAGTCTTTGTTTTTTTATGGGACGTGTTAGAAAGATCGAAAATCTACACTTTCTGATAGATACTACTACGATAATGTTTACTTTTGTTTTTGCTAAATAAAGCTGGGTTACAGGAAAAAGTGTCTCGCTGGGGTGGCGTGTCTTCGGATTACCTTACAGAGAAATGGGAAATAGGTGATTGTTAGTTAAACAATGCTTATTGATTGGCGGATACTCTTTTTTTAGACTAACAACCTAACAGCTAACAGTTATACCAGAGTGAACTCCTGGTAGAGTAGTTGTAACGCCGTCTGCTTTGAAAAAGAGACCGGGAGAAATGTTGCAATACCAATACATTGATAAATAGAACAGATAAGGAAGATGTTGCTCGCTTAGAGCATTTTCCACTTTTTTTCTACACTGTTTTCTGCATCTATGAAAAATGTGAAAATAAAATCTATAAAAGAACGTAGAATTATTGAAAAGAGTTGAAAAGATTGTGGCAAAAGGATGGGAAATTTCTCCTTTTGTCACGCTGTTTTCAAAAGTCGTCTGATGCATATAGGTAAAAATGCACGTGCATGTGGGAGAGGGTTTATACCATCATAACAGAGTCAGATAAATGGTAAGGATGATCAAGATTGCATCTGGCCTGGTCAGCGACAGCTTATCTTGACTTCACTGTTTAATATCATGCATATATATATACACATATATACACTGCTCGTATCGCAGTGAGTGGCCTTATGGGAGGTTCGCTAAATGATTGACAGCGTACAGATAACTTCATGAGAAGGTGGTTTTGTAAATGCCGCTTCATGCACAAAAATGAGATCAGCTGTTTCGACTTGTTCGTTGAGTCATAAATTGTTTATGTTAATCTTTTGGACAATAAGATTAGCGAAAAATATCTCGTTGTAAACAATATACGAGCGTAATCTGTGACAAAATGTCACCAAAGTTTACATATTGTTTCTGGTCAGGTCAGCTAATCTAGGGAACAAATGTATGTAAATACAGAGACTCTAATATGCGTTCTAATAATGAGCCGTCCCGCGAGAAAACCAACAGTATGATCTCTGCTTAATGTATCGACCCAGATCAGCCTGCGCAGTTCGTGAAGACTGATCCGTGCTCGGGTAAACCTGTACGGTGTGCTTAGGTTGATCCGGTCGACAATGTACGCAATGTCCACAATGTTGGTTTTCTCGGGGGACGGCTAACAAATAAAAAAAAAAGTAATTTGTATTCCAACGCAGCAAGGATCATTGATCGGAAAAGAATGAATTGGTCAAGTTAAGAAATAATACCCATAATGTGTCTTACTTAATTATCACATTACGTATATATGCTGTTGAAATGGTTTTAGTTTTAGGGACATTTTTTTCAGAATGTAATAAATGTATTATTATCATGTTATGTATTAAGGGCAGGTGGCCTAAGTACTTTTTAATAAAGATGTGTCATTGTCATTACTTAAAAAGGAAAACAATGTAAATATTCTATTGTTTTCTTGTGATGTAAGCACTGAATTTGGTATTAACAGTTAGTTAATGTGTTCACTTTTCACATACACATACATGTACTGGTTCTTCACATGGACAGGTTTTCACTGACTCACAAAACCTTATTTTTCTTTAGTAACGTAAGGAATTCTCTTGCTGTATGGGATGTGCCCTACGCAATTATTCATATGCTTTTTTAAGTTATACTATATAGGTAACGTAACATGGATATATTTTACATGTTCGGCCAGTCTGAAAGTCTTGTGTTGTGTGTGAAAGCCATTTAGTTTGGTTTATCTTTTGTTAAAATACTATTGCTACTATTATATGTCCTCATATCAAATAATGTAAATGTGCTGATTGTATAAATAAGTTCTGAATTAGGATTCCTTGGTCATTGTCACGGGTTGTTTTCATTGTTTTGTGACCAAGCCAAGGTCCCTAGCTTCCGTGCCTTTAATAGCGAGATTACCAAATATCTTCAGTGTGTATTTCTTTCGTTCGTGTTTTTAAAACGGAGACCGTTTTGTCTATTCGGTTAACTCTGGTTTTATCCTTTAATTTGTCTTGGCCGAGAAGTTGGTTTTACTATGGGGAAATTGACGTTGGATCTGACTACTTGAACATATTTTTCTTTCGTATTTAAATGTTTATTTAAATGATATGACATGATGTCTGCCAACAAGAAAGACCAACAGAACGAATCTGAGAAGAAATCGAGACGAAATGAAATCCACGAACTTATTGAACGAGAGGAATATGAAATCCGAAAGAGGTTGCCGAGAAAGCTGCCCAAAAGAGACTGTGACGTTTATGTGACAAGAAAAACAAACTTTCCAGCACAGATGAAAAGATGTCAGAAAATTCTTGATAACGGTAATGTTGTTTACGTTCATGGACTTGGAACTGCCATTAATCGTGCAATCAATTTGGCCCTACAGTTAAAGAGTAACGGACTAGGCAGTGTGGAAGTGTCAGTCCACACATCTACTGTGGAACTCACTGATGATTTAGAACCTTTAACTGATGAACAAGAGCCTGACGCAATGGCGAGGAATAACTCCGCAGTGCACATCCGAGTTTACAGACCAGATGTACGGAACTTACACAAGGAGATTGAAGATACTTTTAATGCTGATCCAGTTCTTGAATGATGTTAGAACTTAGATAGACAAAAGAACGGCCCCTATATTGGGAAGTAAACTGGTGCGCAACCTACATGATCTTTTTTGATACTCATTTTAACCCTATGCTGGAGTACTCAAAATAATTATCTCAGAATACACACAACTAAGTGTGTTGATGTCAAATAATGAATCAAGAACATGAAATATCCCCATTAATTATCAGCAGCTCTGATTTTTTTTTTATATAGTGCAAGAATCAATGTACAGACAGATTTCACAGGAGATTTATGTGTTTAAATTTAGAATTGATCAGTTGTCTTTTTAGAGTTTATAAATAGGAGTGAGAAAGAAAAATAGGTGAAATAATTTACAGTCGCAACAAACCTGCCCTAATTTCCATCAAATTTAGTTAATATGTTAATGGGTACAACATTTTGACAACATGGGATAACCAGATTCTATCCAGCGAGTTATGAAACCTTACAATTTTATATGCTTATATAATTTAGCTTTGTAAACTGCCCAACTTGTACACAATGTATATTGAGGAAGCAACTTGACTTATAACTTGCATGAGGGAAAGGGTAAAACTTGAGAGTACAGGAGGTTGCCAGTCCATCCAAGGACTACTCTTGCTGTCTTTGACTAACAATTTCAGTTGCTAACTACAGCCTGAAACAAGTGTTTGTAATGGCTTTCCTCGTGAATACAGAATTGTAAGAATTACATGATGTGTTACAAAATTGTTTACAGAGAAAAAGCCTTTCCCTGTAATAGTCCTTTGTCACAGATAGCATTTGAAAACATTTTGAGGAAAATAGATGAATGTGCTATTTTATAAGCAAAAAATTCATCCTTTTTTCCATAATGTGTTTTACTCTTATCAAATTGATAACATGGTGTAACATTATGATGTAAGAATAATTTTAAGCTTAAGGTGAGTTTTTGTGATTGCCCTTTGAAGGATGTGCGTATTTGGTCAATCCGTCAACATTTCCTCTGTAACCAGTGGGTCAATTGGGATGAAACTTCACAGTAAGCATCCTCTCAACGGCCTCGGCCAAAGATTTTGTTTTGTTATCCATGCAGAAATTCTTTTCCTCAGAGCTCTGAAAGAATAATTCTTGCCACATTTTTATCTTGAGCATATTAAAACTTTGTCTGGATGATATTAAGCCAAGTTGGAATATGTGTCATGTTGGTTAAAAAAACTAGGTCACTAGTTCAAAATGAAGTAAATCCGTGTTAACACTCTGGAAGTCGCATTTTGAACATGAGCATATTCAAACTTTGTCATAATAATTGTCCTGATGCTATCTAGGCTAAGTTTGAATATAGGTCATGTCTAGTCAAAAACTAGGTCCCTAAGCCAAAATTGAAAACTTTAAGAGACAGCATTTTTGGCTTCAGCAGCTTGAAACTCTGTCAGAATGTTTGTCTTGATAATATTTAAGCCACATTGGAATATGTGTCATGTCAGTTTCTTAAGCATGTTAAAACTTTGTCAGAATATTTGTCCTGATGATATCTAGGCTTAGAATATTGTTAGTCGCATTTTGAACATGAGCATATTCAACTTTTGTCATAATAATTGTCCTGATGCTATCTAGGCTAAGTTTGAATATAGGTCTGGTCATGTCTAGTCAAAAACTAGGTCACTAAGCCAAATTTGAAAAAAATCGTGTTAACACTTTAAGAGACAGCATTTTTGGCTTCAGCAGCTTGAAACTCTGTCAGAATGTTTGTCTTGATAATATTTAAGCCACGTTGGAATATGTGTCATGTCAGTTTAAAAAACTAGATCACTAGGCCAAATTGGCTCTCCCTACCGCATTTTTAACTTGAGCATGTTAAAACTTTGTCAGAATATTTGTCCTGATGATATCTAGGCTTAGAATATTGTTAACACTCTAGAGACATTGCCGTTGGCTTCAGTAGTTTGAAACTTTGTCAGAATGAATGTTTTGCTGATAATTAGGATAAGCCCTAATATGGGGAATGTCATGTCAAAATCAAGGTCACTGGGCAAAATGAAGGGAAGTCTTGTTAACATTCTAGTATTAGCTTACTTGCCTTCAAAATGAGTAATTGTGAAGTACTAATACTAGTACTATGTGGTTGGCTGGTGAGCAATCCAGGGACATCATTGTCTTCTTGTTCGAATATGTTTCTAGAGCATAATTATGATATATCAAGTATTTATATGCTTTATAGAAAAATTAATGAATATGAATTTATTGTTAGTTTTAGAATCTTTTCTAATTGGCTCAATTTTAAAATGTTTCAATAAAAGACATCTGTATACAGATTAGTTTTTCTGGACATGGTAGAACATTTTGCTTGAAATAAAGATTATTTGTTTTTCATGCAAATTTCTCTTTTCCATGTTTCTCAAGAAGGCTTTCTTTTGCATGTATAACAAAATGTATTTTACCTATTTTTGAAAAAAATAAAATGTCTCAATTGGTTTCAATATAATAAAATAAAGGGAAACAACCAATATGTGTTCTTATTTGTATTCACAGAGTTAATTCCCATTTAACATGTTTTTCCCAGATGTACTATTTCTTTAAGTTTGCTTTGAAAATATCTCAGTAAAATTGTTCAATAAGTTTAATAAAATCTGAAATACTTTTGGAATAGATTTGAAAACTATGTGGGAGGAGAAATCACTTGTTCTGCACATATTTCTATTTCCACAATGATTTCACATATTGAAGTTGTTACATCAGATGTGTCGACTGTCATCTATATAAGGGAATGGGGATGCAACTCTATTTCTGGACTGCAACTTTCGGTTGATGAATATTCCTAGTTATTCGGTCTGTAGTGCTTTCTTGTGTTGCGTTACTGAGTTTATCTTTTTATTTTTTCAATGGCCAGATCTTGGTCTTGATGTACTTATGATGCCCAGTTTGGGCGCGGGAGATAGTATTGTTTTTCATCTTTAATGAGGTTTGCACCTCACTAGTTGTTGGCACTGCTATGTGGTCTGATACATTCAGTGGATGCACTCCTTCAACCGTTGAACCTTCAGCATGCGAATATATTCTTTAAGATTGTAGTCAATTTCTGCCTAGCTCTCTCCACTTGCATTGTAAAAGGTGAGAGTCGTATCTTAGTAACTCTTTCACAAAGGCTCTGTGTCGTTGATTGGTCTTTTCGTTGCCATACTCTGTTGGTTTGGAACGCTCTGCTTCTTCCAACCAAGATTATGCACTTATGCCACACTCCGACTGTTTTTTTTGTAAGTCGAATCTATCTTCTCGGTCGCTTTGCCTTGCTCTTAAAAAGAACGCTTTTGTTTGGTGAGCTGATCACTATTGGTGATGTAGACATATCTTATCTGCAGTCGGATACGTCTTCCTGGAAACCGACTTTTTCGGGGTTGAGTGCATATCTTGACTCCGAGACTGGTTGGAACAACAGCCAGTAAGGCGGCATAATCTGGTTGACAAGTGCATTCGTTGTTGTCTGGAACTGACCTATTTTTTTACATCTGGTCATATTGCTTATTGATTCCGTTTTGGTCAGGAATAATTTTTTCTTTTAGTGTTCTGCTGCATTGAATGCATTGGTTTGTATGGTTTCGCCATTGGAGCTGCTGATTACCTAACTGTCACAGGCTGTGGATGGTTATGTAAAAGGTTAAAAGGCTGTGGTCTGTATGGTTTCGCCATTGGAGCTGCGGATTACCTAACTGTCACAGGCTGTGGATGGTTATGTAAAAGGTTAAAAGGCTGTCTGGGTTGAAACGTTGGATAATGTTGTATAGGCATAGGAATGTGTGCCTATGTCATATTGAATGTCTGCACCTGTATACTTAGTTGCTGAATGTTTTCAAGATTGGACATTCTTGCCGGCAGCATTTCTGTTTCGAGTTGATTGACTTTGCCTGCTAAATTGTGATTGGCAGTCAAATAACTATCATATGAATTGGTTACATTTAGTTGCGAATATTAATTATTCATGTTTACATCAGACTGAAACTGCAAGGATTTGTTGGATCTTTCCAGAGATTCAATTTGTTTCTCTAACTTGTGTATAACTGAGATAGAGTAGTCTAGTTGTTTAATGATACTTTTAACTATATTTCCTGTGTTAGTTACCAAATTTACTAGTCCATTTATCCTGACACCAGCGTAAAGGAGGAAAAGCCATTACTTTGGATTGAACCTGCGACCTCCAGTACCTCGGGTCGATGCTCTACACCACTACACAACCAAGACTGTCTTCAATTGGAAAATGAACATCTTCAGTTGTTTTGAGACAGCTGTAAAAATTGATAAAGTCATGCTAGACGGACTCGTAAAATCCGCATGAAGATGTGTTAATTTTAAAAGATTTGATTAAAATCTTTTAAAACAAGGCATGGCAAGGATGTCTCTATTTTCTGGTTTTTAATATAGCTAATAACCAGAAAATGCAAATTACACAGGATTTTTTTTCTGCTTTTATAAAAGAATCGGACTCTCAATATATTTCTCATTGTAATGCCATGCCCTTCGTTTGATTTTGATATGACACGTAGGTGTACTACATGGGAACTACCCATTATTTAGTTTGTGTCAAATTAAGTATATTGGTAGAACCCATTCCGTCTATACAGTACAAAGTGCTATTGAAAAGTGTTCTTGTTCGACTTTTGTGAACGGAAATCCATATCCAAATTTATTCCGTGGTCTGCAGTAAGCCCATTGCTGTCATTACTTTTAGTGCTTTGATTTCAAAAGGCTTCAATAAGTTGAGACATTGACCTGAACTAAAACTCTGAAAACATCCTATGTGCTCAAAACAAAACTCCTTATTGGTCAGTTTCGAGTATAAAAATGCTTCTGTCCAATTGGTTGAATGATTGATTGATAAGGATTTAAGACCATTTTCAACAAGTTTTTAACAATGTTTCTATCAGTATACCTACTCATACACTTCCTGTCTTTCTCACACCAGTACTCCAGACAACATACTTTCCAATCAATTCTGTTCAATTGGTGGTGCAAGCAGTGAAAGGTTTCTTGAATAACAACACATCACAAAATCAGCCATTTAAATGTGAATTTCTTTATTTTTATTTGTATTGAATTTCATTACACTGCTTGGCATACACACAATAATAAACATAGTACATACAATAATGTATTGTCTTAACTAACATAGGTATACATAAACATGCAGAATATATTAGGGGTTTGTGACAAACACAACTACAACCTGCATAACAAGCTTTTAAGTTATTTTAAGTTTTCCTCATAAGAAATAATTCTCTATTACAGACTTCTTTGGTGCTTTTTACAATGTGGGAAATGCTACATTTGTATGTTGACAGGGTACACACTTTAAACTAAATGCTCATTTAGTCACAAAGCTTTAAAGCAGAAAGCTTTACAATCATTGCAATAACCAAAATAAAAGAGATTGCACATAATTCATTATTGATTTAATACAATGGACTGAAAATAAAATACAAGAGTATTCCCTGGAGAACATGTCATCAGAGAAAGTTGGATAAAAAGTGTGACTGTGGACGGACAGAATAGAAAGAAAACGGGAGATAAGTTTAAAAATACTAGAGGTAAGTTCTTTGTAATATTCTTCCTAATCACAAGGTAGAAGTGTTGCAACTTTGAAGTGAATCTGCCAAACAAACAAAAGTTATGATCAATAGACAGACAGACTAATTGAGAAGTGATCCCCCACCTCCCTTACAGACAGGGGTCACAAAAACAAGGATACCATAAAATTAATTTAACCCATTCTCACATATAGCCGCTGTTTGATGCCTCTGCAGCAGACGACTTTTGAAAACTATAGTTGTCTTGCCTAATCAACAAATGACTTCTTAATAAGGCATTGTATACAAGCAAATACAGTCAAACATGTGCTAAAGACCACCTTTGTATAGCAATTCCCTGTCTATAGCAACCACATTTTGAATTTCCCAATTACTCATTTTCTGCATAAATGACCCTGCAATTAAAGACCACCTGTGAACAAAGACCATATTGTTCTCTTCCCATGGGTGATCTTTAAACACAGGTTGGACTTTACAGCACTTTACAGCACAAAAAAGCAGCTTCTTTTTCATCAAAATATAAAGTTGAATATGTTTGTTACATTTGTATTTTACTTTCACTCTCTAATTATGCGCGGTACATGTACCCAATATAAATATTGATATATATATCATTGGTTGATCAAGCAAATGCGTATAATTATGCAAACACATAAACATTTAAATACTTTATAAAATTGTACAAAAGTTTACAAAGGAAGCCATGCATTGCCTGCTAATGACCTGTATTTCCCAAATGCAACAAAACTGCAGCAGACGACTCTAAAGACATCTGGACAAAACTTGTAATGATGTTTTCAAAAGTTGTCTGCTGTAGAGGCATCTATATGTGGAAAAGGGTTAAAGTCTGATGGACAGAATGATATATTGATTGATTGGAGGTTAACGCTTTCCCTCATATAGACGCTTTCTGACGCCTCTGCAGCAGATGGCTTTTTGAAAACATAGTGACAAAAGAAGAAATTGCTCAAAACGAGCAATTTCTCCTTTTGCCACAATGTTTTCCACTTTTAGTCATAGGTTATCCATTCAATTATAGAGATTTTCTATTTTTTTTACAAAATATGTTCAAAGTTGTCTGCTGCAAAATTGTTGTATGAGGGAAAGGGTTAAGGTCCTTATCAACAGTTTCTTAGTTATATCACAGCAGCCAGTTCATTCAACCATGACGTGTGCTTGCTGACTAAATAACACAAGAACTTTTACTTAACCCTTTCCCTTATATAGACGCTTTCTGACGCCTCTGCAGCAGACGGATTTTTGAAAACATAGTAACAAAAGAAGAAATTGCACAAAACGTGCAATTTCTCCTTTTGCCACAATGTTTTCCACTTTTTGTCATAGGTTATCCATTCATTTATGGAAATTTTCTATTTTTTGACAAAATTGCAGAATTGCCGTATGAGGGAAAGGGTTAACAGTCTACACTATCAAATGGCTAATTCCGACATAGATTTTCTTTTTAGCCCTATGACTTTTGTCAAACATCGGAAAAAATCAATACATTTTTTGTAAATTTAACCCATTCTCACATACAACAAATCTGCAGCAGACAACTTTGAAAACATTATGGCACAATGATAAATTGCAATGTCACCTTTTGTCACAAAGTTTTCAGAAGTCATCTGCTGCTGAGGTCTCAAAATGCCTCTTGTTATCTTAACCTCATACAAGTAGATCTTTGTATGTATTTGTAAATGATAAAAATGTGTGAATGACATAATGTTCATCAAATTTGTCAAAGTTTTGCGACTTAATTAAGGACTAAACCCTTTCTGGGAGTGGGTATACAGACAACATTTCATAACACTCTACCTCCTGCTATAAAAGCGGATGCCTTAATTAATAGGCTAATGGAACCGGTATAAAATGTTACAAATATAAAACACTGGCCATGTTAGGCAGCATAGGGATTTACATAGATAGTTGGCACCAAATTAAATGCTTAATCTAATCATAATGTACAAAATACACAAATGCATAGCTTTATGGTTATAACAATGGTTTTAATAAGCAAGTTTATGTAATGCAAAACTACAAACATAGATGTAATCAATGATTACAAACATCTCCTCAATAACAGTTCCCATATATAGATGCTGTCTGATGCCTCTGCAGCAGACGACTTTTAAAAAGATTGTGTCAACAGGAGAAATTGCTCAAAACAAGCAATTTCTCCTTATGCCACAATGTTTACAATTTCAATCAAGAATTGGAGCAATTTCTCCTTATGCCACAATGTTTTCAATTTCATTCAAGAATTTTACTTTCATTGATAGAAAGTGTCCATTCTTTTTCCAAGATGTTTACAAAGTCGTCTGCTGCAGATTTGTAGTATGTGGGAACAGGTTTAATAATATTCATGTACCTATTAATCACAAGAAAACAAGTAAACATCCATAGATGTGATTATTGCTACAAATTTAGTAAATATAGCATTTGTGCTTTGAGTTGAACAGACCTTAACTAACTTCATAAACCAGTTGCCTAATTTCACAAAAGGAGAATGTAAATGTACAAAATATATTATTCAGGTATAAGTATTTTCCACAATAATTGTAATTTAACAGAAGATTGAATAAAATATTGTTGACAGAAAAACAAAACGAAAAACACAAAAAACTAAATTTTTTTTTGTATGAATCTCACAAGCCAATCAGGTTTCGAGAATATATAAATTATAATTGGGTTTGTATCTGCAAGTATCATGAATAAGTGATGATAATATTTTGGAACCAGGGTTATACTTTCAATGGAGCCCCAAATCGAGACTGCACTAATTCAAAATGCCTTTCCGACCACTCTAAAGCAGATGGCTTTTGTAAACATTAGTGCATGAGCATTTTCTCCCTTTGCAACAATGTTTTCAACTTACTAAATTTCTTCAAAATATTCTGCTGCAGATTTGTTGTAAGTGGGAAAGGGTTACTCGTTAGTAGTCACAGCATTCCAGGATGGTACCATTAATTAACCCTCTGATCATGTAAATATGTAAAGCATAATATGAGCTTACACCATGTAAGTATTGCACATGAGAATAATGAGTATGTCAGTTGTAATGCATTTACAGTTTCATGCACATCAGCCATGTCTATCTTAACCCTACCCAATTTGATGCATCTCAAGCAGAAGAGTTTTAAAAAAAACCTTGAGACATAATAAACCTTTCTTCTTTTTTCTCAATGCTTTTAACTCTGTTCAATAATTCTGCTGCAGTTTTGCGTTAGGGTTCACCGTTTCCATGATACTGGCAGAATTTGACCAGGATGCAGCAAATGACTTTGAACCCTTCCCAGATACAACAAATCTGAAAACATCTAGACAAACATATTATGGAAACTGTCTATATAATATTATGTAAGAATAAAGTTGAAAGTATAATAATTGAAAAGAATTGAAAATATTGTGGCAAAAAAAGATATTATTAATTATGAACAATGTCTACTTTTGTCACAATGTTTTCAAAGGTCATCTGCTGTAGAGGCATCAGAAGTGTCTGTATGTGGGTGGAGGGTTAAACACAATGCTTGCAATTTTCAGCATTTAACATCAAATGTCACAGATGTTTTCAAAGCATGCAGCACTATAACTAGTATTAGGTAAGAAGTTTATACATCAAATAAACAATGAGATGTACATTATTCTGATGTAAAGATTAAATGTCCCAAAGCATCATTTACCAGTTGTTGTCAATACTCTTTCCGTTTATCTTTGATCCTTCATGTTTTGTGCTAAATAATATTTTGAAACCATTGTGTGGAAAAAACTTTCATAATTAATGTTTATACTTTCTTTATCATTTCATTTTTTCTGCAAATAAGGAAATTGTTCTTAACAAGTAATTTGCTCGTTTCCCCAATATGTTTGCAACTGTATCAAAATTTGGTTCTATTTTAACCCTTTTCCTCAAATGGTATTTCTGCAGCAAGACAACTTTGAACATATTTTGTCAAAAAATAGAAAATCTCTATAATTGAATGGGTAACCTATGCCTATGACTAAAAGGGGAAAACATTGTGGCAAAAGGAAAAATTGCTTGGTTTGAGCAATTTCTTCCTTTGTCACTATGTTTTCAAAAAGCCGTCTGCTGCAGAGGAAAGCGTCTATATGAGGGAAAGGGTTAATGGTATCAAAGGTTATCATAACATCATATCAGATAAACGGTTAATTTGCAAAACTTGCTTGCTATGGTCCAGTTTTCCTTTTACATCAAAATATTTAACTAAGGATGAGCTAGAAAAAGCCTTCAAAGCAAAGCATTTATCACAACTATAAGAACAGAACCTCAAATTGTAAATATAAAAAGTATAATTGTGAAAAGATTGTGTATAGATATGACTTAGAATTGTGATTATTGTACAAGACAATTAAAACGGTATACAACATATATAACAAAAATAAATATATATGCGTTACACATCACATGAAAATCTTCCTTCTGTATGTTACAATAAGTGAAGATCCTGATCAGCTTGAACCTTTACATAGTCTGATCAGGATCTTTGCTGTTTACTATCTTGTTTTATACAAGCATCCTAGGACAATCTTGACACAACTACAAGTAAACAATTGTCATCATATTGAGAAACTGAATGGCAAAATGAAAAGCTTCTTTTCCAACAATGTTTTCTTTGGAATAATGAAAAGACATCACACATAAAACAATATTTGGTCTTGTGATGCAGGACAAATACACAATATCTATATAACCCTTTCCCTTATGTAGACGCATCTGCAGCAGACGGCGCTGTAGATGCGTTTGAAGTTACTGTGACAATAAAGGAGAAATTGCTCAATAATATTCTTTTACAAAAAAGTTTTCAACTCTATTCAATAATTAAACTTTCATCAACCCTTGCTCGTATACTGACACTTTCTGATGCCTATGCAGCATAAAACCTTTTAAAACATTGTGGCTGAACAAGAAATTGCTTATATTTATAATTGGCAATTTTTCCTTTAGCTATAATGATCGATTGTTTTAACCCTTTCCCTCATACAACAATTCTGCAGCAGACGACTTTTAACATATTTTATCAAAAATTGGAAAATCTCTATAATTGAATGGGTTAACCTATGACTAAAAGTGGAAAACATTGTGGCAAAAGGAGAAATTGCTCGTTTTGAGCAATTTCTCCTTTTGTCACTATGTTTTTGAAAAGACGTCTGCTGCAAAGGCATCAGAAAGCGTATATATGAGGGAAAGGGGTTGTTAATCTTCTTTAGATTCTAATTTTTGTTCTTTCATTGATTCAACTTTTCCATATTGTTAACTACAAGTCTTCAAGGTGGTCTTCTGCTGATTTATTGCATAGATCTGGGAAAGGGGAAATGAAATTTTCCAAAATGTTGCCTCGTTGTCTACTGTAGTTTTGTTTTTTGTGGGAAAGGGTTACATTTTAGGAATACAAGCATTTGATAACTTGGTTGCACTGTTAATCACATGATATATGTATGACATACATAAGTGTTCCTTAAATAATTTGTTGTGATCACAAATATGATGAATTATGTAGCAATGGTATATTTTTTGCAATTTACTAATTTTCTTAAAACTGTTTACGTTGATATGATCATGTTTGAGATGTAGAAATTCCCTATCTTGATAAGATTCTGGGTTTTTTCCACTATGTTTTCAAAAATGGTCTGTTACAGGGGTATTACAAGCCTTCTGTGGGGAATCCGCCGTGGTCGAGGAGTGGTTAGCGTCAGGGATTTGAAACCAGGTGTCCCGGGTTCGATCCCCAGTCGCAGCACGACGATCATGGTGGATTGCCCTTGGGCAAGGCACATTTTCTAGCCTAGTACTGATTTGTTTACCCAGGGATCATGAATAAGTGTCGCCGTGATATAACTGAAATAATGTTGAAAGCGGCTTAAAACCCCAATAAAACAAGCCTTCTGTTTTTATATGGAAGGAGTAAAAGGTTCCTCTTCAACAAGGAAGACAACCCTTTCCCAAACACAAAGAAGCTTTGAAAACATTTTGAGAAAATATGGAAAATCTCTATAAATAAAAGAACAAGTTAAGAATAGCTAGAGTATAAAACAACGTTGTTGGAAAAGGAGAAATTAATCATATTGATAATTTTTTGAGCAATTCTTGCCTATTCTCACACTGTTTTGAAAAGTTGCAAACACATCAAAATGCGTCTACATGTGTAAAAGGTTTAATGACCATGTGTTCTGTATACATAATGAGGATAGTAACCCAGCCTTCCTCGATACATTCCCATTTATAAATTGTTGATATAATGTGACAATCTTGTTTAGATACCAATACACTTTATATAAACATTCCAGATTTTCTACTCCATGTAAATTTCATGCATGTCGTTGCCCTTTATTAGTATTTCCGCATCTTCACATGAAAACTGACCTTCAGGACTTTGAAAACAGTGATGATCCAGATCAACCTTAACCTCAGTACAGCCTGATCACATCTCCTTACAAAAGAGTTACTCATGCATTCTTCAATGCATTGCCGCCAAACTTTACCTAACTTACATTGCTTCTTTATCATGTGAAATACTCTCATAACAAAACATATTTACCCTTTTAAGCATACAGACACTTTCTGATGCCTGTGAAGCAGATGACTTTTGAAAATATTGTATACTTTCATTTAAAGAGATTTTCCATAATCTTGTTGGTATGTTTTCAAAGTCGTCTGCTGCTGATTTGTTGTATGTGGGAAAGCGTTAATGAAAACAGTTGCTAAATTCTACACTGTATGATACTGAATAAAACTGGTCCACTTGAAAGTAAAGGTTACTGGTCGGATAAAACAGAAAACACTGCATGTAACTAACCTATCATAACTGCCACTACAGTTTGGAAACGCCCATTCTAATAGAGTAGTCCACTGGTTAAGGCGAATAACAAAATACATTTCAAACACTAATGTACAATATTTCAAACGATTGTTAACCCCTTTCAACATGCAAACACATTTTATTGTATCTTCAGCAGATGACTTAACCCTTTCCCTCATACGACAATTCTGCAGCAGACGACTTTGAACGTATAGAAAATCTCCATAATTGAATGGATAACCTATGACAAAAAGGGGAAAACATTGTGGCAAAAGGAGAAATTGCACGTTTTGTGCAATTTCTTCTTTTGTCACTATGTTTTCAAAAAGCCGTCTGCTGCAGAGGCGTCAGAAAGCGTCTATATGAGGGAAAGGGTTAAGAAATAAATGTCGCATTATGAGAAATTGGTCACAATAATTTTTTTCGACATTGCTTTCAAAGCTATCCATTTAATACACTTACTTTCATTTATAGGGTAGTAGTCGTCTACTACAGATTTATTGTAAGAGGGAAAGGGTTAAAATTCAGGGCAACTACGTCAATGATACTATTATATGTATTGCTACAGTTCATCATTTTGTTGGTTTTGAATGCTAAGAACAAATAAACAAAATGAACTTAAACTATCAACTCATCTCAAAATGAACTCTGTCAATCTGCAAAGCCATTTCTCTTTGAGGGTGGAATTAAATGTTCTGGAAGTTCATTGGGCAAATCGTTACCTTCCACCTTGATGCTTATTAAATGATTAGCGAGTGCCCATTCATCCATATCTAACATGCCATCGCGATCAACGTCTGATAATTTCCAAATCTTTCCCAGCACTGAATTTGGTAACCTAGACTTCACCATTTCTGCCTTTGCTGTGGCCCCACTCACTTTACCATTGACTGGACCCAACGTATCAAACACATCATCATATTTTTCTCTCTTCTGATTGACAATCCATTCATGTTCACCTTTACCAGCATCAACCCCTTCTCCTCTCCCAAACCCAAAAGGACTCTCTTTGTATGCCTCAAAAGCTCCCCCTTCCACAATGCCACCCCTATCTTGAAGTCCTGTTTCTTCATTGGTGGTCTGCTTCTCTTCAAGGGGTATCATTTCCATGAGCCTTGCTATATCATTTGCAAGCATATGATCAACTGTTTCTATCAGTTTAGGTTTAAACTGAGTAAACTTTGTAAAGTCCTGTTGTGACAATTGTTCTTGCATTTTCTTTAATTCTGGGAAATCTCCCCTAGAAATGCCATGTTCCCTCTCTATTGTAGAGTAGATGTCGCCTAGGTGCTTGATCAATTCTTTCTTCTTGGAATCTTTACCGAACATAGAAGGCATGTCCTTTTTTAAGTGACCGATAATATAGGCATGGACCTGAAAATATACACAATGTATCAAAGTTAGAAACGCCATAATACCACAACATGCTTCTATAAAGAGTCCATAACTACAGAGTGTTTTGTAAGATGTGGCAAGACATCATTCTGTCTTGACCAGGACAGATTTAACCCTTTCCTTTCTAATGCCTCCGCAGCAAACAGCTTTTTGAACACATAGTGATAAAAGAAGATAACACTCAAAACATGCAGCAGACGACTTTGAACATATTTTGTCAAAAGATGGAAAATCTCCATAATTGAATGGATAACCTATGACGAAAAGTGGAAAACATTGTGGCTAAAGGAGAAATTGCACGTTTTGTGCAATTTCTTCTTTTGTCACTATGTTTTCAAAAAGCCGTCTGCTGCAGAGGCGTCAGAAAGCGTCTATATGAGGGAAAGGGATTAAAATGAGGAATTTATATCAAAGTTATTCACCCGAATGACCTTGAAAGAAGCTTGGAAAATACATGGAAAATCTTTAAAAATGAAAGTAATACATGTTCATGTATTATCATTGACTAGAGCTGAAAACATGAATTTAAAATAATATACGAATACATAAAACTCAAAAAATGACATGACTCCTTCTTTGAAAAAAATTGTAGTGACAGTTACCGTTAAATACTAATTGATTGTACGGATGCATATATAATAAAACTTTGACCTGACATTATTGATACAACTGATGTTCTATCATGTATCTATTGTTTTGATGATGTATGCAATGTATTGTGATATATACATTATCTGTTGTAGTACATAAATTTAAATTAAAGAAGCATATGCATCATTCCCCCCCCAAAAAAAGAGCTGAAAACTTATATGAGCACTTTCTCCTAATGGAGCTTTTTCAAAAGTCTGCGGCTACAACTGTGTCAAAACATGTTTGTATGTTTGAAAGGGTTAACCATGTAACAGATTTCCTTACGTAACATCAATTTCAAAGCAGACAACTGTGAAAATATCATGCAAAGGACACATTTAACCCTTTCTCACATACAATAGAATCTGCAGCATTATCAAATCTTAAATTGTGATAAAAGGAGAAATTGCTCAAGATGAGCAATATCTCCTTTTGCCACAATATTTTCAATAAATAAACTTCGATTTATTGAGATTTTCAAATAAAATTGGACGTTGGTTTCAAAGTCTGCTGCAGATTTTTTGCTAGTGGGAAAAGGTTTATGAGAAATGTCAGGGAATTGAAGACAATCTGATTTAGAACTTGAAATCTTGAAAGAACCTTTACTGAATGAAAAACATAATAATTGGTCTGCATTTACACAACAGCTAGTATTTCTATCATGGAAATTGAATTCTTTCATCTATTGGCAAGGTGGTGTTTCAACGAGAACCCCTTTTTGTAATCTTACTAATGTTTAGAGAATATTAAATGACATGGTATGCCTGCAAAAGATAGCAAATTGCAACAGGTAAATCGGTTATATACAACAATGCATAATGTATTGTGTAAAATTAGATAATATAATTGACTTATCCTTTTCTCTATTATAATTTATCTTCAATGTTTTACCAAGTTTCTCTGATGCAACATTTTAGAAACAATGTGGGAAAAGTTAAATTAACCCTTTACCACAAATAGACGCTTTTTGATGCCTCTGCACCAGATGACTATTGAAAACAATGTGACAACAGGAGAAATTGGTCAAAACGAGCAATTTCTACATTAGCCACAATGTTTTCAACTTTTTTCAGTAATTAAAGAGATTTTCCAAAGTTTTGCCTAGGGAGTTTTCAGCATCTACTGCGGAATTATCATAAGTGAGAAAGGGTTAAACAAAAGTTTTATCTGTTTCTCCGCATATAGTCATTTTAAACCTTTCCCAAATACATCAAATATGCAGCAGAAATTTTACAAGAGAGTTATGAAGACCAATATTTACCGAACATTTACCTATTCTGATCAATGCAACTTAAAGATAATCTGCAATAAAGGTCTAACATGACCTCACTATGACTTTTTTACCAATAAAAAAGAATTTAAATGCTTTGAAGAGGGTCACCTTAAGGTAAGAACCATTTCTGCCAACTTATCTTAAAATTAGATAATCACTTAAGTCTTTGAAATGTTTGACGATTATGTTTTTCAACAAATCAAAATAGCTTTGGCAGTATTTGTAGAGAGTCGAAATAGTTCATGCCAATTTATGTAGAAATCAGGCAAGCACTTTTAAAGTTTTGTTCTTTTACCCCCTCCTGATGTTGCTTGGTGGTCATGTTTTTCTACCAATCAATATGGCTTGAACAATGTTTGAAGCAGTTCACATCAGGAACAAGTCTGTCAAATTATGTTTGATTCTGACAAGCACTTAATTAGAGAGCAGTTCTAAGAGTTGCTTTTAAAAGTTTTTATCATTTTATTCCCATTTTATGCCTCATGGTGGTCATGTTTTTTGAACAGTCAATATCATATGTCTTGAACAATTTTATGTTAGAGCAATTTAGGAACCATTTAGCCACAGCCATTTTTATTCTGATGATACCGCAGCAACAATGGTAATAAATAGACTTTGAGATATTTCTCTGATCAAATTTAGAGCGAATTCTCTATTTGCACCATCTTTCCCTCATATAGACACTTTCTGAAAACATGGCGACAAAGAAGAAATTGCTCAAAACTAGCAATTTCGCCTTTTGTCACAATGTTGTCGTCTCTATTCAATAATTAAACCTTCATTTACAGAGATAGCTTCTATTTCTATATAGATATTTTCAAAGTCATCTGCTGCATTGTTCTTGTATGTGGGAAAGGGTTAATAGATGTCTGCTGCAGATGCAGTGAAATATTTAGTCAAATGTCAAAGCTTCCAAAATATGTAAAATTTGATCATATAAATATATATATATATATAAGTATATAGATCATGGAATTTCAGAAAATCATGTACATGAACATAATAATTATGACACAAAATTATGGTAATGTCAATCTCACACTGTTTTATCAAGTGCAAATGTGAAATGACAGACTAGTTAAATGAATAAAATGTCATGGTTAGTTGATGAGGTTCAAGACTGTCTATCCTATCAAATACTTCTGAGTTATACAACAATATAACAAGACGGATGTTTGATTTCTAAGAAAAAAACAAAAATATCTACAAAATACTTTACAGAGGTGAAATCCTCATGGAAAAGGAGATCTTAACTATTTCAAGCAATTTCTTCTTTTTGCACAAAGTTTTGAAACCATAGCTGTCTGCTGCAAAAGTGTTCAGTCATATCCATATAAGATGAATGGTTATTAACCCTTTCCCCCATAAAGACGCTTTCTGACGCCTCTGTAGCAGACGGCTTTTTGAAAACATAGTGACAAAAGAAGAAATTGCACAAAACGTGCAATTTCTCCTTTTGCCACAATGTTTTCCACTTTTTGTCATAGGTTATCCATTCAATTATGGAGATTTTCCATTTTTTGACAAAATACGTTCAAAGTCATCTGCTGCAGAATTGTCGTATGAGGGAAAGGTTAAACACTTTCACACATATAGATGCTTTCTGCAGCAGACGACTTTTGAAAACATTTTAACAAAGGGAGCAATTGCTCAAAATGAGTAACTTCTCCTTTTGCCATAAAGTTTTCAACCTTTTTTCAGTGATAATACCTACATTTTGAGTGATTTTCTGTGTTTTGCTTAGATAATTTCAAAGTCGTCTGCTGAAGATTAATGTTGTATGAGGTAAAGGGTTAACCACATTTTTTGGGTGGGACAAGCTTATATCTTCAGTAACACAGTCACGGATTTCTAAAAACCCTGGCCTTCCATCAGGAAGCTTGAGCATGATCAACAATCAGGAACTTCATTTAGTATCTTAAATACATGTACTTCCCATTTACAAAATTATGAAAATATGACTTGAGTTTGAGCGTACCCTGGACTCCAATAACCAATTTATTTAAACAAATATAAGACAAACAGGGGTTGGAGAAGAGATTTCTGTCACCATCGCAAGGCAAACATTAAAATTTAAGACACTTATTCAAGAAAATGGAAATGGACAGTTAAACTTTTGACTTTAACATTAACAATTCTGCAGCAGAGAACTTTGAAAACATCTCCATATTATGATAGTTTAATAATTAAATAGTGTTGAAAATATTGTGACAAAGTGAGAAATTTATTTTTTTGAGCAATTTCTCCTTTTGCCACAATTTGTTCAACTGTCTCTGAATTACACTTTTAATTGTCTCTATATATTTATTACAATTTCTTCCTTAAATGTTTTCCAACCATACACCACTCCATGTTTTTATTCCATTGATTTAGTAAAGAAAAGAGTCAGGTGCAATAATATGTCTATGGGTGTAAGAGTCAAGACAAATTGTCTACATATTTTATTTATGATTGGTAAATATGTCTTGCTGTTACAGTAACATAAATGTTATACTGTGTATCATCTTCTTTCTATAAACCAGGGTCAAATATCTGACAACCTGTGATATGTGCGGTGTAACACAGGAAAAGCATACCACCACTTCTAGAAAATGGGCTTATTTCAAGTCCTGTAGCCTTTCACATGCACATTGACACATCTGAAGCAGACAATTTTTGACATGTTTTCAATTTTATTCAATAATTGAAATAATACCTAGATTGATTAAGAATAACCGTACTTTTTCCAAGATATTTTTAAACTCCTTTGTTGCATATATATATGTTATAATGTTGGGAACGATTGAATCATTACATTTGCACTACAAATCCCATATCCAATGCTGTGGGTACTCAAAATAATCGTCTCACCGGGACAATTATTTCTCATACCTACATCATAGGTTTAAATTGAGAAATAAGAGAGATATAGTTTAACCCTTTCCCACATAAAGACGCTGACAGACACCTTTGCAGCAGGGGACTATGGCAAACATTGTGGCAAAGGGAGAAAATGAGCAATTTTTCTTTTGCCACAATGTTTTCATTCAACTTTATTCATTTATTGTTCTTTCATTTATAGAAAGTTTCCATGTTTTTGACTAGTCCTCTGCTGTGATTTGTTGTATGTGGGAAAGGGTTAATTTACTAACATCATCTATATAACTTATAAGCCATTGCTTTAGGACTTTTCAATAACAAGCAAATTCATGAAATTTATATCCCCCGCTTGCAGGAAATATTGTAGGAAAATGTTGAGGTTAGGTTTAAATGAACTTGGCCTAGGTTGTTACCAAGTTTGTGGCAGTTATTGCACGGAAACAGCAAGAAACGACTTTTTTTGTTAAATAAGGGGCCATAACTCCACCGAATAAAGTCCGCCGAAAGTGACGATCAAACTAGGCCTAGCCTTTAAGGCATTTAACCTTGTTACCAAGTTTGAAAAAAAAACGGTTCACATTTGTGGCAGTTATTGCACGGAAACGGCAAGAAACGACATTTTTTGTTAAATAAGGGGCCATAACTCCACCAAATAAAGTCTGCCGAAAGTGACGATCGAAGTTGGCCTAGCCCTTAAGGCATTTAACCTTGTTACCAAGTTTGAAAAAAAAAGGTTCACATCTGTGGCAGTTATTGCACGGAAACAGCAAGAAACGACATATTTTGTTAAATAAGGGGCCATAACTCCACCAAATAAAGTCTGCCGAAAGTGACGATCGAAGTTGGCCTAGCCCTTAAGGCATTTAACCTTGTTACCAAGTTTGAAAAAAAAAGGTTCACATCTGTGGCAGTTATTGCACGGAAACAGCAAGAAACGACATATTTTGTTAAATAAGGGGCCATAACTCCACCAAATAAAGTCTGCCGAAAGTGACGATCGAAGTTGGCCTAGCCCTTAAGGCATTTAACCTTGTTACCAAGTTTGAAAAAAAAAGGTTCACATTTGTGGCAGTTATTGCACGGAAACAGCAAGAAACGACATTTTTTGTTAAATAAGGGGCCATAACTCCACCGAATAAAGTCCGCCGAAAGTGATATTCGAACTTGGCCTAGCCGTTAAGGCATTTAACCTTGTTACCAAGTTTGAAAAGAAACGGTTCACATTTGCGGCAGTTATTGCACGGAAACGAAGTGTGACGGACGGACAGACGGACGGACGGACGGACGGACAAACCGAAATTAATAACCCCCCTTTTTTTCTTCGAAAAAGCGGGGGATAATAATGATAAAGATACTAATAACTATGTATTTGTACCTGTTGTCTGAGTGAGGTCTGAATACATCTTCTATAACATTCATAAAACTTGGATGTCTGATCTTCAAAAGTGAAGACAATTATCAGATTATTGCACGGAAACGAAGTGTGACGGACGGACAGACGGACGGACGGACGGACAAACCGAAATTAATAACCCCCCTTTTTTTCTTCGAAAAAGCGGGGGATAATAATGATAAAGATACTAATAACTATGTATTTGTACCTGTTGTCTGAGTGAGGTCTGAATACATCTTCTATAACATTCATAAAACTTGGATGTCTGATCTTCAAAAGTGAAGACAATTATCAGATTTTTACATATCTGCAGCAGAGGACTTTTGAAAACATTGTGCAATATCTCAGAGGACTAGATAAGGAGGAGTAAACAGGTCTTTCTTCCATGATATCTCTGTAAGCCCTCATTAAAACCTATGTTGTGGGAACTCAAAATAATCGCCTTTTAGGGCAAATCAAGAACAGTCCTTATCTAGACCTCTGAATATCTCCCTTTGTCACATGTGTTTAACCCTTTCCCTCATATGACAATTCTGCAGCAGACGACTTTGAACCTATGTTGTCAAAAAATAGAAAATCAATATAATTGAACGGATAACATATGACTAAAAGTGGAAAACATTGTGGCAAAAGGAGAAATTGCTTGTTTTGAGCAATTTCTTCTTTTGTCACTATATTTTCCAAAAGCTGTCTGCTGCAGAGGCGTCAGAAAGCGTCTATATGAGAGAAAGGGTTAACTTATTCTCTATAGATGCAACACTAATACTCTCACTCATAGAGATTGTCTAAACCTTTGGGGTTTTCCAAGATTTGTTGCATACATGTGGAAAAGAGTAAATAGTACCAATGGTGACCTAGATAAGGAGCAAACAACTCTCTATCTCTCTATCTCTCACCCAAACACAATGATGTTGGTACTCAAAAATATCATCTCAGTAAGACAATTCCAGTGCCCATGGCTACCAATAGCATAGGGTTTAAAATTCAGATTTGTTGTACATGTATATGGATGGGATAATTAAGGCACTGGCTTATCTAAGATTTTCTAAGTATTAATTAAAATTAAGTTACTTAAGTTGAACTGAAGTAGTATTTTCCTGTGCCATAGGCTATTACAAAAATTTCATGGCGAGTTATTTTATTTCCATGACCAACATTGTGGTCAGGTTAATATTTTAAGGTTTCTCACATTCAGACACATTTTGACACATCTGCAGCAGATGAATTTTAAACCCCAAGCTTTGTTACTAGAGGCCGATGCTCTGTCTCCCATTTATTCTTTATCAATGTACTTGTCACTACTTGACTTGAAACTTTCACAAAGTTTTTCTAAATAAAAGTGTTATTGATCAACAAGTTTTGTTGAAACAAATACTCTAATCATTGATTATGACAAACATCGTACATTTATCAGCAGGGCCTGAAATTTCCCAAACTTTTGACAGTAAATAAATATATGCAGATTAAAATTTAAATCAGCATCAAACATTATTTACATTAACCCTTTCCCTCATATAGACGCTTTCTGACGCCTCTGCAGCAGACAGCTTTTTGAAAACATAGTGACAAAAGAAGATATTGCACAAAACGTGCAATTTCTCCTTTTGCCACAATGTTTTCCACTTTTAGTCATAGGTTATCCATTCAATTGTAGAGATTTTCTATATTTTGACAAAATATGTTTAAAGTCGTCTGCTGCATAATTGTCGTATGAGGGAAAGGGTTAACTTTTTGTTTTCCTGATACAAAAAAACCATTTAATGCCACTTCAGCAGACTTCTTATGAAAACATTTTGAGAAATGAGAAAGTTTTCTTCTCTGTCTTTAAAGAATTCTTATTTTAGTCAAGATTTTCATTGCTTTTCCCCAAAATTTTGTTTAGATAAGATAATTGTCTCATTATTTCAAATTGATAGGTCAACAGAGTGCAGATTTCCTTTAGACTGCCCAATGCAAATTATTCAAAGCAATTAGTATGCATGGCTCTAGGGTCATTAGGTCCCTAGTTTCCCTCATACGACAATTCTGCAGCAGACGACTTTGAAAATATTTTGACAAAAAATGGAATATCTCAATAATTGAATGGATAACCTATGACTAAAAGTGGAAAACAGTGTGTCAAAAGGAGAAATTTATCATTTTGAGCAATTTCTTCTTTTGTCACTATGTTTTCAAAAATCAATCTCCTGCAGATGCATCATAAAGCGTCTATATGAGGGAAAGGGTTAATAATTACATATATTGACATGTCACTCTGATTTAATCATCATCTTGACAGACTCAGACCAGAACAAGGCTAACTTAAATGCTGATTATTATAGCTTTCCGACATATGGCAAATCTGAAGCAGAATACGTTTAACCCTTTCCATCCTACAACAATTCTGCAGCAGACGACTTTAAACGTATTTTGTCAAAACATAAAAAATCTCCATAATTGAATGGATGACGTATGACAAAAAGTGAACAACATTGTGGCAAAAGGAGAAATTGCACGTTTTGTGCAATTTCTTCTTTTGTCACTATGTTTTCAAAAAGCCGTCTGCTGGCTGCAGAGGCGTCAGAATTTAGCGTCTATATGTGGGAAAGGGTTAAATTAAAGCATCTAAGCAAATATGCGGAAAATCATCGAATGGAGATCAAAACATTGTGAAAAACAAGAAATTGCTCATCATGAACAATTTCTCCTTTTGACACAACGTATTTCAAGAGGTCTGTTGCAAGAAACTGTAAGTGGTTAACAAGATTTCAAGCCTTAACCTTTTCCAACATGCAACAGATGAGTTTGAAAACATCTAGGCAAAAAATATGAAAAATCCCAAGAAAGAAAAGTAAAATCATTGAGAATACCTTGTAGTTGAAACTAATTAGACACTGAGTAAGTAGTTCATTAAGACTTAGAGCTATTTCTCCTTTTGCAAGTTGTGTGCTGCAGATGCGTCAAAATGAGTGCATGTGGTAGAGTGAGGAGAAGTAACTTCTCCTTTTAACCTTTACCCGAGGCTGATAGTCCTATATTATTTGTCTGCTTTAAAAACTTCCTAGTACAAAATAACATAATTATAAATATCAGAACAAGAGGACTATGATGGTCCTATATCGCTCACCTGATTAAATAGAACTTCAATAGTTTTCAAAGTTTTTACTATCTATATATATAAGCAAAATGAGCCCTGCCCTCTAGAAGCCATATTTATCAACAGATCAGAGACTGAGTAATTTGAAAAATCTCAATAGAGCATTCATCAATGAACATTTGGTTAGTGAGTACTTTTGATCAAGAAGATTTTTAAAGTTTTCACTATAATTATATATATACAAATAAGGAAACCAAGCCGCACCCCTCGCCGCCATGTTCTTTATTAGATCGGAATAATTTGAAAAGTCTTGGTAGAGGGTTATCCAAGAATTAGGAGGAGAAGTCGTTTGCAGGAAAATGTGAACAGACAGATGATGACGGATGGCGAGTGATCACAAAAGCTCACCCTGTGTTCTTGCTTAGGTGAGCTAATCAAAGCACTGAAAGTGCTCACAGCAAGGGGCTAACTGCAGATAACATTTGGACATGGATTTACCGATCCCAAAAGTCTAACTTGAACACTTTACACTAGCACTTTGTTAGTTAGCACTTTATATCCATATATTAAATGATAAAGGAGTAAAGCAAAATACTGTACACACAGTATGATGGTCTATCGATATACTAAAAGTTGGCATACACATGCGCATCTGCTATCTGGATAGTTTCTGCTTAGCACACCTCCTGGTTTACAATGGATTGTAAGCTGTGGTTTTTTTAATGCAATTAACACATATACATTTCATATCAAACTCACAATAACCTAACAATGATAATTATATTGAGAGTCCAATTCTACTTTCAAAGCAGAAATAAAATCCTGTGTTATCTACATTTTCTTCAGCGTGCAATGACTGAAATATTGTTAAAAGCGACGTAAAACATCATACACACGAGGTAATCATTTCTTAGTGTTTCACAACGCATCTAGGTGAATAGTTTTAAATGCATTGCTTTTGAATTCATTTTAAATCCCAACATTTTGAAAGAGTTTATTGCAGCGGTGTTAAATGACAATTGCACCACTGATATCGGCAATTTATAAGACAAAAAATTATATTTTTCTTATAAAAAAAAAATATCTGCCCAAAGCGGGAATCAAACTCTAGTCTCCCCCTCCACGGCCGAACATGCTAACCGCTACGTTACGCGGCCACTTCTATTCGGAGGATTTTATTTATATCATAATTATAAACCGATACACGAGTTAGCGAATTATTTAGTATTGAAGCGTTTTATCTTGATAAAAAACAAATGTCATTTAAATCATTTGTTTTATAACTGGGACTTGACTATCTTATTCCGTCTGCTGGGGTTGCTTAGGTTAATTTTGGTTGAGAATTTGATGTATTTACACAGGAATCTAAAATGAAATACTCTAGTACATAGATTCCTGATTTAACGTTCCAGCTGAAAATACATTTTATTCGAAAGGATTTTTGGAAATTCCGACGCCTAGGCTCACTTGCACATTTACCGTATATGTTATATTTTGTCAACTATTTATTTTATTATCATTTAAATAATTTGAATGTTTTAGTGTATATGTTATCATTGGGACTCGAATATCTGAATTTGTTTTTGAGTCGGAATTGAAAAGTTGCCTTTACTCCATTTGATTTACAATATTTAGGAATTACCAATGAACTTTACGCGCGATCAAGTATGTTGAAAGCGTAGAAATACATTTTAATTATTAATCATGTAATTCATATATTTTAACATAAAATTTCTTTCGAGTTATTTCTTTTGGGTTAGTGATGTCGAATCAAATCAATTTTCGGCTTCATATGTCAACAAGTTACCGCATTTTGATTTTTAGACGGGAACTATTGGCGGTACAAGATGACTAACATGGATATTAGCTGGCAACAGCCATTTCAATTTTAACAAAATATTCCACAAATCATCCACTTTCATTGACATTACAAGTTTGATCATTATGTGATACAAAGTTATAAATATTTGGAATTTTTAGAAAATTCTGCTTTTACAACCATGTTTTCAAAAAACGTCTGCTGCAGAGCAGAGTGTTAAAAAGAATTTCATTTGGTATCATATGGGGTGTGTTCATCATAACATTCAATGATTGGTTGAAAGGGAGTCAGTTCTATTTTTCCATCACTAAGGTTTCCATTGTATCAATTAATAATTCTTCACTTGTAGATCCGTCTTATATATATTGGACTATTCTACTAAACAATTGAACTTGGTGTAACCTAATATCTGCAGCTGTACATGTTAGGACAAATTTATATTAACACTTTCTTTGCCAAAATTAACAATTTTTCATAAACTTTTAACCCTTTTACATTTGCAAACACATAATGCAGTACAAGACTCTTGAAACACTGTGACAAAAGAAAAAAATTCTACTTTTGACACAACACTTTCAACTCTATTCAATCATTTAAACAGAATTTCCAAATATTTTTGCATAGATGTTTTGAAAGTCATCTGTTGCATTTTTGTTTTATGTTGGAAAGGGATAAGAAAGTTGAACCTAGGCTCAGGGTTATATGTAATTAATATTCAGATCATGTTTAGTAATAATGTCCAGTCTATCCTTTTATATAGTGCTATTTGGCTGAATGCCCATATCAAGTCAGTACCCTCTTACAAATACAATATAACACTAACTAACAGCCAAAATATAAATAGAAAATGACTTGCAGTTGCATGTCATAAGAATTATTTTAGCCTCAGAGTTTTGATTGTCAAGTTGCAATAGCTCACACAGTAAATTAGTAATGATGGAAGCTATCAATCAAGGGCCTTGAGTTTGAACCCCTTATTCGGCTTATCATTCCTTTAGAATTAGACGGTTGAAAAAGTCATTGTGCAGACTTAGTAGCATCTTTTGTCTTCCATCAATCTAATGGGGAAATGAGTCTGTCTATGGGAAATGGTACAAGTTGACTTTTGTTTTGTGAACAATGTACATGTAGACCCAGTTCAGCCTGATCAAGATCTACACTATTCATATATTACTGACAAGCTTGCTAAAATCTTATGATAGGTGTCAAAATGTGTCGATTCTGACAAGTGTCAAGCTGAGCAGATGAACAGGCTGATCTGAACCAACACTTTTCAGAATTGCCAACTTGTACCAATTTCCATGGATGGTCTGAAATAGTCTTTGTAGGGAAGTAGCCAGTTACCTGTGAAGAAAATTGTGCTGAGTGTAGACATGTTTGGTGAACTATCTACATCATAGAACATGTAGGTTCTGTGATATATAACTGAAATACTGTTGAAAATTAACATTTATAAGTTAATAGATAATGTCAATCCAAAATATGTGTTCATAATTATTTCATAATAATATGTTGAAATGCCTTTAAATAAATTTTATTTTTCTTTACTATCTACACCGTTACATTTATAGTGACACTTTTTAACAGGACAAATTGATAGAATAGACTATATAGAGTCATCTGTAGAATGAATTTCTGTCTGAATCTAACTTTTCTTAAAGTATATGGGTTGGTTCCAAATAACATTTTCAAAGATTTTGAATTTAAAGACATCGTGGTGCCATGCTGTGCACCAGAAATACCAAGTGACTAATTCTTGTTTTTTTTGTGGCAAGTTGAACTAGTTCTAGTTTCACAACCATAAGGTAAAACTAAAGTTTACACTAAACGTCAGAACCACCTAGTTCTTAAGTGCTTCTGTGACTAGTATTTGGTGAAGAATGCAGGACAAGACTATACAGAAGTGCAAGGTGATATATATTGCTCAAAATTTATCAAGGGAAGCCAGGATGCAAAAATGTATCAATTATTATTGATAAGTTGTGAATCAAGACAAATAATGCATTGCCATTCAATGGCAAGTATGACTTTGTGGCTGAATGACTTATTTCTAAACCCATTCCTACAAGTTTCAGACGCATTTTGACGCAGATGACTTTTGAAAACATTGTGGCAACAGGACTTGTTCATAATGAGCAATTACTCTTTCTTCCACTATGTTTTTAACTCTATTCAACTTATAGTTACTGTAATTATAGTTTTTATACCATCAATTTTAGAGATGTTCCACATTCTCACCAAGTTGTTTGCTAAAGACATAAACTGTGGGAAAGGGTTACCGGTAATTAAAATACCCTGAATGTGGATGCAAATATAAGGTTATTATAACTAACTAAAAGTTACCTTTGCAAGCCTTGCTCTTTTGATGAGGTCATTTAGTTTACGCAATGCAGCATTTCTTGGTAAACTTTGCAGGTCTGCAAACAAATCTTTCTCTTCCAATTCAAACAGTTTCCTATTCATGTCATGTTGCAATGGTCTATCCCAGAATGATCCAATATAAACTCTTGCTACTTCGGGTGTGTTGATCACTTTACCAAGAGACCACATCAAGGCACCATATACTCTCATCAACTGTTGGTGATCCACTCCATCGGCTTTATTAAGAACTATTCTTATCTTGTCATCGTATCCTTTAATAGCATCTATAGCTCTTCTGAACTCATCTGAAATATCTAGTTTATGGGCATCAAATAGAAGTATAATTCTGTCAACCCTTTCTGCAAACCATTCCAGCACACCTGGGAAGTCATAACCGCGATCCACTCTCTGCTTCTCTCCAGACAGAATTCCAGGTGTATCAACAACTGTGATACTTTCAAGAACCTGATTTGGGAGCATTGAACATTGGAATCGATTAAGAAATGCATTTCCGTATTTTGTAAGAGGACGGAACTGTTTTCCTGGATCTACAACTGCAGCATTTCCTGGTATGATTCCATCATTCTCGGCATGCATGACAGCTATGAACCGGTCAGTGGTGGGTTCTGGTCCTATCCGGATACCGGGAAAGTCCTGTTCCAAAAGATATCTAATGAATGTAGTTTTTCCTGTAGAATACTGACCGATTAATAAGATCATGGGCTTGGCATCAAAATCGGGATCGTCCAGTTTAGGTGAATGGAAATCATGAAATCTGTAAGCCTCTTCCAGTGGAAGCAGTTTCTGTTTGTAAATTTTTTGGAGTCCTTCCGCGACATTTTTAAACACATCTGGTTCTTTCTTCCGCTTATCGTCTCCAGACAACCACCGCAGCATTTTCAAATTTGATTCACGCTACTTGAATAATCCTAAAAAGTTTCTGTCATATATGATGAATCAGAAATCAATTTTCGGCAGATCGGATGACTGGGGAGTGTAACCGATTCGTGTTCACCGGAAGTATTGCACATCTACGTTACTGCGCAGCTGCCGTAACCCTTAACTTTGACCTATTGACCTTACTTAAAATAAACACGTCCCGTGACGTCAGGTAGTGTTTTGGTTCCAGATATATTGCAGCTGATCAACAACGTAGCTGAAGTCGAAAAAAAGACACCTGCTTTATTAAGAAACGCATTTGTGTTTGACTGAGAGTTTCAGGTATGCCATAAACGCATTATATCATTCACGGACTGATTGTTTTCACTCATGTTGACCCGTGAAGTATGTATTTTGTTGATAAACACAGATTTGTCAATGTTATGACTTCACTAGGTCAATTTGCTCAGTTGGCAATGGCTGAATATTTCGGATCTATTTCCTTATACTGACATTCCATAATTCGGTTAATATTTTTTATCTACTTTTCATATTTTTGTGCACATATTTTTCCACTAGCACTTTAACATAAAATAACCCTGTGATTTTGAAGTAAATTGTAAAAAATGATGAAATATGTAGTGAGTCATGACGTAAACAAAGATTGTGTCATACCGTCATGTGGAGTTAACATGTGTTGCCAAACAAGATGTACACAAACATATGCATCGGATACCCTTGTGATTTAATTCTTTTAGTTTTAACTCTCGTTCCCATATGCAGACGCTTTTTGACCCCTTTACAGCAGACGATTTTGGATTCAATTTACCGTAAAATCCCATCACTGCCACCAAGTGTACCAAATGTAATGGTTCTTTCATGGAGTTAAGCCACCGTTGGTCACCAATCCAAGCAATAACAGCAATGTCTGTTGCTTAGCTTTGTGAAAAAGCCAACCACTCTACCAACATAGAAGTGGTATCTGTACCTATAGTCTATACCCCATTCCCCTTACATTAGTGCCTGGATGGGTGACCCATAGTGTCTTAACTAGCTGAAGGACCAGGTACATGTTACAAAATGATGGCAACGTAGGGATATTGGTTGACGTCTCCATTATTCCAGTACGCAGGCGCTTCCGATTAATGTTACATAGGTTCCGCTCTGATATACTATACTACTATGGTGCCTTTATGTGACCTCTGGTCAAAGTTGCAAAAAAAAGAGGGAGAAATGTTATGGGAATGTGATATAGGTATACATACCACTCAGGGCTCTCACGAGGGGGCGATTTGGGCGAAGTGGTCGCCTAAAAATTTCTGACTTCGCCCATTCACTTGATTCACTTCGCCCAAAATTTCAGTCAAAGCGAAGGTGACTTCGCCGACAATGTTGTCCTATCATCGGACACTGTTAAAATGCGTAATCAGTATTTTGACAACTGAGAGTGTATAATATATCCATTTAAAGCTGAAGAATTGAATCATTTAACACACACGATGACGTAGAACCGATTGTCCAATTTGCATAAACAAAGAACCGATTGTCATATCAAATATTATGACGCCCCCCTGATAAAACATTAAATACGTATCTGATGTAAATGAGATGGAAGTCGAATTATGTTTTAACCCTTTCAATAGTATAAATAATATTTGTGAATATATTCATGGTTTTAAATGCCTGAAACCTTTACACGGCGAGTAAAATGTAGCTTCATTAATTATATTTCGGTGACTTTAGAGCACAATGTTCGGATCGCAAACCCGATACAAATAATTTACGTTGTTTATGACACTTACGACCGACTTCTTTACAAAATGCCTGACACCTTTACGGAATGGACGGCGAGTAAAAGGTAGCTTCATTAATTATACTTCGGCGACTTTAGAACACAATGTTTGGATCGCAAACTGGGAAATGCGTAAGTTAACGAGTGCAATTAAATAAAGGAGGAACCCAAAACAGCGAATAAATAATTAGAAGATGTCCACTTATTAATTGTTAATTATATTTCGGCGACATTTTAACACATTGTGAGTATAATAAACTGTGAAGATAATTATATTAAGTAGTCTATTAGTTGCTATATATACCCCCAAACAATGTGACGCGGTTACGACGCGTAACAACACACAAGAAATATCACTTCTCCCTTAAGTCCCTCCACTTCTCCCTAAAGTCTCCCCACTTCTCCCTAAATTGCCTGGAGGGAGAAGTCACTTCTCCCTAAAATTTAAGCCTAGTGAGAGCCCTGCCACTTGCTTTTATAGCAGGAATGTTGGTAGAGTGCTTGGTACATACCTAGTTGACAGTCTGACATGGCACGCATTTTCCTTTGAGAACTATTTGTTTATCTCTTTGGTTTGACCCAAGTTGGCCAACCAGGATCTTCTGTCCTTGGAGTGAACACTCTTACTGAAATTGAAAAAGGCTTCGTATGAAAATGAAATTGCAGTGACTTTATTAATTCGTGACTTTTGGCATCAGGACACAAGTAAATCAACAGTTGCTAGAGTTTCAGCGAAGACTTGCAATGATGCCACCAGAGCCTCAATTTGTTTTTGCAATGCATTTCAGGATGGGGCGTATATTTCTGGCACACATGGGAGGAACTAGGCTGTTCTCATGTTCTAACTGTGACACGCCTCTAACTAACCGCGGGGAACTGATCTCTACTAGATTCACAGGTGAAATTGTCAGATAGGAATCTATACCAATTTTAATGTGATAGAATTCTACACATTGCTTGAAACAAATGTTTGGATTTCTTTAATCCTTTCCTTGATATATATGATTTTTGATATTTCTTTATACGACTTTGTTAACAATATTGGAATTAAGAATTTGCTCAGTTTCTTCATTTTCCACAAACACCAATCAATCAATTGTACCAGAGCCCCCTTTTTTATTTAACCATTTCAAACTTTGCTGTAGTGTTTAAGGGTATCAAACAATTCAGTAAGATAACTCTTGACTGAATATCTTACTGCTTATGGCCTTTGTTTACACTTTGACAAACACAGATTTTTGTTTTGGAAAAAATAACTAACTATTGCTCCCTTTTTCATGTTTTCTAACTCCTAAGGCGTAGGCTGCAGAGTTGTCTGTTATATGAAAAGTATGAGCCTTTAACAGATGAATCTTGATGCCTCTGCAGCATATGACTTTTGAAAATAAACATTGCATAGATGAAATCAATCAAGATGAGTAATATACAACTACTCAATAAATATGCAAGAGCATTACAATTCAATGGTGATGATACCAGTCACATGAATGCAGCAACATAAGGGCTAATATGCAACATCTATATGTCCTCTTACAGGAGCCACAGGGCGTGCTTTTCTTTTCAACAAAGTGGTAAACTTGACCTACAGTGAAGTGCAGGATCGTGTGATGTTGACCGGCCGACACATGGTACGAGATGTCATGTGTAAAAACTGCGATGCAAAACTAGGCTGGATCTATGAGTTCGCCAACGAAGAGAATCAAAGATACAAAGAAGGTCGAGTTATACTTGAGAGAGCTCTTGTAACTGAAAGTGAGGGATTCGAAGAACATGTGGGAACTGACAGTTAATGGGGCTTAATCAGTGCTCTACTAGGTCATATGTTGCAGACATAGGGAGGTGTTATATATAGCAATGTAAATGATGGTTGTATCAAGGCTTTCCCACTTGTAGACGCATTCTGATGCATCTGCAGCGGACGACTCTTGAAAACATTGTGACAAAATGAGAAATTACTCAAATTAAGCTATTTCTCCTTTTGTCACAATGTTTTCAACTTTTTTCATTGATTATACCTTTATTTTTAGAGATTTCTCATGATTTTACCATTTATGTTTTCAAAGTCTTCTGCTGCAAATTTGTTGTGTGTATGAAAGGGTTAAGGAAATGAAGTTAACCCTTTTCCTCATACGACAATTCTGCAGCAGACGACTTTGAACGTATTTTGTCAAAACATAGAAAATCTCCATAATTGAATGGATAACCTTTGACAAAATGTGGAAAACATTGTGGCAAAAGGAGAAATTGCACGTTTTGTGCAATTTCTTCTTTTGTCACTATATTTTCAAAAAGCCGTCTGCTGCAGAGGCGTCAGAAAGCGTCTATATGAGGGAAAGGGTTAACCGTTTCTCACATACAACAGATTAGCAGCAGATGGCTTTGAAAATATATAGACAAAAATCTATAGAGGGAAAGCACTATTATTGAAAAGAGTTGATTACACTGTGGGAAAATAGGTGAAACTGTTCATTATGAGATATTTCTCATTTTGCCATAATGTTATCAATAGCTGCATGCTGCAGATGTGCCAAAATGTGTTTGCATTTTGGAAAGGGTTAAGCAGTTTTAAATCACTTGAATTGTAAAGTCATTACAAATTCTAGATATGGATGTCGGGAGAGTATCTCTTACACTTAACTTCTCTCCTTATCGGAAATAATGCTATATTTAGACTTTTTAAAGGTGAAAAGTCTTTAGAAAAGAATAATGATAAAAATATGAAGAATATTTATTGACATTGCAGAGACCATTGTGGGAAAAGGAGCGGTTAAGAGACATGAATATTTTTTTCTTTTCCTACAATGTTTTATAGGTATCTGTTTAAGACTGGTCAAATGTTGACTGTATTAGAAAGGGGTTGATATATTGTTTTCATCACACATAGGGCTACATTCTAGAATTAGTTAAATAAGACTATTTTAGTGAGTATGCACATCACACAGTTTGTTAGTGAACAAATATAGTAAACCATGGGACATTCTTTGTTATCTAAACTGGTTACCAATATAAACAAGATATATATCCATTATCAGATTAGTAGGGCTTAAACACAGAGGTGTCAGAAAGCGTCTATATGAGGGAAAGGGTTAAACGCAGTGAACAATTATTGCAAAATTGGATTCAACATGGCACAGCATACTAGCCTTTTAAAGAGAACATTTTTTTTTGGTTAGAAAACTTTATCTTTTCCTTTAAATTAAATTGAAATCATTATCGGAAAAGGAAAATTTGCTCATAATGAGCAATTACTCCTTTTCTAGCATAGTTTTTCGAAAGTAGCTAGCTGAAGAAGCGTCAAACTGTGACTGTACAATGCAACTGTTAAGAAATAAGGTTTTTATATGTGTAATGAGTTGGCTATGTACCATGTATATATTGGTTTCAATTTGAATGTCCCGACGAGTCATGCTGCATGAAAATCAACCTTAGTTGATTTGTGACCAATGTAGATCCAGATCATCCTCTGCATTGACACTGTTTTCAAAGTGTTCAGAAAGCTACTAAGAAACAACACATGTTTAGATCAAATAGTATGGATGCCTAGACAGATCTTTCCCTACACTTTTTACCAATACCCTATGGTTGGTTTTCTAGAAGCTGACTTGTATAGATTTTGTTCAGTACTATATTAACCCCCTTTTCAATGCTGAATGTACAATGGATTTGTGTAGTTCTGCATTTGGATGTCAATAGCAAATTGTTACTACTATGAAGATAAGAATGAATGACAAACAGTATAGAGCATGGTCAGATGGTGCTGGTCTGGATCTATACTTGTGGCAAAGATTTTCACAAATCAGTTGCAGCAGTCAAAGGGTTAAAGCATTATGCAACGTTTTAATTTTGTTCCAAATTAGAGATAGTTTATTGTTAATGATAATGTTGAGAACATATGCACCTAGTGAGTACATGGTACAGGACGAATATATATAGAATGGTGGTATCACACCCCATCTACTCTGTACATTGGTTATTTTGTATAGGGGTTTTCTGATCATAGATTTAACCTAATATTTGGTAAAGTCTTACATTCGCTTGGGCTGGCCAGGCGTTTGTTTATTGTGTGGATTGTTCTGATGGTGTATAGGTGAATGGTATTTTCTCCTTGTTTTGGTTCAATTTGTTGCCCAAATCATAGAAAAACCATTTAACTTGCAACAGTGCAAAATTCACCGGCATGAAGAGAAATATTTGCGTTTGTTTTGAGTTGATTATGAATAAATTATATGTCAAATGACATCTATATGGGATAAATGATTGAAAAATATTTTTTAATTATGTAGTGTATGTATAATTTAGTTATAAGCATGTTGTATGAAAAGCAATTGAAGGTTAACCCATTTTAGATTAACTGAGCATGAAGCGCAGGTGTGCTATTGGGATCGAAACACTGCTTTTTGTCCTCGTCATCCCGTAATTCAGATTTCTCTGCAAATAACTTGATCTCCTTAACCAATGATTCAATTTCAAAATTATTTCATAGGAATAGATCTTGGGTTAGTCCTCTTTCAAAATTGTTTGAATGATTAAATTCAATTGACAACTTTAGTTGTCATGGCAACATTTTAAAACCTTTTGTCCAAAAGTACTGGCTTGATTTTTTTGTATTATTTAGCACACATTTTTCAATTTGTTCCAATGCATTGGAAAGAAAACGCCAGAAGAGAGCAGAGCTTGTTTTCCTTAAATGTATATAGTACAAACTTTAAAAATCTTCTCGTCCAAAAGTATAGACCTGATTTGAAAATAATGTGGCATAAATGTTCCTCGGATAACGGGTTCAACCTCTACCAAGTATATTTCAAGTATTCCAATCTGTTATAAAACATGGCCACATTTGGCAGGTATAGAGAAAAACATTGAAAACAATTTGAGTTCTATTGACCATCATGGTCCAATTGTTATACAATGTAAGGTGTGGTTGGCTTTTGATTTACCAATCCTAGATTCTACTCTAAAAGAATACATGAATATTTAAAATAAGAATAAAGGTAGAAGTTGATAACTTACTATTTGATTATTGACTTGAACTTCGCTTCTAAAATAAAATGCAATATTGAAAATTTATTATTTATTTATTTCTCTGATCCAGAGTAAATATGTTAAGATCAAAGTAAAGTCTACATCTTTCATTTACCTAGTGGCAGATTATTTTACCTGCTTTCATTCGAAAGAGAATGACGAATCAATGAAAAAAAGTTCAAATAATCTTGTTTGCATGTCTACCTTGCTGGAATCCGCTGTGGTCGAGTGGTTAGCGTCGGGGATTTCGAAACCGGGTGTCCTGGGTTCGATCCCCAGTCGCGGCACTACGGTCATGGTGGAGTGCCCTTGGGCAAGGCACATTTTCTAGCCTAGTACTGGTTTGTTTACCCAGGGATCATGAATAATTAAATTTAATTGCGCGCTAAATGACCTTAGCTGTCGATGCGCCATAAAACAATATGCAGTCATTAATGTATGAAAGTTTAGAGTCACCAATTTTATCACACAGGATGGGATGAATCAATAGAATATTAAATCTGTAAAATTGAAGGTGTGGTTTTGTTAAAAGGATGAAAAGCTAAAAATGAGCAGTTTATCCTTTTCCAATAATGTTTTCAGTAATTGTCTGGTTCAAAATCAGGAAGATCATTTTAAAAAATTGGTTGTTAATGAGTCCTAGTTATGTTGGTATGTAATATTATTGTGTAGAAATGAGTGTGCTTGAGTTTTTGTTAAGTTTTGTTGTTGTTTATGATTTAAAATCCTTTTTAATTTTAAGATTAATGATGTAAGAAATAATAATTTACTTTTAAACTCCATACAATGTATCACAATAGCTAAAAGCAAAACATTATTTCCCATTCTCACATACATACCAATTTTGATGCCTCTTGACAAAATTTGAAAACATTTTGGTAAGAGGACTTACTCATAATGAGCAATTTTAGAGCTCCATATTTTTCGCCAAGATGATTTCAGAGTCATTTGCATGTATGTGGGAAAGGGTTAATCAACAATATTTGCAAGTGATATTTTAAATTGCATGATAACTTGATAATGATAATGGCATCTGCATTGAAAACAGTTGATGAGTGATATCTGAAATATATAAAGTATATCAATAGTATCAAAGCATCAAACAGACGACATTGAAGACATCACTGCAAAAATAAAGTTAATCTCTATAAATGAAAATCTGATTATTGAATAGAGTTGTAATCATTGTGGCAAATGGAGAAATTGCTCATTAGGATAAATTTCTCCTCTTGCCACAACAATTTCAAAAGACATATGCTGTGGAGACGTCAGAAAGCATTTATATCGGAGAATGGGTTTAAGCATCAAAATGCATTGAAGTTGATTTCAGGGAAGAATTGTCTTGTTTTTGCCTGTGTATATATGAAGTATTTATTTAACTACCGGTAATGTCATGAATGTACAAATGAAAAGCTTTGAAAACATATTTGGAAATTTGTAGATTCCAACCAAGCAGATTGCATATAAGTATTCTGATCTGTTAACCATATCCTACACAAAACAAATCTGCAGCAGACAGCTAGGCAAAAATAAGGAAAATCTCCAAAAATGAAAGTATAATAATTGAATAGAGAACTCTTTATTTTCGTAAATAGTGCAGAACACAATCAGTCTGACTGTATGCAATTTGGCCTGAATCTATACTTGTCATAATTCATGAAAATTAAAGCAACTTGAGTTTGGCTCAAATGTTCTAAATGTTGGTACTGTAGTTGTTGAAGGTTTTACTTTGAATGAAACATTGCATCAATAAAATATTTATTAACCATGGATTTTAATGTATTTCTGTTAGATACTTTTGATAAATCCACTGTGGCCTTGCAGTTGCTGTTAGAGATTAGAAACAGGGTGTCCCTGGGGTGATCATGGTGGAGGGCCCTTGGGCAAGGTTTTTTAGATCACCTAGAGCCAAAGCTCACGGTGAGCTATTCTGATCACTTTTTGTCCGTCATCCGTCGTTAACTTTTAGCTTTAAACATCATCTCCTCCTGAACCACAGGACCAATTTCATCCAAACTTCACAGGAATGTTTCTTTGGTGGCCCTCTTTCAAAATTGTTCAAAGATTTAAATTACATGGAGAACTTTGGTTGCTGCGGTATCAGAAAGGGGCAAATTGTCCAAACTTTAAAAATGTTCTCCTCTGAATCTGCATGTCAGATTCCAATATAGTTTAGTAGAAATGTTCCTTTGGTGACCCTCTACAAAGATTGTTCAAGGCATACTGTTTGGTTGAAAAACATGGCAGTCAGGAGGCATCAGAAAAGCAGCAAAATGAAAAAAAATTGGAAATTCCATTTTTAGCTCGACTTTTGAAAAAACGAGAGCTATTGTCATGACCCTGGCGTCGGCGGCGGCGTGGTCGTCCGGTTAAGGTTTTTTGTTCAACTAAGCTTTTTTTTGTTTTCTATCAGTCGAGCATCTGTGCTGTACGCGGTGCTCTTGTTTTAAGTCCTTGTCTGATATGAAAAGAATTGAATAGGAATCTTGTGATCACCTTCTTAATTTGTTCACGCCGTATTGAATGGTTACACAATCATAGCAACCTCGCATCATCATAAAAGGGGTAAATTGAACTTTTAGCTACAAATGACAACTCCTACCATTCCATTCGACCAATTTCAACGTTACTTCAAAGGAATGTTCCTTTGATGGTCCTCTTTCAAAATTGTTCAAAGACTTACATTCTGTGTAGAACTTTTGTTGCTGCAGCATCAGAAACTGAGAAAAATATGCAAACTTTAAAAACCTCCATCTCCGTAATCCATTTGTCAGATTCCAAGATAATTTGGCAGAAATGTTCTTTGAGTGACTCTCTACAAAAACTGTTCAAGCCATATTGATTTTGTTGACAAACAGGGCAGCAAAGCGGCATCAGGAAAGGTGCAAAATGACAATACTTTATAATTCCATTCTTATTAAATTTCTTGTTAGATTTCAAGATACAAATGGCTTTTATTTATAAACTATTTCTCTAACTGAGTGTCCACTCCTTGCAGTTTCATTTGAACTCTTGATCAAATGTTCACAGATATTTGCAGTTAAATATTTGCTTCTAATTTACTATCATTCAGGTGATCGATTTAGGGCCATCTTGGCGCTCTTGTTTCCTTGTCTTATACCGGTTTGTTTACCCAGATATCTCAAATAATTGAAGTGTCATGGTGATATAACTGAAATAATGTTAAAAATGACATAAATCTCCAATAAAGAGATTTATAATAATTATCAGACCATTTACCTGATATTATATTTGTGGATTGACTGTTTTGCAACCATTTGAATAAAGACCTTGACTTTTTGAGAAGTTTGGTGCATTTTCATTCGGTAGGATTATTTCGGACATGGCTATGATTATTGAACACTTTCCCTCTTACACCAAATCTGCAGTTACTTTAGACGTTTGAAAATATCTGTTAAAAAAAGGACCATGTTGGTCCTATATTGCTAGCCTGATTTAATTAAACCATTCACACATACATGTACAACAAATCTGCGGCTGACGACTTTGAAAACATAATTTAACATGTAGGCAAATATATGGAACTTTCTGTAGATTAAAAAGGGGGACATTCAAAACCCATAGTCCAAAAATTACATAGTAGTCAAAAGCCATATGATCGAAAAATGCAGGGTATTCAAAACCCATATGATTGGTCTTAATTCATTCACAGGTGATAATTTCTTTAATTGATAACAATAAGCTTAGGTTTCTAACCATTGATTGTGTTAATCATAATAACTATGATATTAATATGTACACTTGTCCATCAGAAAAGACTTCAGTCTCTTTGTTTACAATATGTAAATGGAAGATAGGGTTTTTAGTTTTTTACATACCAAATGTACTTTTAAAAGGCTAAAGTAATTGTTAACAACTGTGGTTGATGTTAAATGTGCTATGAAACGGATGTTATAGTTTAACATCAAAGCTGCAGTTGATTACTGTAAATTCGATCATTCGGGTTTTGTCTACTCGGTATTTTCAATCATATGGGTTTTGACTAACTTGTATTTCCAATCATATGGGTTTTGACAACCCTGCATTTTCAATCATATGGGTTTTGATTACCCTGTATTTAACCCTTTCCCTCATACAGCAATTCTGCAGCAGACGACTTTGAACGTATTTTGTCAAAAAATAGAAAATCTCCATAATTGAATGGATAACCTATGACAAAAAGTTGTAAACATTGTGGCAAAAGGAGAAATTGCACGTTTTGTGCAATTTCTTCTTTTGTCACTATGTTTTCAAAAAGCCGTCTGCTGCAGAGGCATCAGAAAGCGTCTATATTATGAGGAACCATGTGTTTTGACTACTATGTCATTTTTGGACCTTATGGGTTTTGACGTACACTCAATGAAAATATAATAAGTCAACAACATTGTGACAAAAGGAGAAACTGCTCATTATGAACAATTTCTCCTTTTGCCAGTGTTTTCAAAACTCGTCTGCTGCAGAGGCATCAAAAAGCATCTATATGAGGGAAAGGCTTAAATTGAGCTAAAGATGAAAGTTCAATTATTGAATGTTGTTGAATATGCTTTTGCCATTGTTTCCAAAATTCATCTACAGCAGATGGGTCGAAATTTGTTAGCATCCGGAAAGGCTTAAATATTAATTTGCTTATCAGAAGGTATGAGTATCCCAACATATTAAGGCTTTCCCAAATCTACTAAAAAAGTTATCTTTTTCCCAGATACCAAAAAATCTGCAGCAGACGTCTTTGAGATCATCTAATCAAAACAATTGAATGTCTCTATAATTTCATTATTGGTTCTCTCTTCTAGAGACCCTTAAAGTCGGTCTTCGTTTCTGTCCGTTTGTTTGTTTGTGGCAAGCGTAGCGCCAAAACTATTCAATAGATTTCGACCAAACTTGGTAGGGATGAAAGGTCTAGGCTCTAGTTGTTCCTTTTGTAGTATGGTCATCATAGAAACCACTGTCGCTATGGAAATGGGAGAAAACCGCTTTTCATGCGAAAATTATCTCGTCCCACAGTTTTTCGAATTTAGAAACCACTCGGTGTGCGTTGTGTAGCCCATCAGTTGCTACATCGAATGATCGTCCCGATTTTTTATCCGTCTCTTCGTTTTCTTAATATTTGAGTTTCCGTAAGGGGTACCATTTCCGCGGAAAAAAAAGACACGTCAAAACTAAATATATCGACACAAAAAGAAATGGTTTTCTATTACCTGATCGCTGATTGGCTAAAAATCCGGACACAACCAAATATCGACCAACCAGAGAGCACTTCACATAGCCATTACAACTTCCGTTTCCCGTACTTTTACACGAGGAGAAGAAATATTCAAGTGAATTTGACGCTGTTCTCGCGACAACTCGATAGCTTGTTTCATTATTCTTGTGGTGTCGTGAGAGTAGAGACAAGAGAGAACCATCGTCGCAGTATGCTTGTTACTGAAAGAAGTTGAAAACATTGTGGCAAAAGGAGAAATTGCTTGTTTTGAGCAATATATTCTTTTGCAAGAATATTTTCAAAAGTAGTCTGCTCCAGAGGCATCAGAAAGGGTCTATATGAGGGAATGGTTTAAGTCTTGTATGACACAACAAAGAATCCAACCCTGGTCTACATACTGAGATGGACACTTTAATCATTACTCCAATTAATTGGTGGTACTATTCTCCATTTCCTGCTTGTAAGATCTTTCTGACGCCTCTGCAGCAGATGACTTGAAAACATTTTGGGAAAGGATTTTAAAATTGCTTAAGATGAGCTACGTCTCCTTTTGCCACAATGTTTCAACTCATTTCAATAATTCTATTTTTTTGAGATTTTCCATTGTATTGCCTACATAATGTTCAAAGTGATCTGTTGCAGATTTGTTGCATGTGGGAAAGGGTTACAATCATGTTAACAATGTATAAATATTGCAGATATGCTGGCTTTATTTTAACACTTCTCTCTCCCACATGCAACAAATCAGCAGCTGATGATTTTAAAAATTTATAAATGTACCGTAAATTCTCATCTAAAAGGCACTCTTGGCTATAAGAAGCAACCCAGATTTTCAGCTCTCAAATGTAGGTTTTCATGGTTGACTCTTACTTTAAATGCCGTCAGATTCTGAAGTTTTTCAACTTTTGAAAGTATGTTGTGTAAAGTAGGCCATCTTGCCATTGAGATATGACTGAAACATTGTTGAAAACCCCCAATTAACTAATCAATCCAAAATCATGAACTGCAGCGGCAACAAAGTCATCTGTATTGAGGGAATGGGATAACAACAACAATGAACAATTTCCCAACATTCACAGAAAAAGTTATGTCGCTTTATTTATTTTATCAAATTAATAAATAATACCAGTAATCAATATCACAGTACAAAATTAAAAGAACATCTTTGACCCTTTCCGACATACAACAATTCTTCAGCAGACCAATTTTAAAGATTTTAACCCTTTCCCTCATATAGACGCTTTCTGACATCTCTGCAGCAGACGGCTTTTTGAAGACATAGTGACAAAAGAAGAAATTGCTCAAAACGAGCAATTTCTCCTTTTGCCACAATGTTTTCCACTTTTAGTCATAGGTTATCCATTCAATTATAGAGATTTTCTATTTTTTGACAAAATATGTTCAAAATCGTCTGCTGCAGAATTGTTGTATGAGGGAAAGGTTGAATAGCAAAAATATGAAAAATCTGATCAGGAGTTGAAAACATTATGGCACAAGGAGATATATTCAGAAAGCATCTGCATGTGGGAAAGGGTTAAATGACTAGTTAACTATCATGATAAATATCTTTTCTTAAATAACTTCCACGCTAATCTTTTATCTTTTATCTGTAGACCTGGATTGAATACATCAAAGTTGATCTTCTCTAGATTTGTTAGGTAATTATCCAGTATCACCTGAAATAAAGGAACACAAATACAGCCATACCTGTGAACCAGATCACATTCACCATGTTTTCAAATCTATATAAATTATACTTTTATTTATCTCCTCCCCCCTCCTCTCTCTCTTTCTCTGCTAGATAAGTTAGAGAACTTTGTGAAAAGAGTTCCAATGTTGTTTCCAAAATTCTCTGTTACAAAACAATGGAATATTTCTTAAACTTATCGAAAATAGTTGAAAACATATTGTCTTAACCCTTTCCCACATACAACTAATTTGCAGCAGACGACTTTGAACATGATATTTTGTCAAAAAATGGAAAATCTCTATAATTGAATGGATAACCAAAGACTATAAATGGAAAACATTGGCCACAATGTTTTCAAAAGTAGTCTGCTGCTATTGCGTTAAAATGCGTCTGCAGGTGGGAAAAGGTAAAGGAGTTATTGCTCATTATGAGTAATTTCTCCTTTTGTTAATCATCTGATGCAAGAGCATCTGCATGCAGGAAAGGGTTAAAAGATCAATACAAAAGACTTAGTAGAAAATGCATTTAACTCTAGCATTTTCTCGAATTTCCTCGAATCCCTTCATGTCATTCCTGCCAAGTAGAGAGTTGCATTTTGTGTTTTAGTGGGAGGCAAGAAATGAGGCTTCAACAGAACTAGGTGTTCAATGGTGACCATACATACATATGTTGTTTTATTTACGGTGACCCAAATGCTCTGAAAACAATCCAATTCTTCTTTTGCATCCAAGATACTTTCCTTTAAAATTGACAAGGATCATTTGAGTTAACTCTTTCCCTCATACTGCAATTCTGCAGCAAACGAATTTGAACATATTTTGTCAAAAAACAGAAAATCTCCATAATTGAATGGATAACCTATGACAAAAAGTGGAAAACATTGTGGCAAAAGGAGAAATTGCACGTTTTGTGCAATTTCTTCTTTTGTCACTATGTTTTCAAAAAGCTGTCTGCTGCAGAGGCGTCAGAAAGCGTCTATATGAGGGAAAGGGTTAAGATAGTTTTTCAGTAGAAAATTAGGTTTGACACCTGCCAGCACCCAAAACAACATTATTATGCTTATAAGGAAGTTTCAATCTTGTTGAAATCCTGATAAATCAATTCCATTTGAATTGTTTTTACTTTAGTAACTATTGCTTGAAATAATGAACAAATACTTACAGAGTTCAGCATAATAATTTGAGTATTCTTTGGTGCATTTTTCTGCAGGGAGTATGCCTGTCAAAAGATAGAATCATACTGATTGATTGTTTTGTATTTTATGCAACTTTCAACAATGTTTCAGTTATATCATGCTATTCAATCCTGGGTTAAGTTACCAGTTTTGTTGGTCTATTTATCCTGATAACAACGAGTCAGTTGTAATGTTATATCACGGCAAGTCCTGGGTACTGGTAAGTCAAGATACAAGTTCTATTGGTCGATTTATCCTGAGGCAGTGGTAATGCTAACCCCACAAACCTCAGTGCCAAGGAGGGCAGCTATTTCTACCAATTTTAAAGTCTTTTATATAACCAGGCCGGGAAGCAAATCTGCAACCTCCAGATTTGATTTGGCACTCTCCTATACATACATTGGAGAACTAGTGAATTTAAACAAATTAACACAATTGGCTGATTCTTTTCAATAAACATGCCAAACCAAGCCTATGTTCTTATTCAATCAATTTAGAACTAGTATCCCTTTTTCTTATAAAGGCAGCTCTGCAGCAACTAATAAAAACAAAACTGGAACATACTGTACCCATATATAACATCATTTTCAGGGCTGATTTGTCTGAGGGATATACATGTATTTGTAATATATCTATAGGTGCTACCTATTTACGAAAAACCGTAAGATAATTATAAACAAAAATTAAAGAGCATACTTTGGCCATAAAAAGGATTTATAAGTAATTAACTAGACAATAATAATGTTAATGTCATGTTTCTTGCATTATCAAAACATATTTGAAATTCGTATTGCTGTTGTCTATTATTTGAACAGAAAATAATAAAGTAAAGACTTTCAGAAAATCAAGGAATACATTTATAATGAACGAAGTTAAAACATGAGGGCCAAGATGATCCTTAATCGATCACCTGCATTTTGGTAAAGAAGCAAATAGATCAGCCCTTTTCTGATGCCACCGATCGACTGCCTTCTTCAACCAGTCAATATGACTGGAACAAATTATGTAAGGGGTCACATTTCTGCTAAACCCTTTCCCTATTAGAGACGGTTTCTGAGGCCTATGCAACAGACCATTTAGAAAAAGATTGTCGCCACAAGAACAATTGCTCCTTATGAGAAAGTTATCCTTTTGCAACAATGTTTGATAAATAATTATACTTTGAATGAGTGAGTCAATAGCTCATGTATAGGAATTTGGAGTCTTTCATGTTGATACCACTTTTTTGCGGGAAACGACGTCGCTCCATTGACGTTACGCCAAGATGAAGTGTAACGGAAATGACGTCACGTCCTTCTTTGGCTACGATACAGTCAAAATTTAGTTTCGGGCGTAGAAGGCTAATGCTGTGTTTTTTTTGACAAACGGGAAAACATATTTCTTACAGATTTCCATTTATTTTTAACTTTTCGTACAAATGTTAATTCCCACATAACACCGCACTTTAATGATCTTAAATATCGATTTTAAAAAAATGATTAAAAAGACGACAATAATTTTCAATCCGTGTTTTTCTGCTCATTTTATACATACCCAAAAAAAACGATTTTAAAAAAAATGATTAAAAAGCCGACGATAATTTTCAATCTGTGTTTTTCGTCTGCTTTTTATACATATCCAAAATGCCCCTGAATTTTTCCAGTTTCATTTCAGAAAGCTTCATGGGTTATTGAAAAAAACTAGAAAGTACACGAACATTTGTTTTTATGATAAACCTAGAATTGCTTGCAACATGTTATAATATGTATTATCTACTGATTATGTGTTCATGTAGCAAATGTATGCCAACATATTTTATAAATGTTTATCTTGTTATGGGTCATTGGCCTTAAATTAAACAATATTTAGGCATACTAATATGTCTAGCACTTCCAAACTTGGACTATCAATACAAGTGTAAAAGGACAAAGACAAAACTATGTGCAAGAAATACATATCCAATTTTAAAATCCAACAAAAAACGGAATTTTAATGTCGTGCTAATTGCAAATGTTTGACGCTGCCACCAAAAAAGCAACACCGTAGTCTTGATTTTGCTACTTTGTCCCACAGAGATAACAAGAGCGCCAAATGTCACAAAATACGCCCGTCCTGTTTTTTTGAGACCAAGTATAGTGATAATTGGTTGAACTTAGAGAGCGGACACTGTTAGTACAGTTTTGGCCATTTCCAGGGACATAATTGTGTAGTGACTAAGATAAAGTTGTAAGTTATCAAACCTGACCAAGATATTCTGCCCATCAACATATTGTCAAAATTTGGTGATGATCCGATAAAGGCTTCACAAGTTATTAAGCTGAAAAGACCAATTTTAGGTAATTTCTATAATTAAGGGGCAATAACTCTCGATTGACTAATGCGATATGTCTAGTTATCGAACTTGTCCGAGATATTATGCAAATACACATTCTGACCAAATTTGGTGATGATTGGACAAAGGCTTCTTAAGTTATTGAGCTGACAAGACCAATTTTGGGTAATTTCTATAATTAAAGGGCTATACTCTTGATTTACTAAAGCGATATGGCTAGTTATCGAACTTGTCTGAGATATTATCCCAATACACATTCTGATGACTAGTTTTGGTGATGATTGGACAAAGGCTTCTAAAGTTATTAAGCTGACAAGACCAATTTTGGGTAATTTCTATAATTAAAGGGCTATAACCCTTGATTGACTGAAGCAATATGGCTAGTTATCGAACTTGTCCAAGATATTATCCCAATACACATTCTGACCAAATTTGGTGATGATTGGACAAAGGCTTCTAAAGTTATTGAGCTGACAACATACTGGACGCCGCCCGCCCGCCCATACGCCACAGGTAAAACTATAATACGATCCGTTTTTTCAAAACGGGCGTATAAAAACTATTTGACATTGTCATTGCCATGATAATGGTAAACGAAATATTTCTCAAATACAGCAATTTTCTTGTCCAACAATATTTTCAATTCTGTATCGATATTTGAAGCAGACAACAAAAATTAAAAGGAGATGTTAATGCATACATAGAGTTAAATTAGTCAACTAGATGATAACTTAACTAGAATCAAAACAATTTATCCCTTTCCCTCATATAGATGCTTTCTGACTGCCTCTGCAGCAGACAGCTTTTTCAAAACATAGTGACAAAAGAAGAAATTGTTCAAAGTCGTCTGCTGCAGAATTGTTGTATGAGGGAAAGGGTTAACTTATATTCTAGTTTCAAATGAAAGAGAGAAAAAGTCACAAACTTACAGTATCTAGATGTTCTTTTGCTGCACAAGCTAATTCATAGATAACATCAGAAACATTTTCACTTCCTTTTATTGCTGATGAATCTAAAGTTACTCTCGCAGCTCTTAATATGTGCTCTTGGGATACTTTATGCTGAAAATAAAGTACATGTTGCAATGAAAACGGTTATTGGCAGCACTAAAGGGGACTAACGATATTGCTTTTCAATAACCAGTTTAACTATATCATTACATCAATTGTTTTAGTTAAATATATCCCTAGACCTGGTTTAAACAAATCTATATTTACTTCTGATATTTTCAAAGCAGATGACTCTAAAGTTTCATCAGGCAAATGGTTAGCCCTTTGCCACATCCTACTATTCTGCAGCAGACGACTTTGAAGACATTTTGTCAAACAAATAGAAAATCTCTATAAATGAAAATTTAATTATTTAAAAGAGTTTAAAACATGGTGGCAATTTTGAGACATTGTTTTCAAAAATCGTCTGCTGCAGGTGTCAGAAGTGTCTGTAACTCTGTATGTGGGAAAGGGTTAAAGGCTTTAATTTTTCAGATGAATTCACCAATTATAAACAAGGGCACCGCAAAGCGGATGCATCCCCTCGGTATTCAATCATCACATCAAATTCTCTTGTGATCAGTCCAATTTTGACCTTGACCTTTAACCTATGACCTTGAAAATAAATAGGCTTCTAGACCTTGCCATATACTAACTGTATACCAAGTTTGGTTAAGATCGGTTGAAGGATGTTCAGGGTAGAGTGGTCACAAGGTTGCTGATATGGGAAAATAGTCAAAGTCCAATTTGACCTTGACCTTTAACCTTGAAAATAAATAGGCTTCTAGACCTTGCCATATACTAACTGTATACCAAGTTTGGTTAAGATCGGTCGAAGGATGTTCAGTGTAGGGTGGTCACAAAGGTTGTTACGAAAGGAAAGTCCCGTTACTATATCCCCATCGCAAACTTCGTTAGCAGAGGGGATAATAAAAGACTGCAAGAGTACACTGTTAGGATTATGATTATAAAGAATACAAAGCAAGGAAAATGAAAAATAATAATGTTCTTTTTGGCTTGCTTTGGTCTACACTGGTTGTGTCAGAAGATGCATGAAGATCTATATAACATGTTAAAACTGAACGGCGAAGGTGTCATCACTTTTCACAACATTTATGAAATCCACAGATCCAGCTTTTATCTATTTCTAAACATTCAACGAATTTAAGACAGCTTGGAAACTCTATGGAAAAGCAGAACTGCTTAAGTCAATTCTTTGTGAATTAGTCAACAAGTCGGAATTACTACTACTTATATTGATAGGATTTTTACCTTTACTAGTAATTCTAAAGGTATGTAAACTTTATTTTTTTGGGCATGAAATGGCATAGCTCTTAACAAAGTCACTAAACTTTGACATTTTCCAAGGTGACTGCAAGCATGATCAGCATTCACATCTTTGATACCTAAAAATAAAGTATTTACAACAAAATAGAAAAAGTTTTCAGAATACTTCTTTGAAAGTATCTAGATAACAAAATGAAAGTATAATTTTTGAATAAAGGTCAATACATTGTGGGAAAGAAAGAAGTGGAGGTCAACAATCGCCTGACCTTACTGAGATAAAAAAAAAAGGCAAAGATTTTTCAAATGCATTTACAGACACTTTATTTCAACTTTATTCAATTATTAAACTTTTATGGACAGAGATTTTCTATATTTGTGCCTTGATATTGTTAAAGTTGTCTGATGAAGATTTGTAGCATATGGAAAAAAGTAAAATGTTACCACATTTATAAAGTTAAAAAATGCATTGCATGCAGTTTCCAGTGCCCATCTGTTCAAGCATAGCTACAATATAGTTATGACCCATGCTCTAAACAGGGATCTCATTAGGATGAATAAATATTTCATCTTTATAAACCTTGGCTAAGGTCAAATGTTGCAAAATACAAGACGTAACAAATCATTTTAGGTTAAACAAGGGTGCTCAAAGGAACATATATTGGCTGCCGATATATCAGTGTGAGAACATGTAACAGACAGACAATGGAAAAATGATCCCTAAGTTTCTACCTGCCAAGGCAAATAACATAAACAAGAGGGCCATGATGGCCCTGGAATCGCTCACCTGATTTTTTTTTTTCACTTTACCTATATAAGCCCCGCCCCATGGCAGCCATAGTTTCCGACCAATCAACTTGGCTTGAAGGAATCTGATAGAGGGTCACCCTAGGAACATTCAAGGAACATTTCTACTAAATTATTTGAAAATCGGCCTGACACTTTCGGAGAAGAAGATTTTTTAAGTTTTCACTATAGCCATAAAAGGCAAAATAGCCCCGCCCCCTGGCGGCCATGTTTTTTGACCAATCAACATGGCTTGAAGGAATCTAATAGAGGATCACCCAAGGAACATTTCTACAAAATTATTTGAAAATCGGCCTGACACTGTTGGAGGAGAAGATTTTTTAAGTTTGCACTATAGCCATATAAGGCAAAATAGCCCCACCACCCCTGGCGGCCATGTTTTTCGACCAATCAACATGGCTTGAAGGAATCTGATAGAGGGTCACCCAAGGAACATTTCTACAAAATTATTTGAAAATCGGCCTGACACTTTCGGAGGAGAAGATTTTTTAAGTTTTCACTATAGCCATATAAGGCAAAATAGCCCCGCCCCCCCTGGCGGCCATGTTTTTCGATCAATCAACTTGGCTTGAAGGAATATGATAGAGGGTCATCTAAGGAACATTTCTACAAAATTATTTGAAAATCTGCCAACCAGTTTGGGAGAAGAAGAATTTTGAAGTTTTTTTGGTTTCGTTGCCATGGAAACCAGAATTTTGCATGGATCCCAAAAATTTGAAGGAATTCTGGTGAGGTCATTGAGAGGATGCTTTCTGTAAAGTTTCATCCAAATTGACCCACTGGTTACTGAGGAGAAGAAGTTGACGCACGACGGACGACGCACGACGGACGCCGGACAAAAGGCGATCACAATAACTCACCTTGAGCAAAGCTCAGGTGAGCTGAAAAGGCCATCATTCATACAAAGTACATGAAATGGCTGTGGCACATGCATTACCACAGCATCTTATGACAGTGTATATGTACTCTCAGTCTTAACTTACAAGGTTTAGGCAAAAATATGGAACTCAACACAAAAGTAAATCAAGCAGATAAAACATTAACCTAACACAAAACTGAACCAAGATTGCAATGACAATATTGATAATTGTTAAAGTCAGATGGGCTCAAAAGGGCTACACATGTTAAGTTAACATAAAATATGTTGTAGATAAATCACAATCTGTCATTTAAATATTTTCTACACATGAACGCTTTCTTACACCTCTGCAACAGATGCCATTTGAAAACATTGTTGCAAAAGGGAGAAATTGCTCATAATGAGCAATTTCTCTAATTGCCACTCTGTCTTTAACTCGATTCAAAAATTGAATTTGTCATTCATAGAGATTTTTCTGTATATAATTGACATGTTTTCAATGTCGTCTGCTGAATATTTGTTGTATGTGGGAAAGGGTTAATGTTTTTATATAACAATGTACCTCCAGCCTCCAACAACAGATAGTATAAAGATGAAGTCGTCTTGTCTCCCATATCTTCTACTTCCTTTAATGTTTGATAGCTGTCATTGGTTACCTGCTGTGCCTACAATTTAAAGATACTTAAGAGCGTATTTCATCACTTTTGATTTCCTAATAAAAATGCCAAAAGATTTCATTTCTTTACACATATTGTTAGTCAGCAAGGTAACTATTTATGTCAACTTAGTCATTCATTTAAATGCATTCCACCATTCATGTTTTACCAAATATTAGGAATTAATTACCGCTAAGTATGGTTGGTGGAATTAGACCCTGAAATAACATAATAACAAGAGCACCGCCCGCGGGTGCCTGACGCTCGTCTGATATTATCCTTTTACTGTTTATTTATTTTATATAAAAAATATTCAAATTCGGAAAGAATATTTACATATTATAATGACCGCACACAACTGCTATTTTTCAAGTTTTGAAACAAGATTAACTAAGTGGAAATAAATACAACTTCATATACATGATAAGGAAGACCTTCACGTTGGATGGCTGTCACAATCAGTCAAGATCATGAGCTGAGTCTTGTGTATGCAATGGACAGGCAAATGATATTGGTACATTAAGTCAACTTTAACTAAAGATATTGAATATATTACTATTTTCCTATTTTTAGTAACTCTGATTTAAGATATTCATAATAATATGTTGAAGGACATTATGTTTTCATTGTTCAGGAAAAAATTGAAATCAATGTAACAAACAAGAATTACGCGTAATTAAATGTCTCGCTGTCCCCTGCTTTGACTATATCCATGCAAGAGTAAAAGACAAAAAGTAAAATAACAAAACTTTAACTTTGAGCTAAACACAAAGTTCAAAAATACAAGAAATTAAAAAAAAAAATACAAGCGCAAAGTTTAAAAATACAAGGAATTCAAAAAAACTTTTTTTGAGCCAAAGGCAAAATTAAAAAAATATATATTTGAGCTAAACGCAAAGTTCAAAAATACAAGAAATTTAAAAAAAAAATAAAAAATACAAAAGTTTTTCCCTGAAACCTGTTTGATATGTTGAAGTACTTTATTATGAAATTTGAAATTATTCCAACAAAATATAAAGAAGCTATGTCCAATTCTCAAAATCCACCAAAAATCAAGTGTTTTTACTGTTTTACCCCCCAAAAAAGGTCACACTCAGCATCTTCAGCATACAATGTGCAGAAGGGTATTAGTAACTATATTCCAAATATGAAAGCCCTAGTACCACTACTTATTCAGAAAAAAAAAAAAAAAAAAAAGAAACTTTAACGTTGAGCTAAAGTTAAACAAGAGGGCCATGATGGCCCTGGAATCGCTCACCTGATTTTTTTTTTTCACTTTAGCTATATAAGCCCCGCCCCCTGGCAGCCAAAGTTTCCGACCAATCAACTTGGCTTGAAGGAATCTGATAGAGGGTCACCCTAGGAACATTTCTACAAAATTATTTGAAAATCGGCCAGACACTTTTGGAAGAGAAGATTTTTTAAGTTTTCACTATAGCCATATAATGGAAAATAGCCCTGCCCACTGGCGGCCATGTTTTTTACCGACCAACATGGCATGAAGGAATCTGAAAGAAGGTCATCCAAGGAACATTTCTACAAAATTATTTGAAAATCAGCCTGACACTTTCGGAGAAGAAGATTTTTTAAGTTTTCACTATAGCCATATAAGGCAAAATAGCCCCGCACCCCTGGCGGCCATGTTTTTCGACCAATCAACTTGGCTTAAAGGAATCTGATAGAGGGTCATCCAAGGAACAAGGATAGAGGGTCATCCAAGGAACATTTCTACAAAATTATTTGAAAATCGGCCTGACACTTAGGCAAAATAGCCCCGTCCCCCCTGGCGGCCATGTTTTTTGACAAATCAACACGGCTTGAAGGAATCTAATAGAGGGTTATCCAAGGAGCATTTCTACAAATTTATTTGAAAATCTGCCATCCAGTTTTGGAGAAGAAGATTTTTTAAGTTTTCACTATAGCCATATAAGGCAAAATAGCCCTGCCCACTGGCGTCCATGTTTTTCGACCAATCAACATGGCTTGAAGGAATATGATAGAGGGTCATCTAAGGAACATTTCTACAAAATTATTTGAAAATCGGCCTGACACTTTCGGAGGAGAAGATTTTTTAAGTTTTTACTATTGCCATATTTATAAGGCAAAATAGCCCTGCCTCCCTGGCAGCCAAGTTTTTTGACCAATCAACATGGCTTGAAGGAATCTCATAGAGGGTCATCCAAGGAACATTTCTACAAAATTAATTGAAAATCTGCAATCCAGTTTGGGAGAAGAAGAATTTTGAAGTTTTTTTCATTTCATTGCCATGGTAACCAGAATTCTGCATGGATCCCAAAAATTTGAAGGAAATCTGGTGAGGTCATTGAGAGGATGCTTTCTGTGAAGTTTCATCCCAATTGACCCACTGGTTGCTGAGGAGAAGAAGTTGACGCACGACGGACGATGGACGACGCACGACAGATGCCGGACAAAAGGCGATCACAATAACTCACCTTGAGCAAAGCTCAGGTAAGCTAAAAATACAAGAAATGATAAAGCAAAAAATCCAAATGTTTGACCCAAAATCCCATTTGAAATGTTGAAGTACATAATTTATAAAATATGTGTGCACAATTTGAAATCAAGCTAACAAAAAATGAGGGAGCTATGACCAAATCTCAAAGTCAACCAAAAACCACCAAAATCATGTTTTTTACCCCAAAAAGAAGATCAAACTCAGTATCTTTAGCATACAATGTGAAGAAGGGTATTAGATGAACAAGTTTTCCAAGTTTCAAAGTATTATGTTTGATAGTTTCCATGTAAGTGACCTAAACGCAAAACTTAACCAACGCCGATGACGCAGACGACGACGATCAAGTGACGACAATAGCTCATCTTTTTTTTTTTAAAAATCAGACAAGCTAATAAATGTTTGAATTGAAAACATCTGGAAAAAGTGGATTATAATTCTAAAACTAAGGTGAAAAATATTTTTGGAAAAAAAGAAATAACTTGATTCGAGCATTTTTCCTTCTCCCAAAGATGTTTTAAAGTTGTCTGCTCATCAATAGTTGTAGACATGTATTTCAGGTTAAGGTTTAATAATGTCATTGATACATTTAACAAAACATTATGCGTTTGAAACTTCAGATTAATTTCAACAAGGACATCAACACATCTTGTTAACTGATATGATTTTTTTTTGAGTAGTGTGATATAAAACCATTTGCAGTCAAGGATGATATATCAACAATTTCATAATAATTTGAAATTAAGCATTGGATACCGAGTTTGAAATATTGTGAAAAAAGGACAGCTTGCTTGTTTTGAGCATTTTTTTCCTTTTCCAGTGTTTTCAAAAGTTCTGTGCAGCAAAGGTATCAAAGGTTGCAAGATAGAAAGTTGTAAGGTCTCTTTAATCATTGGACATTTTCATTGAAACAGTTGATATATGGCCATGTATAAATCTAGCAAGTCTATTATTGCATTGGGCACAAAGGCTGAAGAAAGGGCTTAAAACATTGATACAATTAGTGGTCTTGAAATTAGGGTGTTACATGTATATATATTTCAATAGGGCGATATATTTATAAAAAGTAACTTACTCTTGCTTCAAGTATTTGTGTGAACCATGACTTTGACAGTTTATGTTTGTTAACAGCCTAAAATAAAAAAAGTACATTTTATGGTGATCTATTTCACAAAGATATTTCTCCGTTAAGTAAGGAATATATGTATTATGTTGCAGTAGCGTTACATTGCTTTGTATTGTACTACAACTAACAAAGCGCATGTGAAATATATATCTTAGGTTGAGAGAGATTCAATTTTTCCCTCACTCCGAGTAGTAAAATATAAAGCTGCGCATGCCACTACAGAAGCAATTATCTTTCATTATAAACATGTACCTATAATTATTTTTAAGACAGATTATATAAATTTACAATTTAATGAGATCTAACATTTTTTCACACGAAAAAAATTCATAAATGGTGCTTGAATATCGACATGCTTCCAAATTTTGAATGATATCAAATCATTTTTCTATGTCTTTACAATCATATTTCTATGGCTTTACATCATATTTCAATTACATGACATTATCATATTTGGTTACCTTTTTAACCAATAACAATTTCTTAAATTGCATAAATCATTTTATATATTGCAAAAAGAATAACATAATTATAGAAGAGTTTGAAAAACAAGAGGCCCAAGAGGGCCAGTATCGCTCCATGGCCATTAGGCAAAAATTAAATCTCCAAACAGCCCCTCCCCCTGATGGCCATGTTTTGTGACCAATCAACATGGCTTGAAGGAATCTGATAGAGGGTCACCCTAGGAACATTTCTACAAAATTATTTGAAAATCAGCCCGACACTTTCGGAGAAGAAGATTTAAGCTTTCACTATAGCCATATTAGGCAAAATAGCCCCACCCCCTGGCGGCCATAGTTTTGTGACCAATCAACATGGCTTGAAGGAGAAGAAGATTTTTTAAGTGTTCAAGCAAAATACCCCCGCACTCTGGCTGCCATGTCTTTCGACCAATCAACATGGCTTGAAGGAATCTGATAGAGGGAGGGTCTGGTCTCCCAAGGAACATTTCTACAAACAAAATTGAACAAGAGGCCCATGAGGGCCTATGCTCTACTGGTATGGTTCTTTGGTCATTTTCAATCCAGAGCATGTATGTATGGTGAAGATCGGATAGTAAATGGAGGCTCTTTTGTGTTCACAAGCTGTATTATAGCAATTTTTACAATTTCATGGGCCATAATCCAGTCTTGCATGGGCGGATCTAGCTGGTTTTCAAAAGGAACCAAGCTCTCATCAATATTTAACTACTATCTAAGTTTGGTGAAGATCAGATAGTAAATGGAGCCTCTATTGTGTTCACATGCTCAATTATAGCAATTTGGACAATTTCAAGGGCCATAATCCAGTCTTGCATGGGCGGATCTGGCTGCTTTAGGAAAGGAACCGAGCTCTCATGGATATCTTACTACTGTATAAGTTTGGTTGAGATACAATCAAAAGTGAAGACTATCGTGTTAAAAAGTTCTTTTATAGCAATTTTGACCATTTCAAGGGCCATAATCCAGTCATGCATGGGCGGATCTGGCTGGTTTTCAAAAGGAACCGAGCTCTCATGGATATCTAACTACTGTATAAGTTTGGTTGAGATACAATCAAACGTGAAGACTGTATCGTGTTAACAAGCTCTTTTATAGCAATTTTGACCATTTCAAGGGCCATAATCCAGTCTTGCATGGGCGGATCTGACTGGTTTTCAAAAGGAACCGAGCTCTCATAGATATCTAACTACTGTATAAGTTTATTTGAGATACAATCAAAAGTGAAGACTGTATCGTGTTAACAAGCTCTTTTATAGCAATTTTGACCATTTCAAGGGCCATAATCCAGTCTTGCATGGGCGGATCTGGCTGGTTTTCGAAAGGAACAGAGCTCTCATGAATATCTAACTACTGTATATGTTTGGTTGAGATACAATCAAACGTGAAGACTGTATCGTGTTAACAAGCTCTTTTATAGCAATTTTGACCATTTCAAGGGCCATAATCCAGTCATGCATGGGCGGATCTGGCTGGTTTTCGAAAGGAACCGAGCTCTCATGAATATCTAACTACTGTATAAGTTTGGTTGAGATGCAATTAAAAGTTAAGACTGTATTGTGTTAACAAGCTCTTTTATAGCAATTTTGACCATTTCAAGGGCCATAATCCAGTCATGCATGGGCGGATCTGGCTGGTTTTCGAAAGGAACCGAGCTCTCATGAATATCTAACTACTGTATAAGTTTGGTTGAGATGCAATTAAAAGTGAAGACTGTATTGTGTTAACAAGCTCTTTTATAGCAATTGTGACCATTTCAAGGGCCATAATCCAATCATGCATGGGCGGATCTGGCTGGTTTTTGAAAGGAACCGAGCTCTCATGGATATCTAACTACTGTATAAGTTTGGTTGAGATACAATCAAAAGTGAAGACTGTATCATGTTAACAAGAAATTGTTTACGGACGGACGCACGCACGCACGGACGACGGACACATCGCCACGACATAAGCCCTTCTGGCCTTTGGCCAGTAGAGCTAAAAATGGCCAAATGCTTTCGGAGGAGAAGATTTTTTAAGTTTTCACTGTAGCCATATAATGCAAAATAGCCATGCCCCCTGGCGGCCATGTTTTTTGGCCAATCAACTTGGCTTGAAGGAATCTGATAGAGGGTCACCCAAGGAACATTTCTACAAATTATTTAAAAATCGGCACTTTCGGAGAAGAAGATTTTTTAAGTTTTCACTATTTTTTTCTTTCGGTTGCCAAGGAAACCAGAATTTTGCATGGATCCAAAAAAATTGAAGGAATTTAGGAGAGGACATTGAGAGGATGCTTCCTATGAAGTTTCATCCGAATTGGCCAAGTGGTTAGGGAGAAGAAGTCGTTTGAAGACATAAGCTTGACTGGCTTTCAACCAGTTTTGGAGAAGAAGAATTTTGATTTGTTTTCGTTTCGTTTCCATGGAATCCAGAATTTTGCATGGATCCCAAAAATTTGAGGGAATTCTGGGGGGGTAATTTAGAGGATGCTTTCTGTGAAGTTTCATCCCAATTGACCAACTGGTTACTGAGGAAAAGATGTTACCTTGACGGACGCCAGACAAAAGACGATCACAATAACTAAATACAAAGCTAGTCTCAAAACTTTCCGAAAGTCCCTTGTATGTATTTACTTATAATACTCATTCTTCATTAATTGTTTTATCTTATACAGCGATGTTCAAGTATGATTTAAAAATCGTTTCCTACATACAGGCACTTGCTGATTCCACTGCAGTGGACAACATTTGTAAATATTATGGCAAAAGGAGAAATTGCTCACAACATTCAATTATGCAATACAACAATGATTCGAATGGAAGATTAATTATTTATCTATAAAAAGATCTCTCCGTTTCAGAGCTTTGATAAAAGAGTGAGATAAATTTTGCAGTTCTACTTGATTATAAACATATTTACATGTAAGTGATTGTACATCTTTATATTAACCCTTGATGTAACCCTTACCAACATACAACAAATCTACAGCAGACGACTTTGAAAACATAGTAACATAAACCTGGAGAAGCTCCATAAAAGATAGCTTAATTGTTAAATAAAGTTGAAAACATTGTGGCCAAAGGGAAAATTGGTCATCAACAATTTCAATTTTCAAAAGTCTTCTGATGCTACACGTCAAAATGCGTCTGCATGTGGGAAAGGTTTAACTTCTCCTACCTTTGTCACTTGAAGAGCAACTGGACTCTGTGGGGGTTGATTCTACAATACAAACATATTCATGAAGTTGATTATGAAACAAAGCTTTCTGGTTTATCTTTACACTAACAATGTTGACAACTATATAATAGATTGGAAAACAAGGTATCAAAATGAGGAATATCTAATAATGAGCAATTTCTGCTTTTGCCACAATGTTTTCAATTCTATTCTCAATAGGATGTATTCAGATATATATGTCAGCACAATGGTAACAATTCACCTATAAAATTACAATTTTTCCACAAACAACACATCCGCAGCAGACAACTTTGAAAACATCATGGCGACAATATGTAAAACCTCTTGTAAATGAAAGAATAATAATTGAAAAGAAGTAAGAAGAGAGTAAATTGCTCATAATAGGCATCAAAATACATCTTTATGCTGAAAATGGTTAATCCTTTCCATCATATAGATGCTTTCTGACACCTCTTCAGCAGACAGCTTTTTTTCAAACAATGTCTTTTCAACAAAAACAATGAATCTGTTTAAATATGTTGACAACAAACTGGAAAGGAACTTTGATCGACAAAGAAGAAATGCTATTTTTTTTAGTCAAACCTTATAAATCTGATCAATTGTATCTTTCCAAAATTGCAGTCGCATCATAGCCCTCATATGGTCAGAGGTCACATCTTGAACCTGAAAAACAGAAATAAATGGAGGAGCAAAGAGGTTTTTGCCAGGTATTTGGTGTAACCCCTCGAAATTGCAACTCTGTTGAATAAAACTCTCATTGCCTCAACACTGTTACTTTTTATCTGCATCGAAAATTAATAGTTTCTCGTAGCAAAGTAAACATTTAACATCAATTATTCCGTCTTTGAGCCTTTCGCCAACGTCATACTGTATTAGGAAGGACAGTAAATGCGTTTCAAGTTCCACGTCAACATTTGATATAAATTGGAAAGAATTGTGGGAAAAGGAGAAATAGCTAGTTATCACAAACATGTTATTAGTGAAAGGATCAATCTCTAGGATAGATTAGCTGTATTTTGTTGCCTTTGCCAGCCTTTGCTAGCCTTTGTTCAGGAGATTTTACTGTTTTACTCTATTCAACCCTTTTCCTCATATAGACGCTTTCTGACGCCTCCGCTGCAGACGGCTTTTTGAAAACAAAGTGACAAAAGAAGAAATTGCACAAAACGTGCAATTTCCAAAACGTGCAATTTCTCCTTTTGCCACAATGTTTTCCACTTTTTGTCATAGGTTATCCATTCAACTATGGAGATTTTCTATGTTTTGACAAAATAAGTTCAAAGTCGTCTGCTGCAGAATTGTCGTATGAGGGAAAGGGTCATTTTTTGGGGTTTAACTTTTTAATAGCATCATGATATTTTAAAAAATTTGTCTGTGGAAAAAGAGTTGAAAACTTCAAATTGCCTATAATCCTTCAAAAAAGACTGCTGATTTATTTCAATAACCCCATTTTCTTATTAAATAAAACCAACAATTTGACAACTATGTGAAACTAAGTAAAACCCAAATTAGACCTACCAAAGCAAGTTCTGTGTACAAAGCTCTAATGGCAAATGCAGAACCTCGGAACTCTTTTGGGTATAGCAAAGTACACAAATAACTCTCATGATCACACTGCCTATAAAATATAGAGAAAATACATTACCCATACTTTTGCCAGATATTGAATGTTAACCCTTTCCCTCATATGACAATTCTGCAGCAGACGACTTTGAACGTATTTTGTCAAAACATAGAAAATCTCCATAATTGAATGGATAACCTACGACAAAAAGTGGAAAACATTGTGGCAAAAGGAGAAATTGCACGTTTTGTGCAATTTCATCTTTTGTCACTATGTTTTCAAAAAGCCGTTTGCTGCAGAGGCGTTAGAAAGCGTCTATATGAGGGAAAGGGTTAAAGTAGTATTAATTCTTTTCTTCAAATTCAATTTTTGTTGTTGTTATTTATTAATTATCTCATATGACACTTTTTAAGTTAAAATGTTAATGTTAAACAAGACTTCTGGTTGAGGGTGTTTATGAAACCTAAAAAGTAAATGAAGATCAATACATTGTTATCAACAAGACATGATAAATACAAAACTCACAACATGATTGTGTGTAATATTACATTTTTATATATAAACAAGGTTATTCTTAAATTTGACCTAGTGACCTAGTTTAGTACTTGACAACTGAGATTTGATCGAGAAAAATGTTTGGATGAACTTTCATGAAGATCGGAAGAAAAATGTGGCCTCTACAGTGTATATAAAGTTACAGTAAAATTTGACCAAGTGACCTAGGTGACTGAGATTTGATAAAGACAAAAGTTCTGATGATTTGTCATAAAGATTGGAAGATAAATAGCCTGTAGAGTGTTAATAAAGTTATTATAAAATTTTACTTAGTGATCTAGTTTTTGACCACTATGACCCAGTTTCAAATTTGAGATTTGATGGAGACAAATATTTGGAGAAATTTTGATAAAGATGGGAAGAAAAGTGTGGCCTTGCCAGTGTTAATAAAGTAACTATAAAATGAGACCTTGTGACCTAGTTTTAGACACCAATGACCCAGTCTCGAACTTAACAGAGATTTAATGGAGACAAAAGTTTGGATGAATTGCAATAAAGATTGGATGAAAAATTGGCCCCAATGACCCATGACTCCATTTCTAATTTGAGATTTAATGGAGACTAATGTTCAGATTAATTTTAATGAAGATTGGATGAATATTTTGACTTCTACAGTGCTTACAAAGATATTCTAACATTTGACCTAGTGACCTAGTTTTTGACCCCCCACGACCCACTTTTGAATTTGACAGATTTGATGAAGACAAATGTTATGATAATCTTTCATAAAAATTGGATGAAAAATATGGCCTCTAGAGTCAATGGTAACCAAGGCTAAGTTCTGTAGATTCACCCACATGACCCAGTTTTGAACATAACCAAGATGTGATGGAGAACTGAGTGTTCTGAAAAGAATTCATGAAGATTGGATGAAAGATGTGACCTCTACAATGTCAATGTTAATCAAGTTCAAGTTACCGAACCAAGGCTAAGCTCTGGCAAACAATGACCTTGGTAATTTTGCGGTTGAATGATGTCCCATAACCCAACAATACACCTGACAAAGTTGAGGAAAAATTCGACCAGGGGTTGCCAAGTAATAGAGAATTGAAAAAGTGGCCGCCGCTGCCATAGCAGTCGCCAGAAAATGGACTGCTATGTCTCATTCCACATTCGTGGGCGAGACAAAAATGCTTAAGAATATCAACATAGCCATGAATAAATGGATGTTTTGAAAACATTATGGCGAGATGAAATAGTGCCACTACTTTATGTCAACCTAGGCAAATATGACCAGAAACGGTGCACCCTTGTATTTTCAATTCCAAGTAAATGCACAAATGTTATACAACATATTTTACAATGAAAGACTTACATAAACAGGACATACATATTCTGTCTTAAATTATATATATTCTGTCTTATATTCTCCGGCCTGACAGAGATGAAAAACATGCCAAGCTTTCACATGCATTCAGTGTTGGAAAAAAAGAAAGATAAATGGCGATGAATATGAGAAAACACTAAGCAATGGAGCATGCGCATATCATTTGACTTGAATATCTGAAAGGTTTTGTTAACAATCAAAACAATCAGTAATTTTTCATGAATTATAAAATTTGCGCAATAATGTTGTATATCTAAGAATTCGACAGCTCCTTGAATTGGTAATGCATTATAATCGTGAACCAGTTGAAACATTGTTCGATTAGAACATAAAAGATATAGAATCGGTTATCGAATGTAGCTTGCACGTTTTTTGATTATCTCTTTCTTTTTAGAACCACGGGTCGACCAAAATTATGTAAACTCTCAGAAATTATTAAATACTAAATGGAAACGATGGAATCAACTTGTTTATATCTTTATCCCAGTATCAACTTCTAAATCATAACAATTATCTATGTGTTTACCAAAGGCTAATCAGCAATCTCCATCCAGCTTCAGTTTCTATAAATAGATTATTAAGGCCAAGAATACCCCATCATATGACTTGAGATTACGCGAGGCTACCAAGAGGTGTATAAATTTCAATTGACGATAAATAACTGAAAACTTATCATGTTTCAAAAATAATAAATATTTTGCTCTTTTTAAATATTATATTTCATACGTTTTCACTGATTTTTTTTCACTGAAATTAATTTGTTTAGGAAAACAATTAAAGGTTAGTTTGCAGAACATTTCATTTTAAAACTTCACCTTATTAGTGCCTCTCGTAGGATCGCTAACTTAACTATGAACCAATCAAAACATTTCATTTCCTTTATTTCTTTGACATTATTCATTAAATACATATTTGATTGGTCTATAATCTAGATCATTTGTTTAACATCTAGGTCAAAACCCAGGTTAATCAGCTATCGCTGAACAAAAGCATTTTAGCAATTTTGCTTTTTTTTTTATATCAAGAATACTAAAGATTAATGCTCCTCATGGTCGAAACCAGTCCTGTGCTAATGATGTGGCTGTGTAACAAAAGGCATTTAGTGGAAGTCAAAAAAAAAATAAGAAAATTTAAAACAGCCTTTTTTTTCCCGCTGAGCATATCAGAGAGGAAAAAAATGGCATTAAGAATTTTAACAGAATTTTCGCTTTAATTCTTAAAAGCACTCTTTATTTACGTATTTGAACCCAATTTACAAATGATTGCATGGGACGGCCTGAGTTGAAAGAGCTCACACTGATCTAAGATGATTAAATTCTTCTGAAGAAGATACCCTTTACTTCCCATTTAGAGGGACATCCATCACAGCTCTAATTTTAATGGGAAGAACCACCCAGAAACATTTACTGGAAGTGACAAACCTCAATACCCAACGGCTGTACCTACAACCTGTTGAGGATCTGGTGTAATGCTTAGCCTTGGCAAGCTGAAGGGGACCTGGTGCGATGCCTGATCTTAAGCAGTGGGAGGTTTGTTTTTAAGTATTATTCCAGGTAAAAGACAAATAGAATATGGGAAAGACAGGACTTACTGTTGCAGTATTGAAGACCTTTGTATAAAATAGGGTTAGTTGCCCAGTATGGTGATTATGTGAACCAGCCTGGTCAGTTACTAGACAGCAGTACTGTCAATGCTTTGATTGTATACACCAAACCTGTCAACAGAGTGGGGCCTATCATTCCAACTAAATCAAGAGAAGACCAAAGCCTAAACCGTATTCTCTAGTCCCGTAGAAGACTGGGCAAGATAGTCCGTCACTTTATTTTATTTCGAAGCCGTTGACAGTGAAATATTCCACAAACCCAATGACATCACAAAGGTCTTTAAATTAAAGAACACATGCATATAAAAGGTCACCGATTCAGGTCAGTAACCGAAATAGGACAGTGTAAAAATAGCAACGATCAAGGTGCCAATTTTCTTACTTTACGAGGTCAACACAATATTCTATCGGTGTGGGTTGTCTTTTTGTTGATGCATTTAGACAGGGAGTTAGATAAATTGGGCTGTTATTCAATAAAGAATAAGAAATTCGCCCCGAAAAATGTAAATATTTACGGACAAGATGAGTGTTCATGGAGGCTGCCATTTTGTATTTGGTTACCTGCCACCATTCATTTCTTTAATAGAGTTCAGCTCAAACCGAAAACCAACTTCGATGCACGTTAGAAACACACCACCGTAAACTATATAGTATTGCAGTTTTGGGTCACAATACACCAGATAAATTCCTTTGTTTCCAGGTCACAATACACCAAATAAATTCCTTCTTTCTTTCCATGTAAAACGAGCAGTTTCAGCCATCAGTTGTCACACTTTCTAAGTGTTTCTCGTGTAGAACACCCTATATCATTGAATATAGTTACCTCTGATCTTTAAAACAATCCAAAGAAAATGGTTACCGTGATTTTTGGACCCAATCAGACCCGGAAGAAACTGTTTTTTCACTTTCAAACAAGGTCAAAATATACATGTACATATTTACAACTCAATTTCTTATATTCAATGCATTCTGGTGATGGTATACTAATTTCTAATATGAGTATAGGTATTTATTGACTTTTGTGATCGGTTAATAATTCCCCGTGAATTGCAGTTACCCCATTGCTTGCAGCACGATCAGTTAGTTACGAGTCCTACCGACCTAAGCAAAGAAAATAAAAACCATCATCAGGTTAAGCATATATTTAACTTTAAAATATGGCCAAGATTTTAAATCCATGAAATTATGATGACAGGTACAAAAAATAATCAACTTGTCCTTCATAAAGTACTTCAAATGAAACGATTCCATAATTTACAGAACTACATTTGTGACGAGTCAAACTATCCTTTCCTATCATTTCCGTCGTTTTCCTTTTGGTTATTCATTCATCCTTTGCGTTACGCTAATAGAATGACGTCATATTACAGGAATTTAGATTTGTAATTTCCGGACAGTCAGAAAACCCTTACGAGTTTTTATTTGAACTCATTTTAAAAATAGATGACGAGTGTTATTACACGCAAATTATCACATATAAAATTACATGTGCTCGTTCCTTTATCGAGTACGTATTATCATATTTAATTACTTCCTCTAGAAGTTTTTTTTTTGTTTTGTTTCCTTTCATCCAATCAAAACGTAACATGAATCGTGACTGCATCGAAAAATCCACTCTGTACACAGTTTTTGGAAAGACGGTGTAGCACAGTTTTGCAAAGTTCATACGCATTACCTATTGACGGGAAACTTAAAGGAAGTTTCCAGGTATGTTTTCAAAGTCGTCAGCTGCAGAGTTGTTATAGGTGGTAAAGTGTTCAAGTCAGAATAAACAAAATGGTTAAAAAAAATCACCCATCCATTTGCCAGTTTAAAACAGGAAGCTATGCTCTAGTTACGTTAGGCACTATTAAGCCTTACTATTATGTAATATATTATTGTAATAAAGTGTCCCTGATGAAACCAACTTTCTGGAAACATGCCATTGTGCCTCATTCAAGTCAGCTGTATGAGATGAGCCGGAAGCAAATGAAAATAAATGGAAAAGAACAAAAACAAGGGCCAATAGAAGCTTAATGGAGCATCTAGATCAATAAGTTGTTACAACTTCAGAGGATTTTCTGCCCAATAAAGCTAACAATAGTGTTCAAGGAAACACATTACTGTGTAGTCCGCCAATAACTAAAGCTAAAATTGAGGAAGGAGAAGTAAGGGTCATTTAATGGTTGAAACTAGAATTGTTTTGACAAAAACATATGTCTCCCCCTCAAATATCTGTCAAATAAAGCAGACAAACAAAAATTTGACCAAGTTGGACAGTACTCAATTTTTAATTACTAATGTTTTGTCTTGACCTGGTACAAAGTGGACATGATTTCAAATGGTTTACAGAAACACATATTTTTACTGCAGCTGTAACATTCAAGACTGAAGTATTCTTCAAAACAGTTAACAACTGTTGCTAAACATAAGCAAGCCGTCTTGGAGATATTGAGTGGACAGGAAATAAAGCCTAAAACGTTTGAGCTTCAAGCGTGACCTTGACCTTGAACCGGTATGGTCGAGACGCGGGTTCTGCACGTCGCCTTGATGAGGTGAACATGTGACCCAAGTTTCATGAAAATTCTTTAAGCTGTTTTGGAGATATGGAGCGGCACAAAATAAAGCCTCAAACCTTTGACCTTCAAGCGTGACCTTGACCTTGACCCAGTATGTTCGAGACGCGGGTTCTGCACGTCGCCTTGATGAGGTGAATATGTGACCAAATTTTCATGAAAATCCTTCAAGCCGTCTTGGAGATATTGACTGGACACGAAATAAAGCCTAAAACCTTTGACCTTCAAGGTGAACATGTGACCCAAGTTTCATGAAAATCCTTTAAGGAGATATGGAGCGGACACAAAATAAAGCCTCAAACATTTGACCTTCAAGCGTGACCTTGACCTTGACCCAGTATGGTTGAGACGCGGGTTCTGCACGTCGCCTTGACGAGGTGAACATCTGACCCAAGTTTCATGAAAATCCTTCAAGCCGTCTTGGAGATATTGAGTGGACACGAAATAAAGCCTAAAACCTTTGACCTTCAAGCGTGACCTTGACCTTGAACCGGTATGGTCGAGACGCGGGTTCTGCACGTCGCCTTGATGAGGTGAACATGTGACCCACGTATCATGAAAATCCTTTAAGGAGATATGGAGTGGACACAAAATAAAGCCTCAAACCTTTGGCCTTCAAGCGTGACCTTGACCCAGTATGGTCGAGACGCGGGTTCTGCACGTCGCCTTGATGAGGTGAACATCTGACCCAAGTTTCATGAAAATAATTCAAACCGTCTTGGAGATATGGAGTTGACACAAAATAAAGCCTCAAACCTTTGACCTTCAAACGTGACCTTGACCTTGACCCGGTATGGTCGAGACGCGGGTTATGCACGTCGCCTTGATGAGGTGAACATGTGACCCAAGTTTCATGAAAATCTTTCAAGCCGTCTTGGAGATATGGAGCGGACACGAAATAAAGCCTCAAACCTTTGACCTTCAAGCGTGACCTTGACCTTGACCCTATATTGTCGAGACACGGGTTCTGCACGTCGCCTTGATGAGGTGAACATGTGACCAAAGTTTCATTAAAATCCTTCAAGCCGTCTGGGAGATATGGAGCGGACACAAAATAAAGCCTCAAACCTTTGACCTTCAAGCGTGACCTTGACATTGACCCTATATTGTCGAGACGCAAGTTCTGCACGTCACCTTGATGAGGTGAACATGTGACCCAAGTTTCATGAAAATCCTTCAAGCCGTCTGGGAGATATGGAGCGGACACGAAATAAAGCCTCAAACCTTTGACCTTCAAGCGTGACCTTGACATTGACCCTATATTGTCGAGACGCGGGTTCTGCACGTCGCCTTGATGAGGTGAACATGTGACCAAATTTTCATGAAAATCCTTCAAGCCGTCTTGGAGATATTGACTGGACACGAAATAAAGCCTAAAACCTTTGACCTTCAAGCGTGACCTTGACCTTTAACCGGTATGGTGGAGACGCGGGTTCTGCACGTCGCCTTGATGAGGTGAACATGTGACACAAGTTTCATGAAAATCCTTTAAGGAGATATGGAGCGGACACAAAATAAAGCCTCAAACATTTGACCTTCAAGCGTGACCTTGACCTTGACCCAGTATGGTTGAGACGCGGGTTCTGCACGTCGCCTTGACGAGGTGAACATCTGACCCAAGTTTCATGAAAATCCTTCAAGCCGTCTTGGAGATATTGAGTGGACACGAAATAAAGCCTAAAACCTTTGACCTTGAACCGGTATGGTCGAGACGCGGGTTCTGCACGTCGCCTTGATGAGGTGAACATGTGACCCATGTATCATGAAAATCCTTTAAGGAGATATGGAGTGGACACAAAATAAAGCCTCAAACCTTTGACCTTCAAGCGTGACCTTGACCCAGTATGGTCGAGACGCGGGTTCTGCACGTCGCCTTGATGAGGTGAACATCTGACCCAAGTTTCATGAAAATACTTCAAACCGTCTTGGAGATATGGAGTTGACACAAAATAAAGCCTCAAACCTTTGACCTTCAAACGTGACCTTGACCTTGACCCGGTATGGTCGAGACGCGGGTTATGCACGTCGCCTTGATGAGGTGAACATGTGACCCAAGTTTCATGAAAATCTTTCAAGCCGTCTTGGAGATATGGAGCGGACACGAAATAAAGCCTCAAACCCTTGACCTTCAAGCGTGACCTTGACCTTGACCCTATATTGTCGAGACACGGGTTCTGCACGTCGCCTTGATGAGGTGAACATGTGACCAAAGTTTCATTAAAATCCTTCAAGCCGTCTGGGAGATATGGAGCGGACACAAAATAAAGCCTCAAACCTTTGACCTTCAAGCGTGACCTTGACATTGACCCTATATTGTCGAGACGCAAGTTCTGCACGTCACCTTGATGAGGTGAACATGTGACCCAAGTTTCATGAAAATCCTTCAAGCCGTCTGGGAGATATGGAGCGGACATGAAATAAAGCCTCAAACCTTTGACCTTCAAGCGTGACCTTGACCTTGACCTTGACCCTATATTGTCGAGACGCGGGTTCTGCACGTCGCCTTGATGAGGTGAACATGTGACCCAAGTTTCATGAAATCCTTCAAGCCGTCTCGGAGATATGGAGCGGACACGAAATAAAGCCTCAAACCTTTGACCTTCAAGCGTGACCTTGACCTTGACCCTATATTGTCGAGACGCAGGTTCTGCACGTCGCCTTGATGAGGTGAACATGTGACCTAAGTTTCATGAAAATCCTTCAAGCCGTCTCGGAGATATGGAGCGGACACGAAATAAAGCCTCAAACCTTTGACCTTCAAGCGTGACCTTGACCTTGACCCTATATTGTCGAGACGCGGGTTCTGCACGTCGCCTTGATGAGGTGAACATGTGACCCAAGTTTCATGAAAATCCTTCAAGCCGTCTAGGAGATATGGAGCGGACACGAAATAAAGCCTCAAACCTTTGACCTTCAAGCGTGACCTTGACCTTGACCATATATTGTCGAGACGCGGGTTCTGCACGTCGCCTTGATGAGGTGAACATGTGACCCAAGTTTCATGAAAATCCTTCAAGCCGTCTGGGAGATATGGATCGGACAAGATTTTGGGGACGAACAGACAGACAGACAGACAGACAGACATCAAGGACAAAAACAATATATCTCCCCTGTATACAGGGGGAGACATAATTATAATGACATTTTGTCTATTTACCTGATAATAAAATTGGAATTATGATTTTGATATGGAGTTCAAAAAGTTGCTAGTAATTGCTTGTTTTAAGAGGTCCGTGAAGTTAGGTTGACGAGTGACGCACTGTGACATTTTGTTTAGGTCCATGAAGTTAGGTTGACGAGTGACGAATCGACGAGTGACGAACTTTGACTTTTGTTTAGGTCCGTGATGTTGGGTTGACGAGTGAGGAATTTCAAATTATTTGTGAAGTTAGCTTGACGAGAGACGAATTGACGAGTGACAATCTGTTGCTGCTTCATCTATTTCGTCAATTCGTCAACTTTTTTCTTGTATGATACAATTATACAGATGAAGTAGGCTGATATCTTCTGAACATGTAAAATATTCACCGTGCTTTCTGGAAAATCAATCGACCTAAAATAAGCTATGAGCTCTCAGTCCAATTATTTTCTCCATTGTATATTTCTTGACGAGTCCTTCTATAGATGTAAAAAGCATGAGAATTGTATACGATTCAACTAAACTGAAAGATATTCGTCAAGTTCGTCAACTCAAAATATTTTTCTAAAAACTTTATTTCTGTCTTTTAGATAATGTATCTGGACGTATTGAATGCAAATTAGGCCCTATTTCAAATGTCATTGCCATCAGTCATTGAGTAGATCTCGTCAAGTTCGTCAATTTAGTTGACAAAATTGACGAAACAAATATTTTTCTAAAAACTTTATTTCTGTCTTTTATATAATGTATTGAATGCAAACAGTGCCCAATTTCAAATGTCATGGCAATCAGTCATTCAGAAGTGCTTCGTTCTTCGTCAAGTTCGTCAAATTGGTTGAGGAATTGACGAAAAAAATAATAATCTGAAAACGCAAATTAGGCCCAATTTCAAATTGCATGACCATCAGTCATTCAGAAGAGCTTCTTCAAATTCGTCAACTCGTTAATTTTGACGAATTAAGAAAAAAAAAATCTGTCTTTAGATAATGTATCTGGGTTTATTATATGCCTGTACATTTTTCGGTGGAAATACATGCAGATTGACATGCGCAAATACACCACGACAGATTAAAATTCCGTATCTACATGCGGTGTAAATACAAGATTGTGACGTCAGACAGTGGGCGGAATACTTTCAGCGAGGTATCCCCAATAAACAATGTATTGAATCTGTATATTTAATAGTTTTTTCGCTCTTCATAGATCGTAGGTATATAATAAAAGGAATATTACGTTGCGGGAGCGATAAATGGGTACGTATTGCACGACTCGTAGCGTGGGAAAATCCATATCTTACTCGACCTTCGGTCTCGTAAGATATCGATTTTTCCACGCTACTTGTCGTGCAATACAAACCCTTTTATCGCTCCCGCAACGTAATATTCCGTATGTATTGGATGCATATAAGGCCCAATTTCAAATTACATGGCAATCAGTCATTCAGAAGTGCTTCGTCCTTCGTCACTTCGTCAATTTAGTAGAGTTATTGACGGGAAAAAAAATCTGAAAACATTATTTCTGTCTTTTAAATAATATCTCTAGACGTATTGAATGAAATAGGCCCTATTTCATATTGCATGGCCATCAGTCATTCAGAAGAGCTTCGTCAACACGTCAATTTTGTTGACGGATTGACGAAAATGTGTTTTTCTGTCTTTTAGATACTGGCTCTAGTAATTAAAGAGAACACAGAGGCCCGTCCTTTGCTGACGCGGTTTCTGATTGTATGCGAGTTAGTTAAAAGGGTCTAAGGGAGATAACTTTTGAAAAATGTTATTTGTTTTATGGTCTTAGGGAAGCATCTTTAGAAAATGAAATATATATCGGAAGCATTTCCCCTAGACCATTACATTATATAATTGTTTTACATAAAATCAGGGACCGTGTATAACATGTATATATTGTCCCTGATAAAATATAAAGACCAAAAGCAAGCGCCTTAGCTAACATATCCTGCAATGGTCTTAGGGAAACTACTTTTGAAAAAAATAATTAATTTTATGGTCAAAGTAAACAACGATAGTAAATGAAATATATCAGAAGTATGAGTTATTTCCCCTAGACCATAAAATCATTGGAATACAAAAACGACCATCTTAAGTAGGTTTTCTGCGATGGTCTAACGGAGCCAACTTTTGAAAATTATTATCAGATTTTATGGCCTAAGGGAAACAACTATAGAAAACGAAATATATCTGAAGCACAAGTTATTTACCCTGGACCATTCAATTTCTGAAATCGGATCATTTAAGCGCCGTCTTAGCTCAGCTGGCCTGCAATCCTCTAAGGAAAACAACTTTTGAAAACTGTTATTTGTTTTATGGTCTAAGGGAAACACATATCAGAAGCACGAGTACATAATAATACAAAGACCAAACACAAGCGACCCGCAATGGTCTAAGGGAGACAACTATTGAAATGTTTTATTAATTTTATGATATAAGGGAAATAACTTTGGAAAATGAAATATGTCAGAAGCACAAGTTATTTCCCCTAGACCATAAACAAACGACCTTCTTAGGTATTCTGCAATGGTCTAGGGGCGACAGCTTTTGAGCAAAAGTAAATCAATTTAGTGGAAATAACTATAAGAAACGAAATATATCAGAAGGACAAGTTATTTCACATAAACCATAAAATCATTGGAATCTATCCTACAATGGTACAGAAAATGAAATATATCTGAAGCAAGAATTATTTCCCCTAGACCATTCAATTTCTGAAAAGCTGCCCTGCATTGGTCTAAGGGAGACAACTTTAGAAAAATCTTATTTGTTTTATGGTCTAATTTGCAACAACTTTAGAAAATAAAATATATATATCAGAAGCTAAAGTTATTTCCCCTAGACCATTACATCATATAATCGCTTTAAAGGGTCTAATTTGCATTCAATACGTCCAGACAAATTATCAAAAAGACAGAAATAAAGTTTTTAGAAAAATATTTTTTTCTTCAATTTCGTCAACTAAATTGAAGAGTTGAAGAACTTGACGAAGCTCTTTTGAATGACTAATGGCCATGTAATTTGAAATTGGACCTTTTTTGCATTCACTTCATCTAGACATTATTCAAAAGACAGAAATAATAATTTCAGGTTTTTTTTCTGTCAATTCCTCAACGAAGTTGAATTGAAGAACTTAACGGGCAAAGCACTTCTGAATGAATGATGGCCATGAAATTTGAAATTTGGCCTTATTTGCATTCAATGCTTCCAGATACATTATCTAAAATACAGAAATAAATTTTTCAGAATTATTTTCTTCGTCCCGTCTGTCAGCTAAATTGACGAGTTGACAAACTTGACAAAGCTCTTCTAGTTAAGTTAAAGCGTATTAAATTCTCATGCTTTTTACATAAAAGAAAACATCAAGAAATATACAATGGAGAAATGATTTGAACTGAAAGCTTATTTTAGGTCCTCTCTTATAAAGATTGATTTTCAGGAAGCACGGTGAATATTTTCATATGTTCAAAAAATATCAGCTTACTTCAGCTGTATGATTTATCATACAAGAAAAAAGTTGACGAATTGACGAAATTGATGAAGAAGCAACAGCTTATCACTCGTCAAACTAACTTCACAAATAATTTGAAGTTCCTCACTCGTCAACCCAACTTCACGGACCTAAACAAATACCACAGTTCGTCACTTGTGAAGCCTGTGACGTTTTACCAGGCTCTCTGTTGGCTGTTCAACTCAACATCTGTATCTTGATATTCCTGGAATTGGCTTTGTAATCTTCAAAATGCAAAGATGTTCAAGTCCATTTTATAAATTCAGTATTGAAAGACTAAAATTAGCATAATATATGGCATGGAGAGCAAAAATTCATTTTAATCAATTATCTATTTGATAGCTTTATGATTCACTAGAAAACTTTGTTTCAGAGTTTTCTGTTGGTACATTATCCGGTAATTTACCCTTTCCATTATACAGGCAATTTTAGAAACATAGTAGAAAATGGAAATATTGGTCAAAAGAACTACATGTACTCCTTTTTCTCACAGTTTTCTCTAAATTAATTTTTTTAAACTTGAAAAAATTATCTCTCATGATCTAAAGGTCCCTGTTTCAAATCACCTAAGATTAGAACAACATTTGGGATTTGCTTGGGGAAAGTGCTTGTTTAGTTGAGCCAGGACAGATAGGATCTATCGAACCCAGGCTGGGCCATTTTTTGTGAAGATCAACTAAGGACATTGTGACTAGTATCGTTTGTCTTCCATCAATGGGCTTAATAGTCTCTGTGAGAAATAGCCCGTTATCTGCGAATAATGTATGGATAAGATAAGGGCAAAAGCCAGGAAACACACAAAAGGAAAAATGGCTAGAAAACCAGGAATTTTACATCCAGAAAGATTATCAGAACCTCTTTCACAAAACAATGTAAATTTTAAAAGAAAGAAATTTAAACTCAAGTTCTATCTGTTTTTGATGTTTAATTCAGTAGCACTTCAGTAAGACAATATATAAAATAAAAAAAAGTTTACAAAAATTAAACATGGTTCTGCCCATTTATCTAGTTACTACTTGTATTTTAAGTAAAAACAAAACAAAAAACCTCTTGGAATAATAACATAATTTGAAAGTATAGTTCGATAGATAGTTGATAACATTTTGGAAAAAGGGGTAATTGGATTTTCAATGTAATACCCCAAATATTTGAAAAGAAAGAGTTGCAATCAAAACTTGTTCATGCATGTGTGACTTTGACAACAGCATCAGAGGGTGAGTAGAACTGGCGAAACAATTGTTCAAATATACAAGCTAAAAAGACATGAATTTCTGGTGTCAAACAGTTTGTTTATTTAATGTTTTTTTCAACTCTTCATTGACCTTTTCGGATATAAAATAAATTATTACCAAATAGTTTAAAACATGATTGTGAAATAAGGATCAAACTGTCACCGATCACGAACATTACCAAGGGTTTATGCCCTTAACAATCAGTGATCACAGCAAGTTCTATGAAAATTGGATAAGAATTGTCTAGGCTATAGAATGGTCAAGGCCTATTTGGCCAATTTCTAGATAACCCAAGGACCATAATCCAAGTGTCCAGGGCAGTTTATGGTTATTAACCCTTTCCCTCATATAGACGCTTTCTGACGCCTCTGCAGCAGACGGCTTTTTGAAAACATAGTGACAAAAGAAGAAACATGCAATTTCTCCTTTTGCCACAATGTTTTCCACTTTTTGTCATAGGTTATCCATTCAATTATGGAGATTTGTTTTGTTTTGACAAAATACGTTCAAAGCTGTCTGCTGCAAAATTGTCCAGACATTACACCCACAAACATTTTCACAAAGCTTGGTGAAGATTGGATGAAAACTGTTCCACTTAGAGAGTTGAACATCAGGGCAATTCCCAATTGACAGCAATGCATCTGAATGTTGTAAAATGTTAATATGAAACAAGTGAGATATGGCATTCAAATCAGTTCCCTATTTTGTCTACAAGGCCTCCACCATCTGTCCCATTGTAGAAGAAAAAGTTGTTGTGTGGTGTATCTCTCTGGGACACAGCCTGAAATGACATAACATCAGACCATATGAATATATTCCTTCAAATTTTTCCATAAATGGCAACTTTGAAAGCATCTCGATAAAAATATAGACAAAAGGTCCGTGAAGGCCCTGGGTCGCTCATCCGAGTAATGCAATGTGATTTGTCATGCAAACAACAATAACTCATGTTGCCATCAGGTAAGCTTATACAAGAGGCACAAGAGAACCAGTATAGCTCCATAACACAAGGCGAAATAACCCACACCCTATCGAGGGCTTGGCGTAAAACGGTTGTAACTAAAATTTGTATTTTTTTACCAAGGTGAATTACCTCACCATAAAGTCTTTATAAGCATTAAATCAATTTTCTTGGTAACGTTCTGAGCAATGGCACCTAAATTTGCATTGTTTACAAAAGGGTCAAAATTGCCCCTAAACCAAGGTTTTCAAAATAGGTTTTTAGTTACAACCGTTTCATGCCAAGGCCTCGCTATGTTGTCTGTCTTTTGTCAAACAAATATGACTTAGAAGGTCAACAAAAATGTTCATGTACAAGTCAGTATTTCAAAATCAGACATTTAGGAAATAATTTTCTTAATCTAACACTAAGGACATAAAGGGTAAAACAGCCCTCGAGGCCGCTCTTTTTGGCAAATGGACAAGGCTTGGAGGAATCTGATAGAAGGTCACCAAAAGATTTAAACAAAATTATTTGATGATTGGCCAGATACTTTCGGAGAATAAGATATTTAAAGTTTTCAATACATCCATAAAACGCAAAACAGCCCACCCCCTGGCTTGAAGAAATCTTATAAAGGGTCACCCAATGAACATTTCTACAAAATTATTTGAAAATTGGTGAACCGGTAAGGGAGGAGAATTTTTGCTTGATGGAATCCGATAGATGGATCACCCAAGGAAAATCCCTACAAAAATTATTTTTCGGAAATCGGTCTGGTACTTTTTGACAAGTAGATCTTTAAGTTTTCAGTATAGCCATTTGACAGGCAAAACAGCCTATCTAGGAGCAAAACTTTTTTAAAAACTTTTTTTCTTTTATTTTATAAATGAAACCAGAAATCTGCATGGATCCAAAAAAAAAGAAGAAGTTTAGGAGAGGACATTGAGAGACACTACCAGTGAAGTTTCATCCCAATTGACCCGCACGTACGACGAACAATTCGCCATGACATAAGCTCGACTGGCTTTCAGTCAATGAAGCTAAAAATTGATCATCATGAGCAATACCCTCTTTTCCCCACAATGTTTTCAAAAGTCATCTGCTGTAGACCCTTTATATGTGTAAGAGTCCAAAGAAAATTCTAGGAATATCAAGATACAATATTTGAGCAGCCATCAGTATTTATAGGGTCTGGTCAGATGATGTGCACTCCGGCTGGCCTGTTTCTAAACTGGAAGCAAAGGCTCCACGTAATAAGCGACAGGCAATTTTGAATATGTTAATCATTGTTACTTTAAGAGTTGCCTACTTATTAAAACAACTTCATGCATTCAAAGAAAACTGTGTTACCTCCTAAGTCCTAGTATTATACCTTTTCCCAAATTGTATTTACTAGAGAAGAGTTAAATAGGCTTCCAAATCATATATATGTCTCACACTATGTAACAGCCCATCTGACTGCATCGTGTGCTCATGATCAATCCATATACATGTATAGCATTTAAATACCTTTGCATATGCAGTTTGTAAGTGTTGGCATGTTTCAAACATGTGACCTCCCACAACCAAGGCTGGCAATCTACACCACAGCTGTCAACTTTTTTTGTGAAATAAAAGGAGAAATTCTCTCTGTATCTAAGTCTTTGACATAGTACATTTGGTCCATTCTAACAAGTTGTAAATTTACCTTAATAATTTCTTGTCCAAGCACTCCTCCAACTACAGCACATACAGGACTTAACTCAGCAAAACACTTCCTGATATAAACAAAAATAAAATAATTTATGTTAATGTTTAAAGTTCTTCTCAACTTTCATCACATATTGTAATAACAAAAACATATACAAATGTATGTGAAATAAATCTTTGTCCTCATACATTTATGTGATAGTAAATTTTATCTTTTTATGAATATCATGTCATAACAAAACATTGCATTTTCCCCAATATGTATTAGACAAACAAAGCCAGCAATCTTATAATTGCAATAATTACCACAATAGTTACTTGCCATAACAGTCTTTCAATAGTTCACTTTTAAATGATTTCATCTTATTCACACAGGAAAATTTCAAATGGCACTTCCGAAGATTATTAAATTGTTTTCCTATGACTGTTTAAAAGTTTACTGGACATATTATTTATTTTATGTTGACTGTAAAAACAACTTCTGACAATATATGTCAATCACTCATGATGCCTATTTCCTGCGAGCTCATCGAGTAATGATAACGTGTGGGATTATCCCATAGGTTGATAGGATTCAAATCCTGGGATATTTGGATAACCAGCCTCTTCCTCTTCCAATCAATTCTTATTTTACCCTTTATAACATATAACAGATCCGAAGCAGATGAAAAAACGTACAGATTAAACTATTAAAGATCATTATTAATAAAATAAAGTTAAAAAAATTAAGAGTTATTGGCTGTTACAGGAAAAATTGTCTAGGGGGGAGGAACGACAAACTATTTTTATTTGGTTGGTGGGGGGTATTTTTTAATCAAAAGTAAAATTAGTGCCAAACAAGAGCGCCAAATGTCACAAAATACGCCCGTCCTGTGTTTTTTTTAGACCAATTAAGTATAGTGATAATTGGTTGTACATCAGGCAAATTTAGAGAGCAGACACTTTTAGTACAGTTTTGGCCATTTCGAGGGACATAAGTGTGTAGTGACTAAGATAACATGGTAAGTTATCAAACTTGTCCAAGATACTATGCCAATACACATTCTGACCAAATTTGGTGATGATTGGACAAAAGCTTCTAAAGTTATTGAGACCAATTTTAGGTAATTTCTATAATTAAAGGGCAATAACTCTCGCTTGACTAAAGCAATATGGCTAGTTATCAAACTTGTCCGAGATATTATGCCAATACACATTCTGACCAAATGTGGTGAAGCTTGGACAAAGGCTTCTAAAGTTATTGAGCTGGCAATCCCAATTTTAGGTAATTTCTTTAATAAAAGGGCGATAACTCTTGACTGACTGTAGCGATATGTCTAGTTATCGAACCTGTTCGAGATATTATGCCAATACAAATTCTTACCAAATTTGGTGATGATTGGACAAAGGCTTCTAAAGTTATTGAGCTGACAAGACCAATTTTAGGTTATTTCTATAATTAAAGAGCGATAACTCTCAATTGACTAAAGCGATATGGCTAGTTATCGAACTTGTCCGAGATATTATGCAATTCACATTCTGACCAAATTTAGTGATGATTGGAGAGGGGCTTCTAAAGTTATTGAGCTGACAAGACTAATTTTAGGTAATTTCTATAATTAAAGGGCAATAACTCTTCATTGACTTAAGCGATATGACTAGTTATCGAACTTGTTCGAGATATTATGCCAATACAAATTCTGACTAAATTTGGTGATGATTGGACAAAGGCTTCTAAAGTTATTGAGCTGACAAGACCAATTTTAGGTAATTTCTTTAATAAAAGGGCAATAACTCTTGATTGACTAAAGCGATATGGCTAGTTATCGAACTTGTTCGAGATATTATGCCAATACACATTCATACCAAATTTGGTGATGATTGGACAAAGGCTTCTAAAGTTAATGAGCTGACAAGACCAATTTTGGGTAATTTCTATAATTAAAGGGCGATAACTCTCGATTGACTAAAGCGATATGGCTAGTTATCGAACTTGTCCGAGATATTATCCCAATACACATTCTGACCAAATTTGGTGATGATTGGACAAAGGCTTCTAAAGTTATTGAGCAACATACTGGACGCCACCCACATGCCCGCCCGTACGCCGCAGGTAAAACTATAATAAAAACGTGGTACCAGGCAATTTTGATATCAGAATTAGACAAGTCAACAGCATACTTAGAAAACTCATCATCCACTATATCTAGTTTCACTCCAAGTTTTCCTAAAACCTCCTGTTTCAGTGTACGGAGACTGTCTTGGTCTTCTTTCACAGTCTTAATTTCCATTCTTCTGCCATTATTTTCCAGAAATTGCAGGAGAACTGAAAAAGATTTAACCCTTTTCAAAATACAGCCTTTTCTGAAACCTTATACAGCAAACAACTTAAAACATTTTAAAAGAAAAATAACAACAAGAGGACCATGATGGTCCAATATCGCTCACCTGATTTAATCAAACTTAAAAAGTTTTCATTGTTCTTTGTCTATACATATACAGAAAACAAGCAACATCCCCTGGTGGCCATGTTTATCATCCTATCAAAATAATTTGAAGTCTTAGTAGGGGGCACCCAAAGAACATTCATGGCAAATGGACAAGAATATTTTTAAAGTGTTTACCTTAACAAGTCTATGTAAAACAAGTGATCATCAGGGTGGAGCCATGTTTGACACAAGGGCTATAATAATATGACCAATCTTGGTAGAAGTCCACTAGATGAAGTTAGATTTCAAATATTAAAATCTTTAGACAAGATTTTTAAAGTTTTTCCCTATACGAATATATGTAAAACAAGTGACCCGGTGGGGCCATTTTTTACCCCAGGGCTATAATTTGAACAATCTTGGTAGGGGTCCACTAGATGAAGCTACATACCAAATATCAAAGGCCTGGGCCTTCTACTTTTAGACAAGATTTTAAAAGTTTTTCCCTATATGAGCATATGTAAAACAAGTTACCCCCGGGGAGGGGCCATCTTTTAACCCAGGGCGATGATTTAAACATTATTGGTAGAGGTCCACTAGATAAAGCTACATACCAAATATCAAAGGCCTGGGCTTTCTACTTTCAGACAAGAAGATTTTTAAAGTTTTTTTCCTATCTATGTAAAACAAGTGACACCCGGGGAGGGGTAATATTTTACCCCATTAAAAATCTTCTTGTCTAAATGTAGAGGGCCCTGGCCTTTGTTTTTCCCCTAAATGAGTCTATGTAAAACAAGGGACCCGGGATGGGGTCATTTTTGACCCCATGGCTATAATTTGAACAATCTTGGTAGAGGTCCACTAGATAAAGCTACATACCAAATATCAAATGCCTGGGCCCTCTACTTTTAGACAAGAAGATGTTTAAAGTTTTTCCCCTAAATGAGTCTTTGTAAAACAAGCGACTCCCGAATGGGGTCCTTTTTTACCCCAGGGCTATAATTTGAACATTCTTGGTAGAGGTCCACTAGATGATGCTACATACCAAATATCAAAGACTGGGGCCCTCTACTTTTAGAAAAGATTTTTTTTAAGTTTTTCTCTATATGAGTCTATGTAAAACAATAGAACCATGGAGAGGGGTCATTTTTGACCCCAGGGCTATAATTTGAACAATCTTGGTAGAGGTCCACTAGATGAAGCTACATCCCAAATATCAAAGGCCTGGACCCTCTACTCTTAGACAAGAAGATTTTTAAAGTTTTTTCCCTATATGAGTCTATGAAAAACAAGTGACCCCTGGGGAGGGGTCATTTTTGACCCCAGGGCTATAATTTGAACAATTATGGTAGAAGTTTACTAAATGATGCTACATACCAAATATCAAAGGCATGGGCCTTCTACTTTCAGACAAGAATTTCTCCTTTTTTGTTGCCGTGGCAACCAAAGTTCTGCATGGAATAGAATTCTTTGAACAAGTTTGAAAGAGATCTACCCAAGGAACATTCCTGTAAAATTATTTTGAATTTGGTTAATTGGTTTAGGAGAAGTCGTTTGTAGGAAAATGTGGGTGGACGGACGGACGACGACGACAGACGATGAACGATCACAAAAGCTCACCTTGCAATTCGTGCATAGGTGAGCTAAAAAAAAACAGAATGTTTTCTACCTTGTGTGTCAAAATAAAACTTTAGTTTTCAAGATGTTTCCATTATTGTGGGACCGACATTTTCGAGGCAGACAACTTTCATATTGTTAATCTAGAAAAAATTCAAGTGTACCTTTTCCCTGATCCAAACAACATTTTAACCCTTTCCCACCTGTAGATGCATCTGCAGCAGACGACTTTTGAAAACATTGTGGCCAAAGGTAGAATTGCCCATGATGAGCAATTTCTCCTTTGGCCTTAATGTTTTCAACTTCATTTAGCCATTAAGCTATCTTTTATTGAAAATGTTCAGGTTTTTGTCACAATGTCTGCTGTAGAAATGATGTTTGTGGGAAAGGGTTAATAACATTATTGATGAGCAATCATACTGCCAATGTTCCATATATGTTTACATCTTTAACACCAATGTTTCTAAAATTATCCCATCATTAACTGTTTAAAAATAGACAATCATAGCCTGCACATCAGTCAACATACCTTGAATGATAAAATATGTATTTGGTGTCCTTTTTAACTTTTTAGAATTTTCTTGTGATGACCAATCAACTTCAAGTGCATCTTTTAGTCTGGAAAATTGCACTGACTGAAAAAGAAATTAAATTGAACTAGTTTAATATATACTATAAAATATGATAGCTGTGCCATAACAATCCTAACTGTCTGATTGAATATTTGAATATCAACGGCTCTGACCTGTGATAGAGTGTCTGCCACGGTGAGGACTGTCATGGTTTTAATCCCCAGCCAGGTCATATGAAAGACTTTAAAATGGTACTCATGGCTTTCCCTCTTTGGTCCTCATGATTGTGGGGTAGTCAGGATAAATGAATATGTAGTAATGGTAACTTACAGTCAGGATAAATGAATATGTAGTACTGGTAACTTATGGTCAGGATAAATGAATATGTAGTACTGGTAACTTACAGTCAGGATAAATGAATATGTAGTACTGGTAACTTACAGTCAGGATAAATGAATATGTAGAACTGGTAAAATTACAGTCAGGATAAATGAATATGTAGTACTGGTAACTTAGTCAGGATAAATGAATATGTAGTACTGGTAACTTATGCATGAAACGCCGTAATATGTATATCAGAAAAATTGTTAAAAGTGGGAATGGCTTCATGAAAGTGGTCAAGATTTTCCTTCAATTCGGCCTAGTGAACTATTTTTAACCCATCATGACCCATATTTGCATTTAGCCTAGATATCAGCAAGACAATCATTCTGACAAATTTTCAACATGATAAAGTTAATAATATGGCTTCAAGAATGATAACAAGATTTTCCTTCAATTTGGCTTCTAACCTAGATTATGGCCAAACATAGCCCTTATTTCAACTTGACATAGCTATCATCAACAACAAAAAAATCTGTAAAAGTTTGGAGCTTCTGAAGCCAAACATGCTGTCTCTAAAAGTGTTTACACAACTTTTCTCATATTTGACCTACATGTAGTGATCACAATAGCTCACCTTGATCACTTCTTGTTCAGTTGAGCAAAAAAATAAAAATCTGTGCAGGGACAAATAATGGACCGTAACCCATTTCTTTACACAGAGACTTGCTGCAGCAGATAACATTCTGGATAAAAGATTTTTTTTTCAGAAAAACAGTTCTTCCTGATTTCCCCTGCTACTCCTTTAATCTCCTTATCTAATAAACTTACATTTTTCTTCTCTGATAAATTATTCCTGTTGTCAAAATGTTTTCAACACTATTCAATAAAAGCTATTTCATTTGTAGATATTTTCATGCAAGTATTTACGGTAAGGTTTTTTTGTGATGATTTTAGATATCAATCCTTTCTGTACCCACAATCCTATCCAGCAATCATAATCTAAAATTATTATCCGACTATTTCTGTTTTGAGTATAAATGGATTAAATTCTTCTTGATGAATCAAGAGAAATACATTTTGGTCCGACAGTAATGATCTTTCTGTTATATTCTTCTCATTTAAGACATATTTGGACTAGTAGTAGTAGGAAACCATTTACAACCACATTTGAAAATAGTCCTTTCTGAAAACCAATCAAAAGTTACAAGGATAAATTATTCCTTTTGCCAAAATGTTTTCAACACTATTCAATAAAGGTTATTTCATTTGTAGATATTTTTATGCAAGTATTTACTCCTTTCTGTACCCACAATCCTATCCAGCGATCATAATCTAAAAATATTAACTGACTATTTCTGTTTTGAGTAATGGATTAAATCCTTCTTGATGAATCAAGAGAAATACATTTTGAAACAGAAATGATCTTTCTGTTATATTTTTGTCAATTAAGACATATTTTTGGACAAGAAGGAAACCTTTTACGACCATGTTTACATATAGCCTTTCTGAAAACCGATCAAAAGTTACAAGGCAAAGGTTTAGGACAAAAGATTGCATCATTCTAATTTATATTGAAATGATCTTGTTCACTACTTGTTTGAAAACACTTACATTTTTCACAACAACTGTTTCCATTTCCTCTTTTTTTGACTTCTTGACTACTGGTTCCCCAGTGCCTTCCTCGACTACCTCCTCTTTCTGAACCTTTTTTGTAATTTCTCTAAAATGATAAACAAGCAAACATTTAACCAATCCCAACTTTCAGATGCATCTTTAGCAAACACGATTTGAAAATATTGACTTATTCGTCAAGAAACGTTTCTCTTTTTGCCACAATGTTTTCATCTGTACTAAATTATTATACTCTAATTTCATTTTCTGTCTTTCTGTCTAGATGTTGTCAAAGTCGTCTGCTACAAATTTGTTGTATGTGGGTAATCTTCAAATGGTTATTACATTTTGCAATGTTCTTCACAAAGGGTTATATATAATTAATATAAATCTTATGATATCTTAAAGCGTTACCTATCTGATTTGAAAGTTTTCAAAGAAAACAGGAAATTAAATTTGACAAAATGTTTGACCATTCAAAGTATTCGTCAAATGAAAATTATATCAAAATTATTCATCATTTTACATAAAAACAAGAGTGCATTGCGGCCTTGTTTGACTCACCTAATCTGAGTATCAGGCCAGCAATATAGGAGGATCAGAATTTTAATATTTCGCTCTTTAACCCCCTTTCTGATGCTGAATTATGAGATATATGTTACTCAAAACATCAATATGGCTTGAATTACATTTAGATTGGGTCACCTAAGCAATTCTACTATATTATCAGTTTCAGAGCAAAATAATGTTTGAAGTTTTGTCTGATGTCGCCAATGTCAGCAAATCAATAATAAGGATTGAACAATTTGAGAAGGGGTCACAAAAAGTACATTTCTGGAAACTTGTCATTCAATCAAACAATCAGTTTCAGGTCAGAAGTATTTTTAAAAAAGAATTTTTGTCATTTTACACTCTTTTTAATGTAGCACATTCCATACAACAGATCTGTCCATTGCAGCAGAACACTTATCTAAAATTGTGGGAAGAGAAAATAATACTAAAAGACAACAATGTTTTCATCAATGTATTGACTATAAAATCCAATTTTCCAGATTTCTTTCATTTTTTCTCAAAATCTTTACTCGGCATACATCTCTTCAACTATAATTTAAAGTAAAGAGTTACAAGGCAGTACATGCATGAGCAAGGTCAGCTTCAACCTTTTCCGACATACAACAAATCTGCAGCAGATGACTTTGAAAACATCTCACAATAATATTGAAAATCTCCCTAAATGAAAAGATACTTATTGAATCGAGTTGAAAATATTGAGTTAAAAGGAGAAATGGCTCGTCGTCTGCTATAGAGGTGGCGGCAGAAAGTGTCTATGTTGAAAAGGGTGAAAGGTGTCACAATGGTGTACCTATGAGGGAATACAATCACCCAGTACTTACTCTGCATATTCATGGTATCCAAGGTCAGAAAATAAATATCCATAGTAGCCAAATACATCTCCACAAAAAAACTTTATCTTATTATCCGCACACAGTTGGTTGATTCTGTACAGATGTGCGGGCTTGCAACAGAGTGCACAAATGACATCAAATTCTTTAAAATACTCATCTGGTTTGTCTGCCACATTACTGCTGTCTGCCTGGACATCAACCATCGGGTTTAACAGCTGTGCTCTGTCTCTAGCAGATTCTGCTCTCTGAAAATAACTCCCTTTATTTATTTACATAGATCTATACCATCGTGTTTATAATTTAGAAGACAAGACAACTCTGAGGAGATGTATTATTTTGATTTTCTTCACAGTTACCATTGTAATAGCGTTATCAATTGATTGCTTGGTGTTTCATGCTGCTTTCTTAAGAAATTCAGTTATGGCATGGCCTTTCTACAACATAGAATCAAGTTCTTTGAACAACTTTGAAAGAAGACTTCTATTTCTAAGGAATGTTCCTGTGAAGTTATTTTGAAATTGGTCCATTTACTTAGGAGGATGAGTTATTTTTGTACAAAAATGTTAACAGGTGGATGATGGAAAGAAAATGACACCTGATGGTGAGTGATCACAAAAACATGCAAAATAATTTTTGCTTAGGCGAGCTGAAATTTGGTTTGTATTGTAAAATTATGTCCATGTGATTCATACTATTTCTTGCATCATTCAATCACATTCTGTTTCTTTACAACTACACTCACCAGGAACAATTAACTAGCTATCAATTACCTGCATAACTTTTGCAGCAACATTCAAACTCACAATTTTATCTAAATATCACAGAAATGAGAAATTTTAATAATTCTTTTGTTATTTCAAATAAATTTCATGAAAAGAAAACAATATATAAACATATATGGCATGATCTGGAGAAAACATTGTACATTAAAAAAGTCATATTATAATGTTATGGTCCTGTGCAGACTAATATCAGGATGGGATCTTGGTCCTCACTGTGAACTGTTTCAGAACGATAACAGTATTGCACAGCTAAATATAATCAGTTAAGAAATGGCACTGCAAATGTTGTTTCTAACTGAAATTTTACCTACTACTTAATATGTATTTTTCGATTTTAAATGTCTTAATATATATTTTCCTGATTTCTTATTTCCCTAACTTTCTGTCAAAAATACTCTGCTGCAGAAACAGCCAAAGTTCTGACAAAAGCCTAATTTCAGAGGATTGAAATTATTTTTACAAACACGCAGATGGAGATAGGAACTTACATTTTCTCCCTTGCTCTCTCTAGCAACCAAGAAATTGGAACATGCATCTTCTTCTGTTACCTGAATATTAATAAACAATAAATAATCCCTTTCATGACAGAACTTATCTTTGATGTGTCTGCAGCTGTTTTGAAGCACTAATAATCAGTTGAAAAAGTTGCAATATCTAAAAACTCATGAGAATATAAAAACTTCAATAACAATGTTGAACAAGAGCACCGCGTACGGCACAGACGCTTGACTGATAGAAAACAGAAAAAAAGCTGAGCTGAACAAAAAACCTTAACCGGACAACCACGCCACCGCCAGAGCCATGACAATAGCTCTCGTTTTTTTCAAAAGTCGAGCTAAAAAGGAGCTTGACATAACTGGTTTAAGCAATCTCCTTGTCTCAAAGGTTTACAGTGAGACAAGTTTTTAACTTAGGCTGTGTCTCCTGCCATGTACCTTTTTTTTTTTAAAACTTGTCTCCTTCCACATATCATTATGTGTCACCGAGTAAGAGCGAGGTTTACAGAGTGTCAGACATCAAGCATGATTAATATAAGCTTAAAGCTTATTTCGCAACCAATGTAAAATAAATAAGTTTAAACTAAAGGTTTACAATAAGACCAGTATTTAACTTATCCACATGCATCTCCAAAATCCAAGTTGATGAATATTTACTTTACCTCAGTGTGATCCATCAAAGTAACAGATTTTACTCCTGACAGAATTATGTTTTTGGCTACTTCTGCTCCAAGTCCCCGAATGCCAATTATTAGAACCTTCGAAGCTCTAAGCCTACAAAAGCATAGAAAATTACTTATTTATTTAACAATATCAATGCAACAGAAAATTATATAAATTATAATGACTACTGTACACAACTTTGTTTTGAAATATATACAAGATTAATTCAAATTTCGAACATGTTACTTATCTTAACATACATGATGAGGACAAGACATAATACTCATAAACCAATAACATTGTTAAAGACAGTTGTGTACAAGGATATTTTTTATCCGTAAGTAATTCCGTCCGAAAATTGCTACACTCAGACAAAAAAAACTTCATGTTCAAGTTTTCTTAAAGAAAACAATGCGTTACAAGATTTAAAATAACTGCACCTCTTTTGAGCATCAAGCCCCCATAAACGTATTTGCCTGTCGTACAAGGCAGCCTCATCTTCAGTAATATTTTCCATTAAAAAAATCGAAATTGCCGGTCTCTTTCTTTAAGCGGTGTCCGTGAAAATCCCCTATTGCGTCGGTTTATAACGGAAATTACATTTACAGCCCACGAGTTAAGTCGGTGTATTTCGATTGGTCAGAACTTCATTATCGTTTAGTTCCGGATATACACGGAAACTGACGAATCATTTGTTTACCTCCACGTATTGAAGAAGTAAGGTTAATCAAAATTGTGAAGAAAAAGAAAGAAACATGCTTCTCGAGAACGATGCGGTATGTTTTCGTTATGTTAGAAATTAACCCACGTATGAATATATCATATAAACATGAATATCACATATGTTTTGTAAACAGTATTCAATATGTTTTTTTATGTTTTCGTTCTAAATATTGAGCATACAGTACTTCACAACTTGCATATTATGGCAGCCTGTTTCAGTCTGACTAGCCAAACAGAACTTAGTCTTGAACACTTTCTCTCCGGTATAGTTAGATAGCGAAAACAACTTGGCTGTCACGAAAACAACTTTAAACATGACTACAAAGTTCATACAACCAACATTTTTCATATTTATGAACATAATATGCACAAGTGAAAGACAAAATTGAAACAGTCATCAGCTACAGATGTCTAAAGACATTGAAAAAATCAGGAAGAAGCATATGGAATAAACATATTGGGCAGATATCAAAAGACGCCAAGTCATTGTTTAAGAAATAGGAAGAGTCTGGCAGAATCTGTGTTCACATCAAACATAAGCTGAAACAGAAAAAGAAGGAACTAAGACAACTTCAAAGACAATCCTATGCTAGTCAGAAAAACAAACATATGGATGAAATAATGAACGCCTACGAATCCGACAATAAGCTCTTCTACAAAATGGTAAATAAACAAAGAAAATCAGTAAACGAACACGTACAAATGCTCAGAGTAGATGGACATGAAATCTCAGAACCAGAAAAAATCCTGGAAATATGGCGTGTCCACTTTAAAGGGTTAGCAACACCGTCGCCAATGGAATATGAAGAAAATGAGAAACTTAGCCTAGCTACAGAACAGAATAGAATTATCGAAGAATTGATCATAAAGAATCCACTTACAATGGAACCAGTACCGTATATCCGCGGCCATAAGTCAAATTTTTGAGACTCAAATTTTGGTGTTGAAGCAGGGACTCGACTTATGACTGAATGACAATCTCTCCTAAGGCTATATTTTACACGCGACAAACAGTTTTAGGGCTAATGCAAGTCGGGTGTAACTACAGCCTATTCCTGGAGAAATTACAACCGTTTTGCATATAACCATCGAGTTGTCCAGAGGTACCTCATTGTAAATTGTGTGTACAGTACAGTTACTACCACGTATTTGTAACTTTAAATGCAGATGTAGCAGACAGTGTTGGAAAACGTTGTGAGAAATAGAGATACTGCTTTTTATCATCGATGCATCCTTTCCTTACATTTTTTTTATCTAGTTTTAAAGCCATAAACAAAGGAAAAATAAATATCATACCCTTTAAAATCCTTTTTAATTCAAAGTTAATTTGTCCAATTTAAAGAAAATCAAGAGAAGTCTGCTGCAGATGCGTATAAATGCATGTGAAAATGGGTAAGAGTGAAATCTATATAGACCTTTATTTCCGCAAACCATTTTCCCCAACAAATGAGCTACGTCATAAAAAAAAGAGTACGTGCAGTTTAATCACACACAAGTATTACTAAGCTAATAGGATCGTAGATTTAACATTAATTTATATGGGTGTTTTTCATTTGTCGCGTCTCAATCCCAGCTGGTAAATTAGTGACGTCATTTATTTGAGCCCTGTGTTTTTCACGCGACAAACAGTTTAGTTATAGGGCTAATGCAAGTCGGTTGTAACTACAGCCTGTTCCAGCGGAAATTACAACCGTTTGCATATAACTATAGAGTCCAAACTTCTTTCCATAGACCTTTACAACCCTTGTCTTCACCTCTCTGTGAATTACACACACTTTTAATAAACTTCGTCAATGCAATTACTCATTCCTGTGTTTGTTTTACTTTTAACTAATCATTTTTTGAAAACATTGAAAGGATTAATTTTCATGTGTGAAATCGGACAAATGTGTCTTAAGGGTTGACATCGACAAAACCCTTTGTTCAAGTTTCGCGCTTTTATTTTTATAGATTAAAACATATATTAATAAATTTGGACTAGTTAGTTGGTTTGGCTTATTTGGATTTATAAAATCAGGTTTGTGCATTATTATCATAATGTATCATGATCCAGTTTTACATCGAGAACCATGTTTTTTTGAATTTTTTGCCGAAATTTTTAAAAAGTCGACCCCCGACTTATGGCTGGGAGTAACCTCAAAACCGCCGAAATTGGGGTCAAACTGGACCCTCGACTAATGGCCGAAGTCGACTTATGGCCGCGGATATACGGGGTACTAGAATCTGAAATCGAAAAAGCAGTTACTAAATTGAACAGTGGTAAAGCGCCGGATATCGACGGCATCTCGGGAGAACACTTTAAATATGCAAAAAATGAAATTGTGCCAGTTTTAACCGATATTATAGACTCTATCTTCAAAGATTTAGATGTACCAGCATTCCTCAAGTGTGGGATTCTAACTCCAATCCATAAGAAAGGAAAAGATAAATTTTTAACCAATAGCTATAGAGGAATAGTAGTCTCAAATGTTTTTGCAAGAATCCTAGAAAGTGTACTGAAAGACAGATTAGACTATATTTTTGATCAAAAACAAAATCCACTCCAGAGAGGTTTTACTGAAAGGAGCTCATCAATGAACGCAGCAATCATCATTAGTGAAGCAATAGCTCATCATAAAGATGCAAAGAAGCCGTTACTCATGGCCACTTTAGATGCACAAAAAGCATTCGACACCGTAAACCATGAAATTCTTTTTAATAATCACATCGGCGTACAAGGCCCGTTCTGGCTACTTATGAGAAACCCTTACAGAAACACAACGGTTAAAGTAAAATGGGAAAATGACTTCTTCAAGGCACGAAGCAAGGTGCGAAGCTGTCTACAACCCTCTATAAATGTTACCACAATCACCTACTAAACTCCATAAAAAACAGTGGGCTAGGTGCATCTATAGGAAACATCTGTGTGGCTACACCTACGTGTGCTGACGACACGGCTCTACTCGCAAATAATATCTGAGAACTTCAAGCTATGCTTAACATAGTGGATTTTAACACAAAAAGAGATCTAGTAAAAATTAACCCTGACGAGTCAGAAATTATGAACTACAAATGCAAAGATACACAAATCGCAACTTTTGACGGACAAGAAATTGCGGTTGTAACAAACATAAAGCATTTGGGAATCAATAGAAACAACAAGAACTCTGTGGATGTCGATAGCAGGCTCCAAACCGCACGAAAGACAATTTACTCCCTGCTTGGCCCTGGATTACACGCTAGGCGCAGCCTATCACCTCTAGTAACATCGAAAATTTGGAAAACATATGTCATTCCCAGATTCTTATATGGCATAGAGGTATTACATTTCACAAAAACTGATCTTAAAAAGCTAGAAACCTATCAAAGGAAAGTCCTGAAACATCTACAAGGATTACCAGACATAACAGCTTCTGCAGCAGTCTACGCCCTGATCGGATGCGAACCAGTCGAATCAGTCATTGACAGAAACTTACTCTCACTGTTCCTTAACATAGCCAGATTACCAACTTCAGTTGAATACGGCATTCTCCAACGCCAGTTAACTTTAGTAGATGCAGAAAATAACTCATTTGCACCTGCAGTAAGAAAGACGCTTCAAAAATACACACTACCGACTCCTAAAGAACTTCTTGTCTACCCTCCTACTAAAACAACATGGAAACCAATGATACAGACAGCTATCAGCGAATTCTGGTCCCCAAAATGGACAGAAGAAACCAAAGTGAAAGCAACGTTGCAATACCTCCAAATACAAGAAAAACCAACTGTTACTCCACACAATATATGGAAAGTAACCAAGCCAAAATTACATGAAACCCAAAGAGCTGAGGTCAAGGCGAGACTACTAACAGGAACATATATACTACAGACAAATTCTGCACGGTTCAACGGTAAAGAAATTGAAGCAACATGTAAACTCTGCCATGATGGAGATGAAACATTGAAGCACTTTCTTATAAAATGCTCATCCCTGACAGATACAAGAGGTGTCGGTATCAGAAGACTAAACAGGATCCTGGAAGAGCTACCCTCAAATACTCCATTAACAAGTATTAGCGACGACATGCTTGTGCAACTAATACTAGATTGCACTCATACCAGAATTTCCTCTCTGATTCCACTGTCATCAAAACAGAAGGAAGATATCGAGCGATGCTCACAAGTCCTCTGCTACAAGCTGCACCGCTCCAGATCCCTTCTCAAGTCAAGCACAATAAGTACCTTAAACCCACATTTCTTAATGAGACCTTGCATACGCTTTATACTACCGTTTATATGGTCCTTCTTAGCTAAACAAAATACGCGTACATAGGCTTGACCCTTAACATTAATATCAACAGTCAGTCTTAGTAGATAAGCCGCAGAATGACTTTACATATGTTTGCGTAAATATGATCACCTGCATGTGTTTCAATGCACTTAGACATAATTCATACGGACGATTCAACCGAATCAAAACTATCCTACTACCAATAGGAGTGCCTCGAGGAGAACGGGGGAAACTACAAGAAACAACAACAACAACAACAATAGCACATTCAAGAACATATTACAATTTTTTTTGTATTTATTATGGCGGAATAGAAAAATAACAGTGGAATAGGCAAAAAGCATATAAATAAATAGAACCAGCTCACGAAAACCACTTGGCTTCCATGAAAACAACATTTTATATGACTATAAAACCCATATAACCCTAATTTTTCATAATTAGCTAGACTATTCGAAGAATAAGGGGAGCTATTGTAGTGGGTGCAGGAGAACTCGTCGAACTGCAAACTCGTCGTACTAGTAATATAAAGTAACCATTAGGATAACTCGTCGACCTAATGATTATATAGTACTATATACTAAGGATAATTATTGATTATAGTAACTTTGAAGTTAAATATATGTTAAAAACTTTAATTTAACAATAAGATGTTTGTTTATAATAAATACTTATAATTATATTGAAATTGATTCGTCATTTAATTAAGTTATGTGCAGCGTGTTTTGTGGATGATTGTCGGCATACTTCTTAGTGTGTTGTCTGGGGTAAATTATTAAAGAAATTTTTAATGGAGAGTCGGCTTGAATCATACATCATGTTAATTGCTCATTAAAAATACATGTGAAAATAAAAATTGATGTTTGTGTTAATATGTCTCTGCCCATATATATATAAAAAAAATCCCAAGATAAGTTATTTCTCAGAAATACTTGAAATGAATGTGTATATGTGTATTAGTTGTTCCAGCAGGGTTAGTGAACAAATGCATGCATTATGCTGCGACAGTTGCAGTTGCTGGCAGCATCGTGTCTGCAAAAACGGTAAAGGTCATGACAATAGCTCTTTTTTTTTTAAAAGTCGAGCTAAAAATTGAGCCGTCGTTATGATAAACGACTTCTTCCTTTCCTACATTATTTAAGTAATTCCTCTTAACACCAGAATAAAACACACAAATAATGTATGAGAGAGTGAAAACATCTGACAAGTTAAAATAATGTAAGCAATTGAGCCGTAGTTTATAATAAACGACTTCTTCTTTTCCCACATTAAACCAGTAATTCCTCTTTAGACTGGAATAAAACACACAAATAATGTATGAGAGAGTGAATGTGATGAAGCGTGAAGACATCTGACAAGTTAAAATAAAGTATGAAATGGAGCCGTCGTTTATGATAAACGACTTCTTCTTTTCCTACATTATTTAAGTAATCCCTCTAAAGACTAGAATAAAACACACACATAATATATGAAAGAGTGAATGATTTAAATGATTAATTTACAAACACATTAAATATATGAATAAAAACCATAATATTTTAAAACTAATTGAATTTGTTGTTATCTTTTCAATCCAATTGGTTAATTAACACCTTACTTTAACACTAACACCTTCATATCGATATAGATTGTAAAGTACTATATAATCCTTAAGTCGACGAGTTATCCTAATGGTTACTCTATATTACTAGTACGACGAGTTTGCAGTTCGACGAGTTCTCCCGAACTCATTGTAGTCACCCGGCGTCGCCGTTGGTTAAAGTGTTTGTGCAAGCTAGCATTTACCCTTATAACTTACATATGCCTTGGCCAATGATCTTCAAACTTGGTATGGACATACTTCATAGCAAGTTGGTGATGCCTATACACTTTGGAGTCAGTAGGTCAAAGGTCAAGGTCACTGTGAGTCTGTGACCTTCTATATGGAAACAGTTCATGGTTAAAGTTTTGTGCAAGGTAGCATTTAGCCTTATAACTAACATACACTTAGGCCTGTGATCTTCAAGTTGGTTTTGCCTAGAGTGTTTGGAGTTACTAGGTCAAAGGTCAAGGTCACTGTGACCTTTCTGTAAAGAAACAGTTAATGGTTTAAGTTTTTGTGAAAGCTAGAATTTACCCTTATAACTTACATACGCCTAGGCCTATGATCTCCAAAATTGGTATGGACATACATCATAGCAAGATGGTGATGCCTAAATAGTTTGGAGTCAATCGGTCAAAGGTCAAGTTCACTGTAACCTTCAATACAGAAACATTCCTTGCTTTAAAACTACTGATTGCTTAGGCCTATGACCCTGAAATTTGTTTGGGTAATGGTCATGATCAGCATTTGACTCAAACAGGTCATGGGATCATACGGTCAAAGGTCAAGGTCACTTTGACCTTTAAGGAAAAAACACTATTTTTTGCAATAACTTTGAACTAGTTGCATATGGTGCAAATTGTTGCCCTATGGTTAAAGGTTTGCATGCAACTACATTTAGAGTCCATATCTTAGTAACTACTTGATGCATTCCATTGAAACGTTATACAACCCTTCCCAACCATCACACCTATGAAAATAATCAAGTTAAATAACTCGATCCTGCATATAATGCAAATTATCACTCTTTAAAACATTGTGGTTAATGTTTAGCATACAACTACATTAGATTAGAGTCCAATAGTCGAGCATGCTGTCCTCCGACAGCTCTTGTTATTAACTTATTAGTACATGCACGATCATATTACAATACATTTATCAGTTTGTAATAGTGTTTTTGTATTTATTATCACGAAATAGAAAAATTGCAAAGAGGTAAAGGCTAATGAATATAAATAAATAGAATCAGCTCACGAAAACAACTTGGCTGTCACGAAAACATCTTTTTATAGTTGTATTTCGGCCATATAACCATATTTGTTCATAATTTTTAATTTAATAGCACATGCACAAACATATTACAATACATTTTAACAGTTTGTAATAGTGTTTTTGTACTTATTTTCGCGAAATAGAAATGACTTGCAAAGATTGTTGTGTTGATTACTGATGTGAGAAAGCCAGGAAACACATGAATAGGTGCAATATATTGTTAAAAATTACGTTAAATTTGTATGGAAGGGTGAATTTTTTTACATAGACGAAGAAGAAAAAGTATCTCAATTTGTTCTTAGATTTAATTTTATGATAAAATACCCCAAAGATTTTCGATTCATAGAAAAGATACTGGTACACTCAGGGTTTTAAAAATTAACCGATTGCCGATCAAAATTATCTGTTAAAATCACTTTTTGATCCGTTAGTATTGCTCCCCTGGGACCCCTACAAGGTATTTGCCCTTAACCTGACCCCAAGCCTGATCAGTTACTTTTCTCATTTGATCTGTTACAACAAAACATTTTGACAACCCTGTACACTGAATATAAGAATAAGGTATTCATTGGTTGATTAAAGACTTGTGATGGTTCAATAAGGTTTCCTGTGTGTGCTATTTATAAACACTGGACTGCAATGTCAGAGTCCCGGAATAAGGAACTTCCTTGCATGTGTCATAATCATTACTGCACATCAGAAATTGATAGACAACTGGGGGATTTCATATCTTACTTATAGTAAACAAAGAATTTATAACTTTACTGTAGACCACTACTGCCTTTTTGGCATTCAAGGACATTTATATAAGAGTCTTCATATTTATAGAATTTAAAAATAGAGCTGGTAGGAACACATTTTTAAAAATAGAATGGGTGGCTGCATTGTTCTAAAACTAGAATCGGTGGCTCCATTATTCTAAAAATAGAACTGGTGGCTACCTCAGGGTATATAATATAGAGCAAGAGTTCAAACATATGGTTTAATCCATATCAACTGCAAACACTGTGTTTGCAGTTACCAACAGACAATTTCCCTCTGAAACTTCAAACTGTTGAACGAAACTGGTCAGGGCACACCGCAGTCAAGTCAACTTAGAAGCATGTCTTCATGCTCTACAGCCACACATATGGAAATCCCACAGGCAACCTATATCAGATTCAGAACATATCCGGCACTAGCTTATCACTTGCTTGTTTCACAGTTGCTTCCTCTTCATGCTCAAAATTTAGCTTGCTGATCAGATGGGTGCAGATCTTAGCACTGCTCTTTGGATTAATGCATATCCTCCAACAGGATGGATTCTGGATACAATTTAGTTACAATCAACAGTGACACTGTAGTCTTAACAGTTGAGCACACGAGATTGAGAGACTGATCCCTGTCAATAAATGCAATCCTGCCTTGTTGCAATCACCAGGATGTCTCTAAGTAGACAATTTATCCCTGAATCTGAGTGTACTTATGTCTGTATTAACACAACCTGTTTGAATTTGATATTAAGTTAACACTTTGACTTTGAAGTTTTAATGCATTTTTTTGCCTGAATGTCTAATTTAATATTAAACAAATGATACACACGCTCGCCGTTATAATAAGATATATGCACAGACTGACAGGAAACACTTAAGCTTAAATTGCTTCACATTTTAAGCTCTACTGGCCTTTGGCCAGAAAAACTTATGCCGTAGCGTGGTGTCCATGCGTCCATAAACAATTGATTGTGAACGCGATACAGTCTTCAGTTTTGATTGTATCTCAATCAAACTTATACAGTAGTTAGGTATCCATGAGAGCTTGGTTCCTTTCGCAAATGCAAGACTGGATTATGGCCTTTTAAATTGTCAAAATTGCTATAATAGAGCTTGTGAAAACAATAGAGGCTCCATTTACTCTCTGATCTTCACCAATCGTAGACAGTAGTTAAATATTGATGAGAGCTTGGTTCCTTTTGAAAACCAGCCAGATGTGCCCTTGCATGACTGAATTATGGCCCTTGAAGTTGTCAAAATTGCTATAATACAGCTTGTGAACGCGATTAAGTCTTCAGTTTTGATTGTATCTCCATCAAACTTATACAGTAGTTAGATATCCATGAGAGCTCGGTTCCTTTTGCTAACCAGCCAGATCCGCCCATGCAAGACTGGTTTATGGCCCTTGAATTTGCCAAAATTGCTACAATAGAGGCTCCATTTACTATAACTGATCTTCACCAAACTTAGATCATAGTTAAATATTGATGAGAGCTTGGTTCGTTTTGAAAACCAGCCAGATGTGCCCTTGCATGACTGGATTATGGCCCTTGAAATTGTCAAAATTGCTATAATAAAGCTTGTGAACACAATAGAGCCTCCATTTACTATCCGGTCTTCACCATACATACATGCTCTGAATTGAAAATGACCAAAGAACCATCCCAGTAGAGCATAGGCCCTTATGGGCCTCTTGTTATCCGATGGGGTCAACACTTAAGGACAGCCAAACAATCACTCAGCCATTTTCCTTTATTTATAGAATTTGGTCAACAGTTTAAATTACTGAAAAGACTCTAAACTTCTCTTATTTATAAATAATACTGTTTATTTGTATGCAAATTGTTACTGATGTATTGGATTTGGTATCACTGTATTTTGAATACTTTCTTTTCCTGCAGTTTTTGACTGAACTGACAAAGATGTTCCAGAAATCAAGAAGTTCAGGATCAGTCTCACTAACCATGAAAAGATGTAAGTATGCTAATTCAAAACAACTGTAACAGACTAGGGTACAAAACAACTGTAACAGACTAGGGTACAAAACTACCATTATAGAATGTTCTTTTCATTCGTTTAGCTGTTATAGAATATTCAAAAATTGAATACATGTAACATCTGAAAAACTTCAAAAGTTGTTTGCTGCAAATTTGTTAAAGTTTCTTTTATTTTATTTAATAATATCAAAGTCAGTGTCAGAATGACAGACAGTACAATTGCATATCTCTGCAACAAATTGAAATATGTATATAAAAAATGTTGGTTAACCCTTTCCCTCATATAGATGCTTTCTGATGCCTCTGCTGCAGACAGCTTTTTGAAAACATGGTGACAAAAGAAGAAATTGCTCAAAACGAGCAATTTCTCCGTTTGTCACAATGTTTTCCATTTTTAGTCATAGGTTAGCCATTCAATTATAGCGATTTTCTATTTTTTGACAAAATATGTTCAAAGTCGTCTGCTGCAGAATTGTTGTATGAGGGATAGGGTTAAAACCATAGTTCTACAGGCTAGATAAGGGGCATTTTTGTCTACTCAAAAGAATCATCTCATGAGACAATTCTTTTGAGTAACCACATCATAGGGTTTGTTTGGATGATGAGAGAGATATTGTGGGGAAAAGAGCTGTATACGTCTTCTTAGTCTTATCTTGACCTCTGTTAAACAATATTTATTGTCTAGGTAGTTGTTAAGAAAGTTAAGAGCAAGACACTGTTCAACTTGCAGGATTTTCAAACTGGTCTCGACAAGCCTTAAAGTCTTGGAAGAATCCCTGTAATCTACCTGTAGGAGATATAGTTGATAAATTTCAACATACAAATGACGAACAAGGCAATTTCTGATGTGCCGTCTTATCTAAATTTACATTGATAGCATGTGTAAAGATTAAGTTAAGGATGATTTTATTGAAACACCGCTCTTGTATATTATTATGACATACATGCTATATAAATAAATTTGCTGATTTAACCCTTTCCAACATACAGCAAATATACAGCATACACCTTTTAATACCTTTTGGCTAAAATGTGAAAACAATCTGTACATGAAGGTATAATGACTGAATACAGTTTAAAACATTGTGGCAAAAGTGGAAATTATGAGCAATTTCTCCTTTTTCTACAATGTTCTAAAATGTCGTATGCTGCAGAGGAGTCAGAAAGCGTCTGTATGTAGAAAAGGGATAACTTTCGATAAAAATGCACACATTGACACAGTGGGCAATGACAGGTAAACTTTTATGAAAATATATCCACTCCATATTAATTACATTTACATTTAGGTCAGGATTTAACTTTCATTCTGTTTAGGTTTACCAGTAAATTTTATTGTCATGATCAGGTCATATTGTTTCATTCAGATGACGGGATAAATAAACCTACACCTAGGAAAGGGACACCGCCACAGCCATCTGAGTATAAATGTTTACTCCGAGCTTCTGTGGGTAACAAAAAACTGAGCACTATTATCAATCCAAAGGATGTCAATAAATTCCAAATGGTAAGTGAATTTGCAGTGTTACTTCCCCACAGCCAGACACATCTGCAGTAGATGACTTTTCAAAACATTGGTGAAACGAAAAGTTGCTTCAGATGACAACTATAGAGGATTTCCCATACTTTTAACCCTATCCTATATGCAGATACTTTTGAAAACATTGTTGCAAAAGGCTAATTTGCTTATTATGAGCAATAATTTTCTCCTTTTGCGATTTTTTAGCTCACCTGAGCTTTGCTCATGGTGAGTTATTGTGATCGCCTTTTGTGCGTCGTGCGTCGTCCGTCAACTTCTTCTCCTCAGTAACCAGTGGGTCAATTTGGATGAAACTTCACAGAAAGCATCCTCTCAATGACCTCACCAGAATTCCTTCAAATTTTTGGGATCCATGCAAAATTCTGGTTTCCATGGCAACGAAACGAAAAAAACTTCAAAATTCTTCTTCTCCTAAACTGCTTGGCAGATTTTCAAATAATTTTGTAGAAATGTTCCTTGGATGACCCTCTATCAGATTCCTTCAAGCCGTGTTAATTGGTAGAAAAACATGGCCGCCAGGGGGGGGGGGGGGGGGGGGGGCTATTTTGCCTTATATGGCTATAGTTAACTTAAAAAATCTTCTCCTCCGAAAGTGTAAGGCCGATTTTCAAATAATTTTGTAGAAATGTTCCTTTGGTGACCCTCTATCAGATTCCTTCAAGCCATGTTGATTGGTCGAAAAACATGGCCGCCAGGGGGGGCGTGCTATTTTGCCTTATATGGCTATAGTGCAAACTTAAAAAATCTTCTCCACCAGAAGTGTTAGGTCGATTTTCAAATAATTTTGTAGAAATGTTCCTTGGGTGATCCTCTATCAGATTCCTTCAAGCCATGTTGATTGGTCAAAAAACATGAACGCCAGGGGGCGGGGCTATTTTGCCTTTTATGGCAATAGTGAAAACTTAAAAAATCTTCTCCTCCATAAGTGTCAGGCCGATTTTCAAATAATTTTGTAGAAATGTTCCTTGGGTGACCCTCTATCAGATTCCTTCAAGCAATGTTGATTGGTCGAAAAACATGGCCGCCAGGGGGCGGGGGCTATTTTGCCTTATATGGCCAAAGTGAAAACTTAAAAAATCTTCAACATCTTCTCCTCAGGAACCAGTGGGTCAATTGGGATGAAACTTCACAGAAAGCATCCTCTCAATGACCTCACCAGAATTCCTTCAAATTTTTGGGATCCATGCAGAATTCTGGTTTCCATGGCAACGAAACGAAAAAAACTTCAAAATTCTTCATCTCCCAAACTGCTTGGCAGATTTTCAAATAATTTTGTAGAAATGTTCCTTGGATGACCCTCTACCAGATTCCTTCAAGCCATGTTGATTGGTCGAAAAACACGGCCGCCAGGGGGGGCGGGTCTATTTTGCCTTATATGGCTATAGTGCAAACTTAAAAAATCTTCTCCTCCAAAAGTGTCAGCCTGATTTTCAAATAATTTTGTAGAAATGTTCCTTGGATGACCCACTTTCAGATTCCTTCAAGCCATGTTGATTGGTCAAAAAACATGGCCGCCAGTGGGCAGGGCTATTTTGCATAATATGGCTATAGTGAAAACTTAAAAAATCTTCTCCTCCAAAAGTATCTGGCCGATTTTCAAATAATTTTGTAGAAATATTCCTAGGATGACCCTCTATCAGATTCCTTCAAGCCAAGTTGATTGGTCGGAAACTATGGCTGCCAGGGGGGCTTATATAGCTAAAGTGAAAAAAAAAGCGATTCAAGGGCCATCATGGCCCTCTTGTTTTCAAATTTATTCAATTGTAGTTCTTTGATTTGTAAGAGTTTCCATATTTTTGACTGAATGTTTTCTAAGTTGTCTGCTGCAGATTTATTGTATAAGGGAAAGGGTTAAAGTCATTTTCTATATATGATTCCATTATTTGATAAAACTTTCTTGGGAGTCTTGTGATGAATGAATACAACAGGAGGCATCTGGCCATCAGCAGAGATAGGGTATATAAGTAGGAGGTTTTGGTTATTTGTTGCTGTTACAAGGCGGCTGTATGTACATATAAATGTAGACTGAACTGTTATTCAAATTAATCATCTGTGAAGGTTGTTTTATTGCTCACCTGAGCATGTGAGCTATTGTGAGCACCTTTTGTCGGTCGTCTGTATATCATCAACACTTGCCTTGTTAACACTATACAAGCAACATTTTGCATCTCATCTTTATGAACAAATTTCAGGACATATATTTCTACCAAATCTTGGCATCATGTGTGGTCAAAAACTAGGTCACTAGGTCAAAAGGAAAATCTTGTCACCACTCTGAAGGCTGCATTTTTAACTTGAGCATGTTAAAACTGTATCAGAATATAATTGTCTTGATGCTGGGTCACTAGGCCAAATTGAAGGAATATCTTGTTAATACTCTGGAAGCTGTTGATTTATCTGGAACATGTTGAAATTTGTCAGAACAATTGTCCGGATGCTATCTGTGCCATGTTTGAATATGGGTAATGTCATATCAAAAGCTAGGTCACTAGGCCAAATTCAAGGGAAAGTATGCTAACACTAGTATTAGCTTACCTTACTGCAAAATGACTATATGGTTGGCATAACTAAGGTGAGAAATCCAGGGTCATCGTGGTCCTCTTATTTCTATATCCAACTCAAATACTCAGTGTATGAGAAAAGGTACAATTTGGCATTTCTGAATAGTTTCTAAGGTTCAGATGATTTTGTCCACCTGCTCAGTCTTATCTAAATCTACACAAGTTAACACAATATTATAACAAGCTTGTGAAAATAATATGTGAACAGTGTGGATCTTGATCAGACTGTGGATGCAAAGGCTGATCTAAATCTACTGTTCACAAATCATACCTTTTCACATGCACTGGCACATATTATTTTTGTCTGACATGTGAACTTTATTTTGGTTTGACTGATGGTACATTTCGCCCATAAACCCCTTGTCTTTAAACAGACATTTCAAGCATCTGCAGTTGAAGATTGGAACATATTGCTAATTGTGATTTTTCTCCTTTTCCAACTTTTAATTAAAATAACACTACCTAATCCTATATGAGGCATTCCACAAGAAAACCAACATTATGGTCTTAGTGTAATGCATCGACCCAGATCAGCCTGCACAGACTAATCTGGGCTGACAATCCACAGGAGGCTAAAAGTGTATGTCCGGGTTAGCCTGCGCGGCATGTTTTAGATGATCCCGGTCGTTACTTCAGGCAGAGTCAACAATGTTGGTTTTCTTGTTGGACAGCTCATAATAATTATGTTATTAATGCCTGCAAGGAGGTAAAGTTGAAAGAGAGTATTGTGTTTGGTCTTTTTCTTTGTTTCATCTTGTACTTATTTCGTGAAAATATGTTTCCCTTTCTACCCAGGCATACACAAATTTGCTAAAAGGAAATATGGATGGATTGAAGAAACGAGACAAGAAATCAAAAGTCAAGTCTAAAGCCAAGGCCACACAGTGAGATGAACTACAATTGACATCTGTCTACTTTTCCCTGCAACATTTTTAGATGGATTTATAAAAATAAAGAGCTATTGCTTATGAACAGTGTATACCAGATATCCAGATAAGAAGTAAACTGACCTTTCACCCACTTTTTTTTTACTCTGTTATGCATTTCAGCCTATGTTGTGGTACTCAACATAATTGTATCTGTGAGGGTTTGGTGGTCAATCAAGAATTTATAACCTGTAAAATATACATATATACCCCTTAATGGCATGATTTTGACATTATGTTATGTATACATACACACAGGCAATCAAGGTTACATGAAGGTTAATTTTCACAATCATTGTCATAACTTGAAAGCATTTCTTATTCTTCATTCACAATTTGTATATACCCATTATGTTTTGTAATGATGAATCATGATATATTTGCACTTGGAGTATCTAGGCATAGTCATAGATAGACATTGTTTAGTCAGTAAGAAATTCATGGATTGTCTCTGAAATATCTGTTCGCCCTTTTTCACTTGCAGATGATCCTTGAAATCATTTTGGCAAAAGAAGGAATTGCTCATGATAAGACATTTCTCCTTCTGGCATAATGTTTTCAACTTTATTCAATAATTCTATTTTCTTTTTTAGAGATATTTCCTCATTTTGTCTAGCCTTATTATCATGTGCTACAGATTTATTGTATGTGTGAACATTTGTTGTTGTTATATCAAAAGAAAATTAAAAACATTAACAGTAAGGTTGTGTTTGCCTCCGAAAATATATCTAGACAACACTTTTGTAAATGTAATTAGTAAATTAGAGGAAATAAGTAACATGGTTGACAAATTAATAGAGAAACTTTTATGGTTCATTACCTATTCATGCAGTCCTATTATTTATTTAACTCTTTCCCATATATACAAGAAATCTGCAGCTAATGAGTGAACTTAGCTAGGCAATGATGCGGAAATTCATAATTAGAAAACATTATTGAATAGATTTGAAATCTTTCTGGCAAACAAGAAATTGCCTAGTTTGAGCAATTTCTTCTTTTGAGACAATGTTTTCAAACGTTGGCTAATTATTGGAATGAGTAAAAATTGTTTTTGGAAGTTAAAACCAATTAAATATATGGTTATACCTGTCAGTGTTAGTGTTGGTAATGGTTTAAATCATCACTGTTTGATCGTATTTACTTGAAGATGGCATGGAAAGATGTCAGTGCAACTGAGACATACTGTGTTAGGATTTCAAAGTAATTTAAATGTTGTTTCTTTAAATTATTTGAATAAAAATGTTATATTATGCCCTTGTTGAGCATTTAATCATTTTCTTCCTTCAAGTGACCTTTGATGGCAGCAGCATACGAAGTGCACAAGGTTAGATATTGTGATCACTCTGTGTCTGTCATGCAGCAATTCCCTTGTGAACACTAAGTCTTGAAAAATGAAGTAAAGGCATATTTGTCACAATAACGTCAAAGAAATATACTGACACCTTTTTGCAGACACTGCAAACAATCTACAACAGCAACTTAATGTTATTTCCCAGTGCTGCATCGACACTGGCGTGAGAGTGAACTTAAAGAAAACAGAAATTAAGGTTTTTGGAAATGGAGGACCTTTAAGAAACTACAAAATATGGAAATTGAATGACAAAATCGTAAATGATTCACCCATTTGTAAGTATATGAGTCTTTTATTCAGCCTTAAACTGCCATGGTACTCAGCAATGAAAAAGCTATTTTTAGCTCGACTATTCGAAGAATATGGAGAGCTATAACAGTCACTTGTGTGTCGGTGCGGCGTTGCAGCTTTGGTTAAAATTTTGCATGCAAGGTACTATCATGGACATATCTCAGTTACCACTAATGATATTAACATGAAACTTCATTCTTGTCTTCAGGGGTGTCAGACAGTCAAGTTAGATAACTCTTGTATAAATTTAGTTCAAATTATGGCCCTTGTTTGACTTTGAACATTTGGTTAAAGTTTTAAATGCAAGGTACTATCATGCACATATCTTAGTAACCACTCATGGGATTGCTTTGAATGTTCACACACTTATTGAAGATCATTAAATTACCTTGCAGGACAATTCCAAAATCTCTACATCAGATTTTGTCACAATAAAGCCCCTTTTTGGATTTAAAAAGTTTGGTTAAGTTTTGCATGCAAGGGTCTATCATGGATATATCTCAGTAATCACAAATGATATTGACCCAAATAGTCCCTAAAAAAACTTTTGTTTGCTTAGAAATGAATATACCATCACCAGAATGCATTGCATATATGACATTTAGTTTAAATGCATTGTGAATGAGTATAGGATGCACTGGAAATGATTGAATTGATCACTTTAAGTATTTTGACCTTGTTTGAAAGTGAAAGTAGAGACTGCTAAACACCAGTTTTGTCTTGGCCTGATTTGGTCCAAAATGACAGTAAACATTTTTGTCTGGTGAGATCTTTCTTGCATAATGCATGACACCCCATTTGCTTTGTATTGTTTTAAAGCTTAGAGATAACTCTTTTCAATGATATAGGTTTTCTACTTGAGAAACGCTTAGAAAGTGTGACAATTGAGGACTGAAACTTGTTGATTTACATGGAAAAAAAGAAGGAATTTATTTCGTGTTTTATAACCTGAAACTCCATTCATGTCTTCAGGGGTGTCGGACAGTCACGTTAGATAACTCTTGTATGAATTAAGTACAACGTTTGGCCACACCGTCAACTGCATTAACTCATTTTGTGGTCGGGTAAGCTAATAAAAGAGGGCCAGTATAGCTCCACCGCAATGAGGCAAAAATTAAATCTCCAAATATGGCTTATATTCTTCAATAAGGTTTGGGGCGAAGGGAAGTTTCCCAGTGATTGGAAAGTAGCCTATGTGATACCGTTAAGAAAGATAAAGACCCAAGTGACCCTAAGTCATACAGACCAATAAGTCTCACCTCTCACCCCGGGAAATTGCTAGAGCGGATGGTGAAGGCACGCTTAGAAAATCGCCTGGAATCAAAAAAGGTTGTTAATCCCTTCCAATCTGGTTTCCGGAAGGGTCGCAGCACATTAGATCAGCTTGCTACGCTGCAACATGATGTCCTATATGCAAAAAAAATGAGGACATTACGTTCTGGTCATATTCCTTGACCTAGAGGCCGCATTCGACCTTGCATGGCACTCTGGCATTCTATACAAATTACAAGCACACGGTGTCGCAGGGTGATGTTTCAGCTATATCAGGTCCTTTTTGCTGGATAGAAAAATTAGGGTTAAAGTAGGGGATACTATCTCGGACAGTCGAACCCTCACGAGAGGTACCCCGCAAGGCGCCATATTATCCCCGTTACTCTTCTCTCTTTTAATTAATGACCTCCCAGATGCAATAAAGGGGGTCTGGGATGGTAATCAGCCAATTTGCAGATGACTCTGGCGGATGGTTGAGAGGAGTTTGTGTCAAAACCCTTCAAAAAAAAAAGCACAAGTAGGGCTGGACTCCATCTGGCGATGGTCCCAAGAATGGGGATTTAAAATATCCCAGTCTAAATCAGTAGGGATCCTTTTCGGAAATAGAAAACAGCACCCTGTGGACGTATCTTTAGGCGGCACCAAAATAAAATTTCAAAAGTCAGTCAAATTTCTATATATGACTCGAACAAAAATTCAACTTTCTGCCGTACATAAAAGAACTTATTACCAAATGCCATAAGGACTTAAATCTTATGAGAATGTTAAGAGAGACAAAATTTGGATCTAATAAACAATCCCTCCTTTTGTATAAGTCCTTGATACGTCCAAAGCTAGATTACGGTGCTATATTCTATGCTTGTGCAACAAAGACAGGGATTAAAATGTTAAATTCTATTTCATAAATTCTAAATTCATAAGGCCTTGGTTTTAGCAATTGGGGTCCTCCCCTCCACCCCAACTACCCTTTTAGAACAGGAGGTCGGGATAGAGCCCTTGGACCTGCGACGCGAAAGCCAATCCTTTAAATACTGGACTAGGCTTGCAAGCAGGCCTTGCAATCCTGTGAACGCGATCATCGGAACGGGTTTCTATGTAAAAGCCAATTACAATCAAAGTACTGAAGTACTGGTAACGAATTATTTTGAACATTTGTAAAATCTAATTTATGAATGCAATTGATCATGCTATTGCACAATTGGCACAATTTAGTCTATTTTATTATTATTAATATTTTTGTCCAGAGATTTTTTTTTATCAGTTGACAGTTTTAGTAAATGTAGCATTTCAACGGCGATGCGAGCGTTTAACATGCACACTAACTCTTTCACTGAGCTCTGCGTAAAGTCTGTCAAAACACCCATGGCATATTTGTGAGATTTACATTGTTAGTTCGATTTGTTTTCGTCACCAGGATTTCGGCTTATATTATAACTATGTTTCATGTGAGTGAATTAATTATTATAAATCTATAATGTTTAACAAATCGCATAAAATAAGAATTAAAAAAAAAAAAAAAGAACAGTTCCTATTAGGACTCGAACTCGCGTCCATAAGTAGTCCATGATTAGTAGTTCTACACGCTCTCCATTGCACCACGGTACATTGATACAACGTTAAAGCGTTACTTTCGTATATATATTAAGCTAACTGAATGCGCGCGTATGTAAACCATGATCTATAATTAGAAAGCCCCTTTGATTATCGTTATCATGTTGGAAAAAGGAGAAACAACGGCGATGCGAGCGTTTAAAATGCACACTGACTATTTCACTGAGCTCTGCGTAGTGGCATATTTGTGAGATTAACATTGTTCTATACAGCGTGGGGTCGACTTCTAGTGAATGGGCATACGACTAAAATTCATACTCGTGGCTTATACGTACCTGCCGACAAATGAAATATATATGCGCGTACTGTTAATTTGATATTTTCTAGAAAATTGATTATCTATGATGATTCGATAGTATAATTATGACTTCACTGTATTGAACACGTAGAAGTCATTTTAATATCGAAAAAATACTAGGACTATTTAGGTGCAGCGAATGTGTATTCTAAGCGGAAGTGTAGTTTAACCGTGACTTCCGGAATCAAACTCGATCTCGTTAACTGTATTATTTTTTGAGAAAAAATAATTCGTTAAAAATCCAAGATTGCCATTTGGCGCCGCTGTTTCACAGCTGGCCATAGAATACCGAATCGATGAATTCAGTGTAGCAGACTTCAGACCGCGTCTGGACGCCCCACGGGTGCTATCTACTCACAAAGTCGACATATCCCTAAGTTTACAATTTAAAAAAAGCCATGTTCCATCCACCATTTTAAAAATAACAAAGACACGTTAATGTGAACTACGCTGAGCATTTACACATTTTCACTGACGGCAGTAAAAACACCGAACACGCAGTCTTTGCTGCAATGGTCATACCAGAGCGATATGTCAAAATCGCTAAAAGGCTCAGCAATTAGGTTGCTATTCTGTCTGATTCACTCTCGGTATTGCAATTCATCCAAATTAGAAATAGCAACTCAAGGCCTGATCTTTTAGAAAATTTACTATCCCTTCATGATCAGTGCTATGTCAATAACTTCAAAGTTACCTTAGTGTTGGTTCCAGCACATGTCGACTTCCAGGGAAATGAGATGGCGGATATCGCGGCCAAAGACGCGCTGAAGATGTCTGTATGTGATTAAGTTCCCCTGTCAAAATCAGAAATCTAATCTATAATTAACAAGAGGCCCAAGAGGGCCAGTATCGCTCCACAGCCATAAGGCAAAAATCAAATCTCCAAACAGCCCTGCCCCCTAGTGGCCATGTTTTTTACCAACCACCATGGCTTAAAGGAGTCTTGTAGAGTGTCACCCAAGGAATGTTCTGCAAAATTATTTGAAAATTGGCCTGACACTTTCGGAGGAGAGGATATTTTAAGTTTTCACTATAGCCATATAAGGCAAAATAGCCCCACTCCCTGGCGGCCATATTTTTCAACCAATCAACATGGCTTGAAGGAATTTGATAGAGGGTCAGCCTAGGAACATTTCTATAAAATTATTTGAATATCAGCCAGACACTTTCGGAGGAGAAGATTTTTTAAGTTTTCTCTTTAGCCATATAAAACAAAATAGCCCCGCCCTCTGGCGGTCATGTTTTTTTACAAATCAACATGGCTTGAAGGAACCTGATAGAGGGTCACCCAAGAAACATTTCTACAACATTATTTGAAAATCGGCTCAACACTTTTGGAGAAAAAGATTTTTTAAGTTTTCACTATGGTCTATAAGGCAAAATAGCCCCGTCCCCTGACGGCCATGTTTTTCAACCAATCAACATTTCTTGAAGGAATCTAATAAAGGGTCACCCAAGGAACATTTCTACAAAATTATTTGAAAATCTGTTCAATGCTTTCGGAGAAGAAGATTTTTTAAGTTTTCACTATGGTCATATAAGGCAAAATAGCCCCGCCCTCTGGCGGCCATGTTGTTCGACCAATCAACATGGCTTGAAGAAATCTGATAGAGGGTCACCCAATGAACATTTCTACAAAATTATTTTAAAATCGGCTGAACACTTTCGGAGAAGAAGATTTTTTAAGTTTTCGCTATAGCTATATAATTCAAAATAGCCCCGCCCCCATGGCGGCCATGTTTTTCGACCAATCAACATGGCTTGAAGGAATCTAATAAAGGGTCATCCAAGGAACATTTCTACAAAATGATTTGAAAATCGGCCTGACACTTTCGGAGAAGAAGATTTTTTAATTTTTCACCTTTTTTTTTCTTTTGGTTGCCATGGAAACCAGAATTATGGCTGGATAAAAACAAATTGAAGGAATTTAAGAGAGGACATTGAGAGGATGCTTCCTATGAAGTTTCAACCAAATTGGCCAAGTGGTTAGTGAGAAGAAGTCGTTTAAAGGAAAAAGTTAACGCACGGACGCACGACGGACAATTCGCCATGACATAAGCTCGACTGGCTTTCAGCCAGTGTGTTGCTTAAAACCACATAAAAACTAAAAAGGCTGTCAAATCACAAACATAGTCAGCCGATCCAAGCAAGTGGGATAAGTATCAGTCCGCCACGGGCCTACTCCACATAAAACAATGTGGACAGGTGCGTGACGAGAGTGAGACTAACATTCAATCTCTTGACAGGGAGCATAGGATATCACATTTTGGGCGGATCATTGATCTGCCCAGAATGTGATGTTTGAAACACTACAGCACATTTCCTGTTACACTGTCGCGGGCACATGGTGTCAAGAAATAAGCTCTCTGGAGCATTAAAACGGATAGGAGTTGCCCTGGATCTAAACAACTTATTGTTTCCATCTAAGGCGCTCCATACATCCACCTTTCTCGCTCTGGAGATTTACCTGCTAGAGTGTCAGATGACAGACAAAATATAATCTGCAGTTGCTAGGTCATGGAGTGAATCCTTCCTTTACAGTTCCAACGTTGATAAATGAAGATTTTAACCAAACACAAATTGAGACATATGACTGGAGTCCCAGCTCTGATCATATCCCGGGTCGTGAGGGTTCATGGTGGTGACAGGTCTGTTCTTCACTGAACTAGATTGGTCATCATCCTTCGGATCCGGGGTGCACGGGCGGAAAAACGTCTCCTTCAAATTGTCCAATACCCTTAATAATAAATTGTTTTATTCATTATAATATGAAATTTGAAAATTAATTATTTACGCAAATAATTTTAATATAAAAGTTTGTATACTACTTCTTGTCTGATCGTTGGGATGTTTCCACTCGGGCATGTCTGATTTGAACTAAAGACTTGTCCCAGTGGAAATATCTCCACACCACTTCGTTAAAAGTACTAGGCTATATGTCGACAGGCATATTCGCCGATAAAAGAGACATTCATACTAAATGCATGTGTTTGGTATCGTTATAAAGTTCTAGATCTCACCTGTTGATCTAGCTTGGTCGTACTAAATTTGTAAATGCACGTCATAACATGATACGACGTCGAAAAAGACGTTGCTCACAACTGAACGTTCTTGAGACAGTGAAAATGCTGATAAATAAATTGTTATCAATCGACCGATTCTCATAAAGTTAGTTTTATTATATGGGTATTCAGATATGGGAAAGAAACATGTACTAGGACGACCACGAACTTTCATCGCGAACATGCGCTGGTGATGAATAGTGGCGAAAAATCCGGAAATAAGTGAATGTTCGCTTGGGTGACTTCACGTCTTTTTTCAGGAAAAACGCAGTTTACATACGAACTCGCTCAAACCAACAATGTTTACTTATTGCCTTGTGTCGAATCGCTGGGCAAACTTTCAGGCGGATTGGGTATTTCGAAGTAGTACAGTGAGAACTTTCATTGAGTAGTATGCTATGATTATGACGTTATGATGGGACGTCATAGCTGATACATGACGTCAAAGCTGAACGACCAATAATTTTGTCCACGGATCGTACATTCCACGACAATAACTTGATCAAGTTATTACGTCATCAGTTTGAAGCTTGTAACGGCTGCGGGCGGAAATGATTAATGTGAATCGCAGGTCCACCACCTGGTGTGCCTCATCTGATTCTCTGCTCCTTGGGTACGCTGCAGATTTTGATTCTCAATACTTAAAAAAGCTAACAGCTCGATACTTTTTTTTTTCTGCAGATGGATCGGTTGCCAACGACGCAGACAAAGATTCCCCGAAAATTAACTAAGGGACCAAGCGATGGAACGAGAGTGTGCGTAGTATGTGAAGACAAGAACTCTGGGAATACCATACCTGCCGGAAAATTAGGATTCAAAACCTTTATCTCGGCTTTGGAATCCAGGAAAGATGGTATGTACCGACGTTTAATGAAAAAGTACGGTTCAGTAGCCGAAATACCGGACGTAATTGTTTACCACGCCAATTGTTACAAGTCCTACACAAGCAAGCGGAACATCGCGCTGAGAACCAGTTCAAGTTCAAATGACAATTCGAACGTCAAGTTGGAGAGAACTTTTGCAAGAAATAGTCTCGACTGGAGTACATGCTTCGTTTGTTCCAAGCAGAGACATAAGTGTAAATCTAAAATGTCTGCACTGAGGGATGAAGCGCGCCTCCAGAGAATCCGATACACGGTGCATGAGCGTGTGCTATCTGATAAAATCCATCATCCCGATGCGATCAAAAGGGCCAGATATCACCGAAGCTGTTTGGCTGAAATCTTGGACGATACCAAGTTGAATGAGAGTGCAGCTCCCTCGTGTGATGAACCTGTACAAGTAGGGAATTATTTTTTCAAGAAATCACAGCACCGCTCCTGGACGATGGAAAAAATTTCACTGTCGGTGAACTCACCCATGATTACAACAATAGATTGTCGGCGCACAATAGTCCAATTACGAGGCGAACGATGCAAAGAAAGTTGGAGCAATACTTTGAAGGCAGAATTCACATACTAGCCCTGAAAGGTCGCGGACAATCCTGCCTGGTAATCCGAAGCGACGTAACGATCGAGGATATGATAACTCTCGTGAATAAACTACAATCGGAGAGTCGTGCGCTGAAACAAGAAGCAAGTAGAGATGCGGTTTCGGAACACTTATTTGAAGTTGAAAAACAAATTGATCAGTTACCAAAATATCGCGGTTGCAGCTCAGTGAATGAAAAGGAAGTTGAACGCCTAGTCCCGGAAGACCTGGAGAAGGTCATTGGAAAACTGACGTACGGTCCAACATATACAGAAATGTCCGGTGACAAAAAGGCAAAGGAGAGACGAATCGTGTTGAGTATATGTCAAGACATAATATATGTGAGATTGAGAGGAAATATTATTCCCCCGAAGCACTTGGGTCTGGCATCAACTGTTCATCAGCTAACTAGGAAGGCAGAATTGGTACAACTTCTGCACAATGCGAATCACTGTGGAAGTTACGACCAGGTACGAAAAGCTGACACTGCCGTGGCACAGTGACGCCTTCTAATCTGCAAAAGGGTAAGTTTCTTGTAATGGGAAACGACAATGTAGACATCAATCCGGAAACCATCGATGGAAAGAATAGTTTCCATGGATCCCAAATGAGCTTCTTTCAGAAGCTGTCCGAAGACACTGTAACTGAAACCCCAGATATCACGCTTGGGAAGAAGAAATCGCTGACTGTACCCCCAGAGATACATACTTTGGAGGAGGCACCCATTCCCAATGAACGACCGGTACCACCGACAGTTAACATGACTATTTCGGACTTTGAATGTTCCAAGCTGAATACGAAACATCCAGGATTGATGTCTTAGCTTGGCTTCTTTGCCTGTCAGATTCACAGGAAATCATTCCAGCATTTTCTGGATTTTTTTCGGCTTGTGAAGGAAGACCCTACCTTTGGATCGGGAGTTACTATTGTCGGATTCATGCCAATCCTCAATAGCCCAGCCCATGAGAGCGACACACTCTGAACCGTGATGCAGCGTGGTATTCGCATCACCAGCGAATTGAATCCGAGGCAGCCATTAGTGCTTAGCTTGGACCAACAACTCTACAGCAAAGCGAAGGAACTTGTTTGGTCGACAGGACTCGATTCGTGTGTTGTTGTCAAGCTGGGCTCGTTCCATATTATTCTGAATTTCCTGAAAGTGATCGGTCATCATATCGACGGAAGTAGACTGAAAGATATTCTTGCTGCAACCGGTGTGTACGCGGAAGGAACTGCAGAGACCACATTGAAAGGAGGCGGTTACACACATGACAGGGCAGTACGTGCGCATAAGTTGCTTTTCGAGTAGCTCTTTCATACATACTGGAGTGAATTATGTACATGGCTGGACACGCAAGGTAGAACGATTCCAATGGATATCTCCATAGCTACGAAAAAAGCCTTAGCAGATTTCAAGGACGTCGCGAGGAAAGACAGTTTCCGTCAACTGACAGAACTAATGAAATGTAGCTGTATCAACCTGCTGTTAGCGCAATATGCAGATCAACTACCGCCGAATCAACACCCGAACCTGAAACAATACATGGACATGGTACAACTGCTGCTTCAATTCATCTATGCGGAAAGAATGGGTGATTTCAATCTACACCTTGAGATTTTCACCAGTATGCTGCCCTGGTATGCCCGCTACAACCATCACAATTATGTCTGCTGGGGAATAATTTACTTGACTGACATGCGTCAACAGCGACGATGCGTTTTCATCATCCTCAACAGACCTGGAATCAGAACGCGTCAATCGACAATGTAAAGTGTCCGGATCTGGAATCAAGAGGATTACGACGACAGAATCAGCAAGGGATAGACGGTGCCTCACCGTCAATGAAAGCAGCCGTCTGACTAGCGAAACATTACAAATGTTCGATGTCAAAACGAACGCCTCTGAACGGCATCAACACCTAGATTTGTCGCCTAGTAGGATCCAAAAAGATATCGACGACGTCGTCATTTTGGAGCGCAAGTTCAAAGAACTACAAAGTGTTTGTGAAGACCAATGACAACATCATCTGCTTCGGTAACAACGACGTCACAATGCCCGAAGTCACAACATTCCTTCTCACTGCCACAGACGAAGGGCTGAAACTGGTCAATCATTTTTTGTTGACGAGGATCGTGTCGAATGAAGTGGGATTTCATGAACCAATCCAGGAGACCAAGATCAAAAACATTCCTTACATGTAATAGTCTTGCACTGCATCGACTACCGCCAGCAAGCAGAAAATGGTTGAGAAACAAAGGAAAATATTTCAACGCCTACTGGTAGCGATGATCTCCGGCAGAGAAATTGATTTCAACGTCATCTCGGGATTTTGAACTTGCAGATGTCCTATTGTCCCTCACGGATACATCTGGCAATATACGAGTACCGGACAACAAAGCTGCGCTTCTGCACGTCCTAGAAAAGTTCGGTGAGACATTGAAAAACCTGCCAGCAACGCAAGTTCCCACAGTTCTGATAGTCGACGGTCATGCCCTGATTCAGGCCATCGGAAAACCTAAACGGGCCCGAACTTACGGTGACTTGGCAGACGTCTTCAGCAAGGTGGTTTTTTCTCGAACTAGAGATGCTGGTACCAAGCGTCTGGATGTTGTATTTGATACATACAGAGACCTGACTGGAAAAAACGCTCTAAAGCGCCACATATACGGAGGCTTATAGACAACCGTGATGTACCTCTGCCAGACAGTTGGTCATCTTTCATCTCCATGAAAGAAAAAAGCGAACCTCGCCGTATTCCCTGTGGCAGAACTCATGAAGAGAAAAAAAATGTGTAGTGACCATTCAGGACTTGAGGTAATAGTAGCTGGAGCTGGAACTGAATCCGAGGTTGCAACTTCATCAAAAGCATGAGATATACCAGAGCTCACGAATCATTTAGACGAAGCTGATGGTTGCATGGTACTTCACGCAAGTCACAGCAAGCAATAAGATTACGGAAGCGTCATAGTTGACTCTCAGGATACGGATGTTCTTGTTCTGCTAGTCCACCATCTTCCAAGATTACCCGCCGAAGTTTGGATGAAGACAGGAATATCAGAAACAAAGAGATATATAATCTGTCCAGATTACATTGTGCGAATCTTCTGGCCTTTCATGCTATCACCGGCAGTGATACCGTCAGTCAACTGTATGGAATCGGGAAATATACCGCCTGGAAAATCTATATAAAACATCCCGGTTTACTAGATAGACTATGCCGACCATCTTTATCGCTAAACACACGAGGAGATGTTGAAAAGTTCATCTGTAAGCTGTATGATGGAGCAACAGACTGTTCGACAACATCGAAACTGCGACACAACACGTTACTCCAAGTGAAGAATCTGGAACAGATTCCACCGAACAGTGCCAGTCTTGAACAGCATATACGCCGTGCGTGGCTGAAGTCAGTGATCTGGGCCACTGCCTTGGAAACAAATCCAAAGATTCCAGACTACGTGGATGGTGGATGGAATGTGACTAACGGACTTTTAGTTCCGGACTTTGGCATGTATAAAACATTCCCGGATAATTACGAGCAACTAGTCACTTGCGGATGTAAGAACTGTTCATTTTCGTAATGAGTGTGTAGAAAATTCAGCCAGCCATGTTTACCTATATGTAAATGCATGCGGAACGGTAAATGTTACAATCCGTTCAATCGCTAGTATTTTGATCTGTGCTAGAGCATCTATACGACTCGTTAAAATTTTACCATCGCTAACACATGTTTGTGATAGGGTCACTTTTGTTATGACTTGGTGAACACTGGTGAACAGTGTTCACCTGTGTAAAGTGTGCAAAGTGAGACTTAAAATAACTCTCTCTGGTGAGCTCATGTTTTATGAGCAATCCAATCTCATATCATTCAGTCTGGTTTTGGTGGTTGAAGTAGAGTGTAGTGTCAGTCTTTCATATTAGTTAAGTAAGTTGTGTTTCTTGTACTTTGTTTCGTTTTGCTCTATTTTGAATTGTCTGTCGAGATTTTTCTGTTTGGATTTATTGAATTTAACTACTCTTTAACACAGCCGAATCTTCATTTAATTAACACATTTCTATTCATTCTAATCTAAGTGCACTATTTCTATTTAACATTTCAGTTTACAAGAAAGTAAGAAAGTAAGAAAGTACATTAGGATTGTAAAAAGTATATGCCCTCAATTCCACAAATCGGTAAGTCTTAATATATGTTGTAATGTAATAATATTGTATTGCATTGTTGTCTTTACGTCGTTGTATTGTAATATAATATCTATTTTAATGTTGTTTTGTAAAGTAAAGGATCATCATATCAGCAAATGATATTATGATTGATCATTTACATATGTATTAGCTTCCAATTGTCCGATTTGATTGTAAATTCTTGTTATTGTGTTTTAATATGTGTTGTACAATACAATTTCAGAGGGAAATCATATATCTACGATATATCAGAGAAAATAAAGACCTCAAACTAGATTTTGGCTTCGAGTTTAATAAGTAACCACACCAAAACGAACCCTATAATATGTTTATGAGCCGTGCACGTTCATGTCAGTGACTTTCACCGGCTGATCTATAAATATACAATTTCATTATTGGATGCGACTCCAAATTGAAGTCTTCAATGCACATGTGATATCAGTGAATGTATTCGCGACGGAACCCAACTCTGTTAAGCTCAAAATTGCGGACATGACATTATGCACTCGTTACGCATGTTTTTGTAATTGTGCGTTTCCCTTTGGATGTCATTATCGGAGTTCTGGATGAACTCTCCAGAGTTTGCATATATTTACTGTAAGTATGAATGTTTCATGCATTCAAAGTATGCAGCTGCTTCATTATGTTACAATATTGCACTATACACCTTGCAATAAAAACTCGATGTAGTGCAGTACACGTGCAATTAGTAATATATTGCACTAAAAACTCGATGTAGTGCAATACATATGAAATTAGTAATATCTTGCACTAAAAACTCGATGTAGAATGTAGTGCAATGTATGTGGATTTATTAACATTATCTTGTGATCACGACCTGCAACAGCTATGTCACAACGAGCTTTCAGGGGTCCGAATATTCTTTGTGGTTGTCGTGAACCGTGGTTGAAATTTCACTCGTTCAATCGAAAGTTAGTTGTCAGCCAGGTTCTACTGTACGTATACATGTATGTCATTTTTCTCTAATTCAAGAAATTGTCATTACTTATATGATTATAATAATATATCTATAAAGTATATATAGTATATATACGGAACACATATACCGATGTTGCTGGAATCCGCTACTGTCTCTCATGACGTGTTTTAAAATATCTTACTACCGATGACTCGTCTTCAGTTCAGCTTTGACGTCATTTATCAGCTATGACGTCAATCATAACGTCATAATCATAGCATACCACCCAATGAAAGTTCTCACTGTACTACTTCGAAATACCCAATCCGCCTGAAAGTTTGCCCAGCGATTCGACACAGGGCATAGTATACCTTGTTGGTTTGAGCGAGTTTGTATGTAAACTGCGTTTTTCCTGAAAAAAGACGTGAAGTCACCCAAGCGAACATTCACTTATTTCCGGATTTTTCGCCACTATTCATCACGAGCGCATGTAAAATGGGCAGAATATCTTCGTCAGGTTCGATAACAGACCACGTTATCTTAATCACTCAACACTCATGTCCCTCAAAATGGCCACAACTGTATTAACAAATTTGCCTGACATACAACCAATTATCACTATACTTGGTCTCAAAAAACAGGACGGGCGTATTTTGTGACAGTTGGCGCTCTTGTTGTTCATGCCTTTGAGCACTGTATAGAGCATTCCCGTCTGTCCATATTTAAATAGTGTGAAGGACACAGACGATTATTGCCGATCTCATTTATTCATGTTTATATGTTATAACTAACAACAGCCTAACAGCTATTGTGTTAGATAGATCTGAATACAACCCTTTTTATGATTTTGTGTTGAAAACATTATGAAAAATATAAAAAAGAGATCGTCTCATTTCCGGCGTTTTCAATATTCGCCAGCTTAAAATATGTCAAAGGTTAACTGCTTTCTTCGCCAGCTGCATAAGTGTTAACATTTAAAGAATACATATGATTACACTCCCTATGCAGTTTACTATTCTTAGTATATATTATTATTATTAGATTAGTAGCCGTTACATTTCTGCTTGTAACTGATGCCATTTCTAGAAACATGTCCCTAGTAATTTAAAAATAGAATAAACAAAATATCACGCAAGAATTTTATTTTCACAGAATATAATTATTCATCTACATGGCATTTCAATGATTTATCATCGACACATAAACATATACAATTCTTTCTTCAAAGTTTGCCATTGAATAGAAATAGTTTGGTCAATTACCTTGTTTTTTTTTAATTATCATGAATCAAAAACTTAATTGGATCTAATGTAAAACAACAATGATCGAGAAAAGTTAAAAATTGAATGTCAAAGGTAAATAATAAATAGTTAGTAACATCGATCTGATCTTTAATATTCAAAGGTGAGACATTTAAATCAAATTTTAAGATAAAATGTCTTGTTTAAGAAGGCTTGTGGTCCAATGTCCTTCTTCCAACTCTCTCCTTTATCTGCCAGCCGAGAGTAGTCCTTCACTGATACATGATGATTTGAAAGTCGTCTGTTTTTAAGATGCAAAATAAGGGAGGTATGGTTTAGGTACAGAGTTGAACTATTTTGGGAAAAGGAGATTTAGTTAGTTTTAAGCAATTTGTCCCCTTTTCACATTATTTTCAGAGAAAGGTTTAATATCTATTTTTACCTCTATAATCATGTAATTATAATAGATGGTTTAAACACGCCAGCGTAAGTATAGGGTAATCTACGGCAGAAATAGTTTATTTCCTTCAAAACAGAACACATTGTTTGTCATTGTAACCCAATCAGCACACGCAAATCGGCCCGCTGGCGGCAATAAATGGGCATCGCGGCATAACGGCCCATCAACGGTCCGCTATGGGCCCGGTTTTGCCCAATCAGCACACGCAAATCGGCTCGCTGGCGGCAATAAATGGGCATCGCGGCATAACTGCCCGTCAACGGTCCGCTATGGGCCCGGTTTTGCCCAATCAGCACACGCAAATCGGCTCGCTGGCGGCAATAAATGGGCATCGCGGCATAACGGCCCATCAACGGTCCGCTATGGGCCCGTTTTTGCCCAATCAGCACACGCAAATCGGCTCGCTGGCGGCAATAAATGGGCATCGCTGCATAACGGCCCGTCAACGGTCCGCTATGGGGCCCGTTTTTGCCCAATCAGCACACGCAAATCGGCTCGCTGGCGGCAATAAATGGGCATCGCGGCATAACTGCCCGTCAACGGTCCGCTATGGGCCCGTTTTTGCCCAATCAGCACACGCAAATCGGCTCACTGGCGGCAATAAATGGGCATCGCGGCATAACTGCCCGTCAACGGTCCGCTATGGGCCCGTTTTTTCCCAATCAGCACACGCAAATTGGCTCGCTGGCGGCAATAAATAGGCATCGCGGCATAACGGCCCGTCAACCGTCCGCTATGGGCCCGTTTTTTGTTCTAGCTTTCTCCAGAAACCTATTTGAAAGCTTATATACAGGTTAGTTATAGTGCACCATTTTAATTATCATACCATTAGAAAAAAATATAATCGCAAATTGAGATTTTTTATTCGACATAGTGGACCTCTGGCGGGCCGATATATATAGAGTTGTCTAACCTATTTCACTATGATTCGATTGCCTGCCTTGAAATTACAACAACAATATGAAGTATGTATTTTAAATTTGTCTTTAAAACACGTATATTGCACAAATTATGTAATGCATGGATATAAAACCATATAAAAAGAGTATGTATGCCTTTGTTAAAATACGATTGAAATAAACTTATTTAATATTTTATCACGTGGGAACTTGGCGGAAGTGAGAAAATACAGGTATGTGTTCAAACAACTTTTGAATGATTGAGGTTTTTCGGCATTGGATCGTTTAAAGAGGTAAAATCTTTATAAGTAAGCCACGTCAAATAAGTTAATGTTTTTCTTTTTCTTTTTAAAAAGTGTTCCAGATCATGATCACAGTTTTCATTGCAAATGAAATATAATTGACATCAGATTTCGCGACATGACTTTGCGGGTTATCGTCCCCTATAAAACACATTCTATGAAGTTTTAAACATTATTGCACCATCAAATCATCGCATCCTTTCTACGATTAAGTACTTTTGCTTAAACAGGTTTAATTCCTGGTGCATGTGTATTTTTTCTCACTAAAGATAACAGCTCGCCAGAATTAGGGACATTAGTGATAATTATATTATCTCCCTTGTGGAAGACCATTATCTGAAGTAGAAAGATGGAAGGCAACTGAATTTAGGCAGTTTCTGATGTATACTGGCCCAGTTGTATTAAAAAGTCACTTGTCTTCAGCAGCATACAAGCATTTTCTTCTTCTCTATGTGGGCATTCTATGTTTGTCTTGTGACTTTTTGTTTGAGGCCTATAGAAACTATGCTGGTGAGATATTATGTTTGTTTGTTCAGCAGTTTGGAACTTTTTATGGAGAAGATATGTATGTCTACAATGTGCATGCACTCGTTCATTTATCTGAGGATGCGAGCAACTTTGGTATACTTGACAATTTTTCTAGCTTTCCATTTAAAAGTTTTCTTGGAAATCTAAAAAGATTGGTCAGAAAACCCAATTTAGCACTTCAGCAGGTTATAAGGCGACTTTCAGAAGGTCAAAATGTCTGTCCCAATAAACCTGCTAGAAATAGCATAACTGTAAAGAAACCTCACAGAAATGGACCTGTCCCAAGGCAGTATCAGGGATACCAGCAGTTTACAGAAATCCATTTTCCAGATTGTTATATCTCAGTTCATCAGAGAGACAACTGCATTATGACTGGAGAAAATGTAGGGCTTGTCAGAAATATTTTGGCAGAGAATGAGGAAGCAGAGAAAATAATAGTGTATGAAAATTATCATACTTCCTGCAATTATTTCACCTATCCTCTGCAGTCAATGGATCTCCGAGTCAAGAAGGTGTCAAATTTGAGTGGTCAATTGGATGTATCTCCTGCTTCTTCAATTGTTTTTAAGTGTGTTCTGCTGCCTTTTCACAACAAGCATATAGCATTTCCAATGATACACAGATTTAAAAGAAACGTTTAGTGCTAGAATGATAAAACCATCATTATTGTACTGGCCCCAGTCTACTATTGTTTTACTCTATTGCATTGATCTATATTCGACTATCCATAAATTTACTCATTTCATAGTTGACTTCACTAGGCCTATATATCTATGCATTGTTGGTGTGTCACTGAGAATCGGTTCCAGTCGAAATGTTTCCAGCACATTTAATTGTCGACAATGCGTCGTTAAACACTTAATGAAATGTCCCATCTTGGAGGCTTGCAATGTAAGTTTTTTCTTGGAAATTAAAATGTTTAATGTTCATAGTTTGTACACATTGTGGGAAAAGGTTATTTTCAGTTCCGAATTTATTTTCTGGAGAATAGAGGCAGCTTGTCATGTGTTTTCGTGTCACATGTTTCTGATCTTAGTCAAAGATACGCCTGTAGCTTCTAATGTTTGTATAGTTATGACATCTTAGGATGACTTTGTAGTTCTATTTCTGTATTAAGATCAGTGTTGGTTGATTCGAGAAAGAATGCTTAATTTTCTCTGAAAACATTGCTATAGCAGTTCTTGACCATTTATTTGTGACTTCAAATTGTTTTTAGAAATTGTAATGATGACCTAACTACATCATGAGCTCACATGTAGTTACGCCATATATTCCAAAGTTGTTCATGGGGTTATCTCCCTTGGTAGTAATAACGCATATTCAAATTGAGTGGTTTTATTTTCTTTATTTTCAGTACTTTACAATTAAGTTATCTTGGTTTGAAATAAAAGCAAATATTCGTTGGGTCGGCTTGTTAACTTTCTGACAGTCACGGCCAGAACAATCATGTCAAATAATTATTCCGCATATAAACATATGTGCACCTGGTGTTTACTCCATCTGCAAATGAACCTGGACTTGATATTGTTGCAATTGGTGGAGATGGGGGCATACATGTCCTGTGGACACATTTACAGTTACCACTTTGTCTAATTCTTAATATATACATATATGTACATTATCAGTTAACATAGGTATTTTGACCCAGTTCTTGGTGTTTTCGGGCAAGACTAATTTCTACCAATTATTTGATTAAATTAAAAACTAAAAAAGTTAGAAAAAAAAAGATCTTAACAAAATGTGTTTCCCCGGGGGCCCCAACCCTGGTTACTTTTCAAATGTTGGCCTGCTCAACAAATTCTTATTGACAACACTGCTCATTATGACTAACACTTGATCTGAATTAAATCGGAGATATGCATTTATAAGTTTGTACTTAAAAAGTTATTTAATTGCTCGATCAGAACACTTTTATTTTGCAAGAACAAAAATTGTTGTTTATTTCTGGCTCTCATTTCAATATATATTTTCAATGTTGAAATATTTCAGTCATTTCTCTAGTTGAAAGGATCGGCTAGACATGTTTCTGTTAGTGGAATTTACGGATCAAAAAGAATTGGCTGTTATTCCTGATAACTGGCAAGATGGCACTAGATGTGCATTGTGGTCGCCATTTAAATCATCTAGTAAAGTTGTGAAAGCTGTGATTAACAAGGCTCCACCATTACACTCCTGGCATGCCTATCCAATCAGAGTTCTGTACACCAGTGGTAAGTGTAAAACATTGACCTTCAATTTTCATGATGTTTTCATAAATCCTACTCAAACTTGAGAGGAATATAGAAGCTGAGAATATTGTACACAATAGGTTGGTTTACACTGCATGCAATTTCAAATAAGTCTGTTTTATTAATTTGAGCTGTAATGCTGTCTTATGGGTGCCAATAATTTAATCTTGATCATTTTTTTGGTTTAAATATATGAAAAACCAAAGCTGGCACTTCAATCTCTTGGCCAGAACTTAATTTATGCAGCATGCTGCTCAAACATGATAAATCCTTGCTTGGAATAAACTTTCGGGAGTATTTTATGTGTAACTGGTATTAAGAGTTAAAAAGTAAGAGCAAGCAATTTTTATACTAGATCTTTATAGCCTTTAACCCATTCAGCCCTGGTGACGCTAGAAGGTGTCTCGGCAACAGACGACATTTGAAAATATTGTGACAGTCACAATATTTTCATTTGCTACAACAGTATACAGGTAGTTTTATATCTTGAAATGTTTAATGTCGTCTGCTGCAAAAGTGTTCTAGGGTTGAATGGGTAATGGAGGCTTTAAAGTTTAAATAAGCATAATTTTCAAAAAATACACGTAGTTAAATTGTTATCTGTCTGTTAATTCATACACAAATTCATACATTTACTTTAGAGTTGTATGAGAAAGCTAGAACCAAAATGAAGCAGGCTGAGATGGAGTCTGACCTACAGACGGACAATGAGGTTGATGCTAGAAAGAATGGCAGGCCTGTTCGTTGCAAAAGGTAAGTGTGTGATGAATTTGATTGCTCGTAGAAATAAAGAAACACTGAAATCATTCATGTGTGCATAGGCAAACATATTCTGTTAAAAGAGTAAATGTTAGAATTAAAAGAAAAATTCTAACCATTAATGTACATGTGTTAAATAGAGAATCTTACATGAGTGGTCATGGAATATCGTCCACTCGTATTTACGAGTAAAATATTCCACACCAGTCGTCCTGCAGGACGAGTGAGACATATTGTTGAACTGATACTAACTTGCCTCGTTTAGTAAAAGCTGATATGAGGCAGACGTCTTTCAGACCGTTAGGAATAGAAAGGAGAAAGAAACGGCTTCATCGAACCCCCTCAACCACTAGGCTATCGAGGCGGTTAAAGCTTGCTGTCTTACGGACAGCTCTTGTTATGACATCGGTTTAAGTTGATGCTTTCTTTCATAGGGCTACCACAAGATACAGCAGCTCAGATGAAGAGGAAGCTGCTCCAGTTAAGAAGAGGCCTTCGACATCCATTGTGATTCTTACAGAGCCGTTAAGCACCACTGGCAGTCAAGCGGCAACGATACCACCTTTGCCTATACCACCGGCTCGCCTTGTCACACCAGCTGAAAAAACTTCACAAAGCAGCCAGGATTCTTCACCCCAAGCTCCAATGTGTACACCCCCGTCATCCAAGTCTTCGAGATCTACACTACTTGCTCGCCTCATCACACCAGCTGAAAAAACTTCACAAAGCTGCCAGGATTCTTCACCCCAAGCTCCAACGTGTACAAATCAGGAATTTAAGGGCAACATGTTGAGATGAAGGCATTGGTTATGTAGATTTTAGTTTATATGAGTTGTAAATGTAAATCTAGTCATGCTAATAAGTGGATATATTCTCTGGACAAAATGTTCGCGTTTTCACTGTTGTCTGCATTATGCGTAGGGAAATATTCACGAATATCTAATTCTGACCAACTAGTGAGTTACATTTGAGTTTTACCCTTATATATTTGGCAGGCTGAAATGTACGTTTTTCGACATATCGCGAAAACTCGAACATATCCGCCGAGAGAAAATAACTACTTATACAGTATTTGAGATTCTCGTAGTCCCTGTTTTATTGACATATATGGAAGTCTTTAGTCATACATGCATTACAATGTGCTGAGATTTATTTGTTATTGTATTTTGTTTATTTTTCAGAAATCATATGTTTAATTGTTGACCCTTACAGTGCTGAATATTTAAAATTGGCTCCTCCTTTTTTGAATAAAGATGACCTGATATTTAAAGAAAGACATTCATATGAGCCAAATAATTCTGCCAGTACAGTTCTGCTTGTGCTATGCAATTTCCTAAGGCAAACAGTGCAGACCCTGATCAGAGAGCTCCTATAGGAGCCCTTTAATCTGAGCCTACGCTGTTTGCATAAGACGTGTATACTCAGTTCCAGCCTCGTAAGAGTTAATATCTTGTTACAATTCAAGTGCTAGGCTCAGTCAGGGCAGGGCGTCTTTATATATGTTCATTTTCTCCTAACCTGTTGTGCCATTTGTAGATTCAAGCATAATTATTTTTTCTATTTTAGTCTCAACACAAAAATACAAAGTAAAAATTGTATGTTGTGGTCAGAAAACGCATAGTGAAAAATGAAGCATTAGCTCGATCCTATCTGGTTAAATGCTTCATTTTTTACAAAGTTTTCCACAGTGTTGCTTTGAACATCATACCTTGGAAATAAGAATAGCAACAGGGAAAGAGCTAGTTTAAAGTTAAAATTAAAAAGCAGCGAAATGGTTTAATGAAACTGTTGTATTGTAGACTGATTAGCTTTTCAGTAGTTTCTTTTCTTGGCACACACTGTTGGCAAATAAGAGAAATAATGAAGAGAACAGCAAAACCTGTCTATAGTGACCATGAAAATAAGTCATCTTTCTTATCACTCTAGACAGGTGTCTGCCTAATGCAGCACCTGATTAGTGCAGAATGTTCTGTAGGAGTGTTCCGCATTGTTTGTTGCATTAATCAGACTCTGTCTATAGCACTCACTACAGCCCATTTTAGTGACCATTATAGACCGGTTTAACTGTATGCTATGTGAGATTTAGAAATTCATTATGTACATGCACATTAAAAGTTTTTGATTTTCGTGACTTTGAATGAGAATGTTGTTAGTAGTTATTATAGTAGTACAATCATTTTTCCCATTTGAAAAGAGAAAGTTGCAAGTTTTAACCAGCTATAGATGTGATGGAAATCCCCAGGAAACTGTATTGAATAAAATATTTCTTTATTGAGTTTAAGACCCAAATAATCACCGGAGTAAAATCACCAACCTTCTGCAAGATATTCATAACTGGGAGATTTCCTTGCATTTTAACCCTTTGCTGCTACGAGGACTTTTATCTTCTGTGGTAAATAGTGTGATCGTAGAATCGAGTTTGAAGCTATTTCAAAAAGCTTGGTTTTGGATTAGATGCCGAGTTACTTGACGTCTGATCCAAGCCCAATCTGTTTGACAACCTATTATAGTTATTTTTCGGATTCAGAGCTGCACATGGTGGAACCACAACTATCCGCATGCCCCTTAGTTATGGAGTTGCATAACCGCTAGGGGCCCGGTGCTAAATGCCCATAGCGGGCCTCTGTATTATATATAGTGGGCCGGACCACGGCCCGATATAATCGGTCGAGTTGCATATCCGCCAGCGGCCCGCTGTCAAATGCCCATAGCGGGCCTCTGTATTATATATAGTGGACCGACAACGGCACGACCACGGCCCGATATGATCTGTCAAGTTGCATATCCGCCAGGGGCCCGCTGTCAAATGCCCATAGCGGGCCTCTGTATTATATATAGTGGACCGACAACGGCCCGACCACGGCCCGATATGATCTGTCGAGTTGCATATCCGCCAGGGGCCCGCTGTCAAATGCCCATAGCGGGCCTCTGTATTATATATAGTGGACCGACAACGGCCCGATACGTTCTGTTGGTTGTCGGCCCCATCAGTTGCCGAGTTGCATATCCGCCAGAAGCCCGCTGTCAAATGCCCATAGCGGGCCGCTGTTTAAAAGATAGCGGGCCGACAGCGGCTCATTGTTGGTGTGCTGACTGGGAACCTATTCTACAACACAGCTTGGATTAGTAGCCGTTACATTTCTGCTTGTAACTGATGCCATTTCTTTCAAAATGGAAAAAAAGGTAAACTATCCATTAACATTTGAAGCTATGTCTCTCATATAAATCGATGTTATCTCCGTTTTTCCCAATTGATGTTAACCTGGCTTTAAATCATGCAAACGCAAGATAATGGAGGAAAAACGTAACTGCTTGGAACTGAAGTCCACTGAAATGCCAATTAATTTCAAGGTTTTCCTGAGTGATGGACAAAACTGCTCGACTGGGGACGGCGAACCTGTACTTCTCGGAAAGCTTATATTTTTCCGCTTAGCATGGGGTATATGCCATAAAAATCGGAGAAGAAATGAAATACATACGGCTGTTTTAAAGTCTCAGGCGATGAAAATGTTGACAAATTTGTCTTGGGTTTGTAGCCTGTATGACATCACAGGTCACGTGGTATTGCCACACTGTTATGGAAGCGAGTTCGAGTCCCAATAGAAACTCTTCTTTTTTTTTTTTTAATTCTTATTTTATGCGATTTGTTAAACATTATAGATTTATAATAATTAATTCACTTACATGAAACATAGTTATAATATAAGCCGAAATCCTGGATCCGCCCCTGGTGACGAAAACAAGTCGAACTAACAATGTAAATTTCACAAATATGCCATGGGTGTTTTGACAGACTTTACGCAGAGCCCAGTGAAAGAGTTAGTGTGCATGTTAAACGCTCGCATCGCCGTTGAAATGCTACATTTACTAAAACTGTCAACTGATAAAAAAAATCTCTGGACAAAAATATTAATAATAATAAAATAGACTAAATTGTGCAATAGCATGATCAATTGCATTCATAAATTAGATTTTACAATACATGTTCAAAATAATTCGTTACCAGTACTTTCAGTACTTTGATTTTAGTAGAAAACCTGTTGTTGATTTTTTCTTTTTCACATTTGAACATGTTGTCTATTAACTGCTTATGACATCATAGGAATTTTAAGTCACATGAAGTGTTCTCGACTATAGAAAACATGCAAGAAATTAAGGACCAAAATTCAAAAAAATGTTTTTTTGGCCTGTATGTTTGTGGTGGTTATACATTTTAACATATGCTATTTTTAAACTTCTAAATCATATACTGTGTTACAACAGTTAAGGATGTTATTATAAGGACTAAAGAAAATAACAATGAAATGGGTCATTTTTGGAAAATATGATTAAATTGTGGCAATAAGAAAATTTAACAAATTGATTATGAAATATCGTGTAAATAAGTTCATAGTTTGAAACAGTTAATAAATTAACATTTCAATTAAATGTAATTGTTCTAGTGACAAATGTTTTATAGGATAATAATTTTCACATTAAATCTCAAAATCTTGTAAATAGTTGATACAACAGGACCACCATACTATTTAAATGCTTTTTGTAATTACACCGGTGAGTGATTGCCTCACTTGAATGTCAATTTCACAATGGCTGCGGATGGATTCGATTTTTGGAACTTTGCACAGAAGTGAATGATTATTTTGTGTAAGTTAATTAACAAGGACATATAAAGGAACGAGTGACACTGGTTATAATTTACAGCTAAGTTTGCTTTATATTTAAAAAAAACAACAACACGTAAGTACACCGATAATAGGAGGTCCCATCCTACCCCAAATTACGCCTGTTACGGACGAGCTCTCTAACAATTTTTCTGTCTATTTTTACCTTTGTTTATATTCCCCCGTCTGCAACCAATCTAGAAAAATACATTTTACAGTCTTAAAATACCAAGACCTCGGCAATCTATACATTGTTTGGCATCATGGTATATTTATTCACCTACCTCTATAGTAGTTTTAATCCTGATGTTGTTTTAAATCCGACATTTTAAGGCACGGTCTAGCACATGTTTAAAAAATCTATTTTTATACCTATTTTTGGGATAGGGGCGTTTCGCCACTATACCATACTCAGGCTGCTTTCGAAAAGTCGGATTACGGCTGCAACCACAGTCCACTCAAATTGAATTCCTACGCCAAAATCGAGTTTTTTCAACGATTTCATTGGTTCGACCGAATCACGAAAACAAACAAACCCGCTTGCATTAATTAATGAGACAAACTAGTTCCAACGCGTGAAACACACTCTGAACTATGATTGACCTCAATGTCAGTGGTGTTAGCTAACGTCGATCGTGCTGTGACCCCATCAGTTAACAACAGTCGACTTGTATAGAGAAATGTGCAAATCACTGTAAATAACATTATTGAAAGGAGTTGAAACCATTGTGGCAAAACTAGAAATTGCCTACAATAAGAAATTTCTCCTTTTAATACAATGTTTTCGATTGTCGTCTGCTGCACATTTGTAAGCGGGAAATGGTTACATCCTCCCCATGGAAGCGGAATCCTTTACGTGATACTATAACAGTTCGAATATTGAAAATATTATTGAAAATGGAGCTATTTTTGACAATGAGCAATTTCTCCTTTTCACACAATGCTTTCAAACACGTTTCAAATTAATTATTTTCATATTTGAACGTTTTACTATGAACATTCTTTTACTCGACACATTTTGAATAACATGCTAGAGATGAATGATAACGAGCAATGTTGCCTTACATCAAGGGGAAAAATATATAGTTGAAACCTTTGTGGAAAAAGAGGAAATGATAAACAATTTTGCAGCCATCTGCTGCACATGCGTAAACAAGCGACTGTAAGCGGGAAAGGGTTGAACCGTTTCCGTTATAGCTACTTAGTTACATACGAATGTTGAAAGTGTATTTGCAAACGGAGCAATTGGTGACAATGAGCAATTCCTCCTTTCCAAACAATGCTTTGAAACATGAATCAATTTGTTTCTATAACCTAGATAACGAAAACATTTGTCTTCAGTTATTATTTTAACCGTTGCCCCTTTTAGACACATTTGACTCACCTTAACAGATAAATGATAATCAGCAAGTTTGTTTTTTTCCACAATGTTTTCATCACTATTCAAAATAGGAAATAGAAATTAAATCTACAAATTAAAGATAAGTTAATTTCAACATTGATTGATTGGGGTTAACGCCTTTTTTAACATTTCCTCAGTAATACCACTGCGGCCAGTTCACCTACAAATGTATTTCCTGGTTTTCTCACACCAGTCAGTACTCCACACAACAATCTTCCCAAGCAACTGGCTGCTTTTCCACATAGACTTAGCCCAGTGGTGAAAGACGAATGACACATGTCGCATTGACTTTTGTCAAACGTCGGAAAGAAATTTGGCCGAAAATGTCAACATACACACAGGTTATAACCGCAAGGTCATTATTTATTTTATAATTGAGGCGCTTCTAGCGATTTTGGGACAGGATTTATAATGTATATGCATTGGCGTTAATTGAAGACTCAACGTCCGTCAACGTGTAATCTAGTCCTTGATGTATCTGTTGACAAATAAACTAAATAGGTTTTTGTAACTAATATTAATTAACCTTGTACGACTTCTGTAATCAATACTTCATGGATTGCATGTATTGGTCAACTAGTTGTTACTGTATGGCAGATTTATTTCAAAGTGGTTACACTTATAACTTGTGATCAGGAGAACGGCAAAACACTAGGTACATAACTCTGGTCTGTTTATTTTAGTTATCTCCATTTTCCCTTATTTAGTTCAGCGATTGTCTCAGTTAATTTCCATTGTATCCATTTCAAACTTGGTTTGTAGGTAACTTATGACCTACATATTTGCAGTGCACCATTACCATAACTTTAGCATGCTGCGTTTGGAATGTGTTTATTTTTGTCTTTCCATGTTCTCACTTATTATATGACTTTCGCATGCAACACATGCGTTCCGTGAAATGCCCTTGTTCGTTAATGAGTGCTTCCCCAAGCTGTGTACTTCGTCCGGAGCGACTGACTGTCTGTCCGTCTTTGTGTTCATCCATCCGTCCGTCTGTCCGTTACGGTTTGCATTAATGGGTCAAAACTTTGTTTCTGTTTCGCGGATCCATTTCAAAGTCGTCACACGTATACATTGGGATTAGGAGATCGATACAATATTTGGAACACAAATGTGATCTGGTTTTTTAGGTGTAAACTCATTCTTTTCATTTCTTCGGTTATTGTCTCAATAGATGTCCAATATATCAATTTGAGACTTAGTGTATATGGAACTCTGAGATACAGATGTGCAGTGCAAAAAGAAACATAACTCTAGCATGCTTTCGATTGTCTTTCATTTATCAGCATGATTACAATATACATTGTGGATCTTTAGTGATTTCTGAACTGGAACTATTTTAATTAAGGGTCGCTGCTTGTTTTTTGTCAATCTTTTGTGCTTCCTGATTTATTTTCTTTATACAAGCAAAGGGTAAAACTTTGATAACTAAGGTATATGTTATTGGCAGGCAGTATGTGTTGCTTCACACATTTTTGGTTTGGTTTGTTTTAAAGGTCATTGTTTATTGTTTCAACAAAGTTTGTCCATATTATCTTTGCCATATATTCTTTTAACTTACATATGCCCCTATACCATTAGCGCTTTCAGCGCTTTGATTAGGTATAAACCCACTACAAATTTGAATAGAGTTTTTTCTCCATTGGCTCCCTGTTTATAAACAGTATGACAGAGTAAAGCTGGGAACCAAATATCGAAATGGCTTTTTTTAACCCTCAACAAAAAAGTAGTGTTAATTATCAGGCAATATAACTGCATTTTCGAAAACATTTGTGAATCAAGATATCTGAATTTTCAAAAAGGACTGTAAAAAGGCAGCATTAGTGGTTGAAGTATAACGTTTACATTTTGTACACGTTTCAATCATAAAGAATTTAATTTTTAGAAACGAAATAATATTGACACTATTAAAATTCATACGTTGTTATGTTTCTTAAAATTTCGTTTTATATAAAATCGTAGTTGATGATATCACGTGACATTTTGATTTCTTGTTGATCAGAAGTGGTTTCGTGGATGCTTTGGTAGTATTAACAATAATGCCTAAACCTAACCCTAAACGCTTCGATGAAAAACTATCTCCCAACTAATTGTCTAGCCAATCGATTCATTTTACTGAAGGAGATGGTAAGGAACGACAACTCTGCGAAGGAGAACTTGCAACTTTCGTTCAAAATGAAAGTAGAAATCTGACATGCTGCCCTGACGATAGATTGTTATTGTTTTTGTGGAGAAAAGCCACATGAAGTTTTATATTGAGGAAGACTGAGAGGAAAGAAATGTGTGCACGCCTAAAATCAATCCGTAAAATGTTCGAGGTAGGTCTGTCAATTAAACTGTAATTTGGAGTGAAAAACTTTTTATTTTTCATTTTCGCCCTTTGCTGTATCGTAACCGGATATGCAAATAAGCTCACATGTATTTCATGTACACGTATGTCTGAAAATAGCCCAATTCCTAGACATTCGCTTGTCCGTTTTATCATCTGACATCTGTTAATTATTTAAAAAGGGTGGCATATGAAGGAAAATAAAAAATGAAAAATGAAGGACTTCGGAGACTTCGTACATATATTCAGAGACATATATATACATTATATATTTCTATTTAGGTCTCTGATATATTGTACAAGTGTATCATCATTCTTGTATGTATACACTATTTAGGCTCATTTAAGGACTTAGGAGACAAAAGTGGTTAAGTGATGTGAAAACTGCAGTAGTAGAGGGCGTGACTTCAGGTAATTGTCTTTACTATATGTTCTATAGGAATCCGCCATTTTGTTATGTGGAGTAAATTTTTCTCCTATATATTCCTTTATACATTATAGGAACTCGCCATCTTGTTTTGTGGAGTCAATTTTCCAACCTCCTATTTATAGACGATAATCGATACCGTAAATTAGGGGTGACTTTCTCGATAGGGCTAAATAGACAAACCCGTTAAGCGGACGACGGAAAGGTAGTATAATCCGACTTATTCTCTCTATGAGTCAGTATGAGACAATTCATTAATATTAAGGGATTGGCAGTGAATATAATTGTCATTTAATATCTTGACACAGAAACCGTTTAACCCGTGCAGGATCGAGGCCTATAGTGCAACGGATACCGCTTGGTATTATTGGTGTGCGTTGAGGCGTGTATATACAAAAGACAACTTTACCCCGTAATGTAATTCGAACCGTTTAATATCACTCGCGTGGCAAAAGGGGTCGCATTTCGAAAGAACTCGAGTCGTCTGTATATATTTTATATTGCGGTTATCCGATAAATGAAATTACGAATCATTACGAAGGGCGTGACAGTGATACCATAGTGCTATTATAATACATATAATGAATAAATAACATTGATCTATCTATACTGGGTTATTAACTGACCACACATTGAAATTTGATCGGACACGAGGCGTGTGGGTTTATTAAATAAGTGTTGAAATGATACGCGATTATACGATCTAATACTCTAACACGATCTCTATTATAATGAGAAGTAATTAGGAGTGACCAATTTGATATCAAGGCCTATTGTTTAAATCTTTTGAATGGGGAGTTACACCCCATTGTTTCGGGTTCGGCTAATGACGTCATGCAAACGTTTCCTATAGGTGGAGCGGGAAACGTGATTTAGAGACCGCTCTATTGGGTGCAGTCTCCCTATTGTTCCGTCACAGACATACGATACCCTTCCCCATTGTGACCAGGTCACTTGATAGCACCAGTCTCAGGAAACCCTCTATAGAATGTGGGGTGGTCAGCGTGACCTCTAGACATGTTTCAACGTGTTATGCAATTATTATAAGTATACTTCTTCTTTACGTTAGTTTAACATTCGTGAGCCAGCCGCCGTGAAGTTTACATCGTTTATATTTAATGTGTATCAACGTAAACTCAGGTAAGTGTGTTTTAGGACCGAATGCGCTGTACTTTTGAGGAGTTGGTTATAATTGTGTTATCTCTTTTCACTGAAAGGCGTATCAAAACGAAGCTTGATTTTGTCGCTATATCACCACAGTTGGTGTTAATTAGTCGAAGTGTCCGCATCGCTTTCTTAACATGTACACATTTACATATACTACATTACACAAGTTTAAATCTTTACTTTAACCGTATGTTGGTAGCAGACGAATTTTAAAAACCTGGTATAGCATAGTAAGTTTATCCTGCGATAAACTACCTGATCAGCTGAGCTGGTTAACTTTAAGCAGTTAAACTCGGCAGTATATTTATCGAGCAGCCGACGGTAGTATTGGGGTAATGGAGCAAATAAGGGGTTATAGCAACCGTTTAACACCTTGGGTAGTGGTTTAAAAAGGCGACTTTTAAAATGTACAGTGACGTGACGTCATAGTAGTTGAGTGTTTCATCCCTAGTAGTTTCTTTGAAAAGAGTGAAGGCCTCTGTTCTACCTCCGACAAAGCAGCCCTTGGTTGTAACGGAGTTACATGTTCAAGACCATGTACAAATGTGGCCATTTTGTCATTGTTTTTCAATTGATGTTCAAATTCAGATTCCCAGATGGATTGGTAAATGTAGCCTCTGTTCTCCAGGTATTTCTGTTTGTCCAATGTTCTTTGGTAAAGGTCGCCCATCGTTAATTTACTGACCGAATGGAGTGTAGAGCTGGCATACATTTTTGGATGTCCATGCCAAAAGTCTCCGTGAAATTCCAGGACCACCTTCTGGTCATTTGTTTCATAATACCCATCGACTTTGTAGGGACCAATGACTTTCTCACCTCCGTTTCTAACGTGTTGAATACGCACACCCAATTTATGTGACAGGTATTTAATCCACTGGAGCGCTTTTACATATTGAACTTGTTCAGGCTGATAACCATGGGAAGGAATCAAACCTATAGTGTCCCGTTCCAGAAAGTTAGTACGAAATACGCGCTGACAAGCTGAGGCAATGGTGATACTCTTTTTAAAGGGGTCAACTCCAGTAATATGAATGAAATCTTGTCGAAACCTCAAAGCACAGCGTCTTAAAATGTCCACATCTGATGTACAGTATTTAAGAAGTTCATGTTGAAAGTCGAAGGTTTTGTTTTTGTTTTCGTCATACCATTGTAGGAATTTAGCTCTATCCTCAGCTTTCATAGCGACTGGATTGTGATAAGTCAAGTCAGGTAAATGGTCCAAAACAATAGTACAATAGAGGAATATCCACCACCACCACCATGAGGAGGAGGAGGCGCTCCCTGTGCTCCATGAGGAGGGGGAGGAGGAGGAGGAGGAGGAGGAAGAGGAGGTGGTGGTGGTGGTGGATATTCCTCATTGCCCGGGTTATGCTTTTGTCGAGAATGCCTCAACATGGCATCCCTCCTCGGAAAATCTTGACGGCATTCAGGCCTTTTGTTCATGTTGCTCCTCTGATGGCTTATGTCAGAATTAGGAAATATAGCTCAAGTAGTCCTTTTCTGTCTTAATGAACATACTGATATGGTTTAACGCGATTCAAAGGTATCCAATTTACAAAGCCATCAGAAATAGGTTAATAACCTAATGAAGATCGATTCGTACCAAAAAGACGAGGCTTGGAAATACGCTTTTAGCAAAAGAAAGTACCTGTTGGATAAGGTCTTGGAAGAATACGATCCACCATAAATTTATGAAATGGATGAAGACGATAGAGCAGTTAAAAGTGTTAATAAATACGGAGACAGCGTTAACAATAATCAAGAGAAGTTCCTTATTGTTGAAATGCTTGTATTACACTTTTCAATCAATACACATGATACAAATTACTTACTCACTGTGTAATGCATCCAATGTACCTACGTTTTAGCCCAACACAACAACATGTGAAATATACCGTGTCTCATTGTTTATAAAATCGACAATGATGTTCTCTCTTCGACATAATGAGCAAATTCTCCGTTTGCCACAATATTTTGAAAAAAAAAAGTTGACTACCGCTAATGAGTCGAAATGCATATGCGTGTTGGAAAAGAGGTTTTAACTAATTTATGAACGATAAACAACCAAACTCGTAACTAACTGTATTGCGTCTTGTTATGATCAATGACTCTTTTTTCCCGAGTTATTTTCCTTCCTCTGACATCCGAATTCACGCATTTGAACGCCACACACACTCTTTTAAACGCCTCTCTTCCTTTTTTTCCAAACCTCATAATGGGTCCTTTTTTGTTAGACATATATGATCTCCAACTCCTTTTACAGCGATGGTTTGACTCTCCGTAGCTCTTTATTCCACGATAAGCTTCATTTATTAGTCGCCGGGCAGAAACCCGCGACTATATGTATCTATGGATCTTATGAACATATGCCAAATATATGTGTGTCTCACAAAGTATGTTTGAAATGTATGTATGAAGACGTGACCAGAATTATTGAATGTGATTTGTGTGGAAAGAATGAATTTGTGTTTTCTGGTACTGATACAGTAGATGCCTTTTGTGACTGGATGTTTTCAGAAGACAACTGTGGTGCTATTGTACTGTGTCATAATTTTCAGGGTTATGATTCCTACCCTATATTAAAGTATTTGTACAAGAATGGAATTTTGCCAAGTGTCATTCCAAACGGGGCTAAAATTATGTCATTATATGAGCCTAACAGTAAAGTTAAAATGATCGATTCTCTAAACTTTCTGCCAATGGCCTTGTCCAAACTCCCCCTGATGTTTGGTTTTTCTGAATTAGCCAAAGGGTATTTTCCACATTTCTTTAATAAGAAAGAACATCAAACTATTGTTTTGGACCATTTACCTGACTTGACTTATCACAATCCAGCCGCTATGAAAGCTGAGGATAGAGCTAAATTCCTACAATGGTATGACGAAAACAAAAACAAAACCTTCGACTTTCAACATGAACTTCTTAAATACTGTACATCAGATGTGGACATTTTAAGACGCTGTGCTTTGAGGTTTCGACAAGATTTCATTCATATTACTGGAGTTGACCCCTTTGCAAAGAGTATCACCATTGCCTCAGCTTGTCAGCGCGTATTTCGTACTAACTTTCTGGAACGGGACACTATAGGTTTGATTCCTTCCCATGGTTATCAGCCTGAACAAGTTCAATCTGTAAAAGCGCTCCAGTGGATTAAATACCTGTCACATAAATTGGGTGTGCGTATTCAACACGCTAGAAACGGAGGTGAGAAAGTCATTGGTCCCTACAAAGTCGATGGGTATTATGAAACAAATGATCAGAAGGTGGTCCTGGAATTTCACGGAGACTTTTGGCATGGACATCCAAAAATGTATGCCAGCTCAGCTCTACACTCCATTCGGTCAGTAAATTAACGATGGGCGACCTTTACCAAAGAACATTGGACAAACAGAAATACCTGGAGGACAGAGGCTACATTTACCAATCCATCTGGGAATCTGAATTTGAACATCAATTGAAAAACAATGACAAAATTGCCACATTTGTACATGGTCTTGAACATGTAACTCCGTTACAACCAAGGGCTGCTTTCTTCGGAGGTAGAACAGAGGCCTTCACTCTTTTCAAAGAAACTACTAGGGATGAAACACTCAACTACTATGACGTCACGTCACTGTACATTTTAAAAGTCGCCTTTTTAAACCACTACCCAAGGTGTTAAACGGTTGCTATAACCCCTTATTTGCTCCATTACCCCAATACTACCGTCGGCTGCTCGATAAATATACTGCCGAGTTTAACTGCTTAAAGTTAACTAGCTCAGCTGATCAGGTAGTTTATCGCAGGATAAACTTACTATGCTATACCAGGTTTTTAAAATTTGTCTGCTACCAACATACGGTTAAAGTAAAGATTTAAACTTGTGTAATGTAGTATATGTAAATGTGTACATGTTAAGAAAGCGATGCGGACACTTCGACTAATTAACACCAACTGTGGTGATATAGCGACAAAATCAAGCTTCGTTTTGATACGCCTTTCAGTGAAAAGAGATAACACAATTATAACCAACTCCTCAAAAGTACGGCGCATTCGGTCCTGAAACACACTTACCTGAGTTTACGTTGATACACATTAAATATAAACGATGTAAACTTCACGGCGGCTGGCTCACGAATGTTAAACTAACGTAAAGAAGAAGTGTACTTATAATAATTGCAGAACACGTTGAAACATGTCTAGAGGTCACGCTGACCACCCCACATTCCATAGAGGGTTTCCTGAGACTGGTGCTATCAAGTGACCTGGTCACAATGGGGAAGGGTATCGTATGTCTGTGACGGAACAATAGGGAGACTGCACCCAATAGAGCGGTCTCTAAATCACGTTTCCCGCTCCACCTATAGGAAACGTTTGCATGACGTCATTAGCCGAACCCGAAACAATGGGGTGTAACTCCCCATTCAAAAGATTTAAACAATAGGCCTTGATATCAAATTGGTCACTCCTAATTACTTTTCGTTATAATAGAGATCGTGTTAGAGTATTAGATCGTATAATCGCGTATCATTTCAACACTTATTCAATAAACCCACACGCCTCGTGTCCGATCAAATTTCAATGTGTGGTCTGTCAATAACCCAGTATAGATAGATCAATGTTATTTATTCATTATATGTATTATAATAGCACTATGGTATCACTGTCACGCCCTTCGTAATGATTCGTAATTTCATTTATCGGATAACCGCAATATAAAATATATACAGACGACTCGAGTTCTTGCCACGCGAGTGATATTAAACGATTCGAATTACATTACGGGGTAAAGTTGTCTTTTGTATATACACGCCTCAACGCACACCAATAATACCAAGCGGTATCCGTTGCACTATAGGCCTCGATCCTGCACGGGTTAAACGGTCTCTGTGTCAAGATATTAAATGTCAATTATATTCACTGCCAATCCCTTAATATTAATGAATTGTCTCATACTGACTCATAGAGAGAATAAGTCGGATTATACTACCTTTCCGTCGTCCGCTTAACGGGTTTGTCTATTTAGCCCTATCGAGAAAGTCACCCCTAATTTACGGTATCGATTATCGTCTATAAATAGGAGGTTGGAAAATTGACTCCACAAAACAAGATGGCGAGTTCCTATAATGTATAAAGGAATATATAGGAGAAAAATTGACTCCACATAACAAAATGGCGGATTCCTATAGAACATATAGTAAAGACAATTACCTGAAGTCACGCCCTCTACTACTAACTGCTTTCAAACTTAAGTGTGTACAATTATTTGTATTGATGATATTATGTTTACAAGTTTTATTATTGAAAAGAATGAAGAAATACAATGTATATTTATAAATGAATTTTCCAGATTTTGTCTATATGTATGATGCTTTGCCAAAAATGTTATTCAATTAACGCACAAAAACATATGTATATTTGTATCAAGTTTTTGTACGCTATGTTATAATTTGTCTATTGAATCCATGTCTAACTGACACTCTGCCTTGGCGTCATTTATAAAGTTATATTGACATAAAAGTAGTGATGCTACACTGTTTCTAGGTCTAAATTACATGTATATGGTCAGTTAAGACTGGTGAGACTGCATAATATGATACATAGGCTCCTCTGAGTCTTCACTGGATACAGATGCATTAACCCCAAATAACTTAATGCAGATCAATAATTGCAAAGTATTATAAACAGACTATTTTATTATTCAAATCATAGCATACATATATATTGATAAAAAATGGTTTTGTGCAGACATGTATACCCATCTTGATTTCATTTTTATTGTGCAATCAGTAACTGTATGTATTTTTGTTTCGTTTCAGATCATGGAAATGTTGAAAGATTATAATGCACAATACGCAACATTACTTGTGAAGAAGATTCATAATGTCAGTGTATGGGACATTTTTACAACCAACCTTTATGTATTGGTAAAGTTGGGGTATATTAACTGTTATTTCCGGTTCCTTTGGTTGAATCAGAGAAATAAAAGACAAATGGCAAGTCGTGGACGCAACAAAACGGGTAGAAAACAAAAACAAAACAACGTTAATGACATTCTTCAAAGCTGGTAACAGCAGCGAATCGTTGTGACAAGTATTCTGAATGAAAGTGTTTATTCTGTAAAAGGTAACTCGGAAAACAGTAACGGAATGGAAGGGCAAATATCTAGACTAGATGTAAACGACACAAATACGAATCAAGGATGCACAATGTGATCTGTTTTTGTTTACTATATAGATAATACAGGAAGATAACTGTGTAATTAACTAATTACTATGAACAAGACATTCAAGTAAATCATTTTCAGCTATAACACAGAGATGACACTTGTACATGATAACTAACATTAAGTAGATCATTTTGAACTACATATTGTGTCACTAAGGGGGATCATTTGTTTTCTTAAATGGCCCAAGATGTCAATTTTAAAGTTTACTAGCATTTGTCAACAGTAAGAGGCATGAGTAAAACGCATTGTGACAAAAGGAGAAATTGCTCGTATGGAGCAATTTCTTCCTCTGCTTCCATGTTTTCAAAAAGCCGTCAGCTGCAGAGGCGTCAGAAAGTGTCTATTTGAGGGAAAGGGTGATTGAAATATTATAATTAGCTCCACTGGCTTAAAGCCTGTCTAGCTTATGTCATGGCAAATGGTCCGGCATGCGTTAACATTTTGCTTCAAACGACTTCTCCTCCCTAACCACTTGGCCAATTGGAGTGAAACTTCCTAGGAAGCATCCTCTCAATGTCCTCTCCTATAAATTCCTTCAAATTTTTGGGATCCATGCAAGTGTCAGGCCGATTTTCAAATAATTCTGTAGAAATCTTCCTTGGGTGACTCTCTATCAGATTCCTTCAAGCCAAGTTGATTGGTCAAAATACATAGTCACCAGGGCGGGGCGAAAAAGTCGAAAAATATGGCCGTCAGAGGGTGGGGCTATTTTGCCTTATATGGCTATAGTGAAAACTTAAAAAATCTTCTCCTCCGAAAGTGTTAGGCTGATTTTCAAATAATTTTGTAGAAATGTTCCTAGGGTGACCCTCTATCAGATTCCCTCAAGCCATGTTGATTGGTCGAAAACTCTGTCTGCCAGGGGGCGGGGCTGTTTTGCCTTATATGGCTATAGTGAAAACTTAACAAAAATTCTCCTCCGAAAGTTTCGGGCTGATTTTCAAATAGTTTTGTAGAAATGTTCCTAGGATGTGGTCCTCTATCAGATTCCTTCAACAATAATGATTGGTCAAAAACATGGCCATCAGGGGGTGGGGCTGTTTGGAGATTTAATTTTTGCCTAATGGCCGTGGAGCTATACTGGCCCTCTTGTTTTTTAAATATGATCAAAGCTTTCTCTGTTTGGATTCCAGAGAGTACTGGTACATGTACATAAGAAGAATTAATTTCACATTGAAATTATTGATCACAAAAGGAAAAAGCACATTAGGAGATTTAACTTCTGACATAAAGTTTAAAGATTTTCTGTTGCATCATTATTGTCTACAGCCTATATACATTCAAAGGTCAGTTTACTATATTTTTCTATGTATATTCAAGTTGATATGTACTCATCATGCAACAGAATTTACATGGACAAAATATGTCCCCAATTTTTCAATTGTCGAACATAGTAATGGGAAGTAACGTTTGAGATTTTTATCACAACTGTAATTGAGCTGTTGATTTTTTTTTGGTACAGCATGTTTCCTATTTTATTACTCAGTTTACCGTAGCTCAGTCAGTAGAGACACAGGCTGTTAATCCAGGTGTTGTGAGTTCGAACCATGCAGCTTGGCCTACATTCCTTCCGACATTTGACGTGACTACAACCAATGGCTTTTCAGACAATGTGGAAAAGCAGCCAGTTGCTTGGAAAGAATGTTGTGTGAAGTACTGGTATGAGAAAGCCAAGAAACATATGAGTAGTTGAACTGGCTGCCGTGATATGACTGAAAGATTGATGCAAATGGTGTTAAACCCCAATTAATCAATCAAACTATTGTATTACCTAATACTTTGAGACTTGGAAGATTTGTTCATCTAATACCCTTCTTCTCATTGTATACTAAATATGCTGAGTGTAGCCTATTTTGGGGGGTAAAAAGTATACATTTTGATGTATTTTGGTTGTATTAGAGAATTGGACATTGTTGGTTAAGTTACAGGTCAATTTGACAGAAAATCCACAGGTAAAATGAGTCTATCCTTGTAAGCCTGTGTGGCATTCTTAGGCTGATCAGGATCAATACTTTACGCAGAGTCCACAATGTTGTGCTCGCAGGACTGCTCAAATTAAAGGAAAATCTAGTTAACATTCTGGAAGCTGCATGTTTTACTTGAGCATGTTGAAACTTCCTCAGAATATTTGCTTGTATGATATCTAGCCTAAGTTCGAATATGTGTCAGATCCAGTAAAGAACTAGGTCACTTAGCCAAACACTGTAGAAAAATCTTGTTAACACTATAGACACTGCATTTTTGTATTGAGCAGTTTGAAACCTTGTCAGAAAGTTTGTCTTAATGATAGGCCAATTTCAAATATTGATTATTTTGGATAAAACATTAGGGCGCTAAGCCAAGTTGGAGGAAAATCTTGTTAAGACTCTGGAAGCTGCACTTTTAGCTTGAGCATGCTGAAACTTTGTCAGAATGATTGTTTTTAGCTCGACTATTCGAAGAATATGAGAGCTATACTACTCACCCTTGCGTCGGCGTCGGCGTCCACGTCACACCTTGGTTAAGGTTTTGCATGCATTGAACCCTTCTACAAGCCTATCCAACTATCACACCTATGTAGATTATCAAGTTAGATAACTCTATCCTGCATTTTATGCAAGTTGTGACCCTTTTTTACTTAGAAATTCTGGTTAAAGTTTTGCGTGCAACTAAATTAAGAGTCCATATCTCAGTATTTACATGATGCATTGCATTGAAACTTTCTACAACCCTACCCAACTATCCCACCTATGTATATTATCAAGTTAGATAACTCTATCCTGCATTTTATGCAATTTATGGCCTTTTCTTTAACTAGAAATTTGGTTAAAGTTTTGCATGCAACTACAGAGTTGATATCCTAGTATTTACTTGATGCATTGCTTTGCAACTTTATATAACCCTTCCAAACTATCACACCTATGTTGATTTTCAAGTTAAATAACTCTATCCTTCATTTTATGTAAATTATGGGACTTTTTAGACTTATAAATTCTGGTTAAAGTTTTGCATGCAACTACATTAAGAGACCATATCTTAGTAATTACTTGATGCATTGCATTGCATTGAAACTTTCTACAGCCCTTCCCAAACATCACACATATGTAAACAATCAAGTACGATAACTCTATCCAGCATTTTATGCAAGTTATGGCCCTTTTTGGAAATTCTGGTTAAAGTTTTGCAACTATATTTAGAATGTAATCTCAGTAACAACTTGAAGCATTGTATTGAAACTTTATACAACCTTTCCCAATTTCACAACTTTATACACAACCAATTAAGATAACTCTATCCTGCATATGGTGTAAATTGTTGCCCTTTTTTTACTTAGAAATTAAGGTTAAAGGTTTGCGTGCAACTACATTAAGAGTCGAAATCTTAGTAACTACTTGATGCATTCCATTGAAACGTTATAGAACCCTTCCCAACCATCACACCTATGAAAATAATCAAGTTAAATAACTCTATCTTGCATATAATGCAAATTACCACACTTTAAGAAATTGTGGTTAATGTTTTGCATGCAACTACATTAGAGTCCATTATCTCAGTAACTTAAATAAGCGCTGAAATAGTCGAGCGCGCTGTCCTCCGACAGCTCTTGTTATTATATTTAGTTTGAATATGGGTAATGTTTGCTAAAAAATTAGGTCACTATGCCAAGTTGTAGGACAATCTTGATTTAACACTTAAGAGACCACAATTTTGACTTTAGCGGCTTGAAACTTCGTCACACAGATATAATTTAGACATTGGTCATGTTGAGTAAAAAATTAGGTCCCTTGATCAAATTTAAGAAAAATCTTGTTAATGCTCTGGAAGCCATGTTTTTAACTCTAGCATGATGAATCTTTACCAGAATGTTTATCTTGGTGATATCTAGGCTAAGTTCGAATATGGTCTGGTTAAGAACTAGGTCACTAGGCCAATATTGAGAAATATCTTGTAAATACTCTAGTCACCACATTTCTCTCAAATGTTCTTTGGGTGACTCCTTACTAAGAGTGTTAACATTAAGTTGATTCTTTAGGTACTATAGATAATAAATAGCTTTGCTACAGGTACTATTTTACCCTTTCTACACTACAGACACATGTTGTCTAATTTTCAACAGATGGATTGTATGAGAAATTCCGACAGTTTTCTCAATGTTATCCTCACATGTCAATACTTTTAGTTTCATCAATACAGATTTACCAATATCTTTAGTTAAACATGTTCAAATCATCTGCTGTAGAGTTTATCCATGTGATGAATTACCTATCACAAATGTGTTTGTTTATCTAACTGTATCTACCGTCTACAGTTCAAGAGTTTAATTATAGATCTCTGGAAATAAGGTTAACCCAGTCTTAAATAAATGTTTGAACTGTATGCATTTCTGCTTTTTTGTTTACATTTTTTAATGTGACTTGTGTTGTAACTTTCCAAAAAATGGAACAGTTGACCATCTTTTTTCCCCTCGTACAATGGGTACCGCCCCACAGCACTTTCAGTGCTTTGATTAAACATAGGGAGTTCTACCCTAGTAATCAGACAACATTGTGTGCAGGGACTCTCGCCAACGTCTCCGCTGTTCGGAGATCCATTTTTGGATAGTACGAGAGTCCCTGCACATATATGTATATATGTATACTTATCTATTTTTATCAAACCTTTTAATAGACACGGATGCGGTCCTATCCTGGTAGCTGGGATCGGATCCGCCTCCGGTTATATGAAGGAGGATCTGGACCATTCGAATCCTTCCTTATGGTAGAATATCTGAATGAGCACTTATCAATGCGATCAGGAAAAGCACACTCCTAAAATGAGTCTGTCTGGAAATATAACATTGGACTCGGTTGACTTTCAATCCGAATAGTTAGATTTCTTATGTGATTATTACTTTTTTATCATTATAAATAGAAATCAACTATTGAGAAACTATAGGCTTATAAAATTAAACAGTCAATCAATTGTTGAAAAACATTGTTCTAAAATATAGTCTTAAATATATATTTATCTATGTATCCTATAAAATACAATTGCAGATATAGTCTGCGATTTATATATATTTAGAAATAGTCAAGTAACAATATTTTTTATATCTCCCATCACCCGACCCAATAAATATATAAATAATCTGCTAAAAAATAGTCCGTCTGCTAATTGAAATTAAATTAAATATTGGAAAAAACGATAGCTACTCGCCAAATGGCATTATTGCCGAGCGCGAGGGTAAACAACGTCATAAATCATCATCATCATTCTGATCAATTTCCATCATGTTCAAGATGAAATGTGGCCTCCAGAGTGTTAAGCAGATTTTCCATTCAGGTTGACCTAGTGACCTAGTTCATATGCCCAGTTTCGAACTTGTCCAAGATTTGATGGAGACGAATGTTCTGATAAACTTTCATGAAGATCGGATGCAAAAGGTAGCCCGTAGAGTGTTAACAATTGCAATTGTTGACGATGCACGACGGATGGACAAAATATGACCACAATAGCTCACCTTGCACTTCGTGCACGGGTGGGCTAAAAAAGGAAAGTCTGAACAGAATAATCTGTTTCTGAAATTAATTGTTCACTACCCAAATGCTATATATTGTCATTTCTAAAAATGAATTTGTTTGTTTTATTGGGGTTTTACGCCGCTTTCAACATTATTTCAGTTATATCACGGCGACTGCACATACAGCAAAAAGCGTCTGTAAGCGGTAAAGGGTTACATTGTTTACTTGATAGATGAACCCTTTTCGTGATACTATAGCAAACAAATATTTAAAATATTGTGGAAAATGGAGCTATTGCTGACAATGATTTCACACAATGCTTTCAAACCCGTTTCACATTAATTATTTTCATAATTAATATATTAAGACATGTTACTACAGACATTCGTTTACTCTTTCCCCTTTTTAGACATATTTTGAATAACATGCAATAGATGAATAATAACGAGCAATTTTGCCTTACATGTAGAGGAAAATATGGACAGTGATTACTGAAACAAGTTGAAACCTTTGTGGGAAAAGAGGAAATTGGTCACGATAAGCAATTTTTCCTCTTGTCACGATGTATTCCTATGCCGTCTGCTGCACATGCGTCAACAAGCGACTGTAAGCGGGAAAGGAATGAACCGTTTCCGTTACTTAGGGACATACGAATATTGAAAGGATTTTTGCAAACGGAGCAATTGCTGACAATGTGCAATTCCTCCTTATCAGGCAATGCTTTGAAACATGAAACAAGTTGTGTTCTATTATCTAGATAACAAAAACATTTGCATACAGTTATAAGTTTAACCTTTGCCCGTTTTAGACACATTTTGACTAACCTTAACAGATGAATTAACAGCAAGTTTGTCTTTTTCTAGAATGTTTTCATCACTATTCAAAATTATACTTTCATTAATTCAGTTCAATATTTTAGGCTTAGTTCAATGCTGTTTGCTGTAGATTTAGTCTATGTGGTCAAGGGTTAGGAAGACTGTTAACAAACTTGTTATTACATTATTCATCCAAAGAGAGAGCGTCCTTCTTGCTTTATTTGATGGTTGATGGTAGATATAAAGTAATAACACTGTATGAAAGGTATATGTTTATTCGGCCATTTACAGGTTCCGGAAGTAAGTGTTCGTATTACAAATAGTCTCACAACACTATTGAAAGTAGCATGAACACAGCATCTCTCCCCAACTTAGATAAAACTTTAAATAAAGTTATTAAATCAAAATCAATTCAACTGATTACATAATCATTCAATCATAGTTTAACATAGTATCAATTAGTAATGATATTTCTTAATAGATTTAAAATATTTATGGAATACGTGTTGTGAACATAACTGTTAGTTTAGCAATTATCAACATTGTCTCTACACTCGGAGATTGTTCTGATAAAGTAATCCCATTGAAACTTGAAACCATGAATCACAGCGTCATACTATAAACATTCCATTCATTTGTAGGTGTTATGCTGTTCTAGTGTTCTACAGTTCATACAAAATACACTTTACAAATAGTTCGTTCTGAGTTCCCTATAAATAGTTAGCATGTGAACTTGCTAGTTTGAATAATTAATGAAAATAAAACCAAATATGAATCATCAAATTATAGATGTTTATTTGAGAAATTGCTTCTTATTAGTTCCATGTATTTTGTTGTAAACTTAAGGTTTATAAAAGTTAATAGATTTTCACATTTAAACTATTTGTACTTATATAAAACTCGTTCAACATATCATTTGATATGCAGGTTTACACACTTTACGTTACATAATCTTCCAGATATGCTGGTGTTCATCTTTCCCTCACTGGTCTATTCGGTGTATATTGACCACTATCGTCTTTCTGGTCAAAGTTCATTTGATCGTTTATTTGATCCTCAATTTCGTCATCGTGTTCCACATTATCCTCCCTAAAAGGTTTTAATGTTGACGTAACCTTTTTCATGTACGATGAGTTCCTTGTGACCTGATGTTTGGAGTTTTCTGCAGTTACCATAGGTCCCTTAACGTCCGTAAGGTATTGGTTTATATTTTGTTGTTGATTTTGACGGACTTTCGTTTTGCAAGAGCACCTTGTCCCCAACATGTATATTACGTTTTCTCGTGTGAAGTTTGTTATCTTCATAACATTTGGTGTGTGATTTTGACCGATCGTCGTTGCTTCTTGCTAATACGTCAATTTGTTTATCCTGTCCTGTTTGTTTAACGACTCCTGGCAAACGTGTAGTAGGCTCTCGTTGAAACATTATGCGTAAAGTTGTGTAGCCAGTTATTGTATGAGGCGTTGCCCTATATTGACGTAGGAAACGATAAAGTTCCTGCTTCCAACTTTTTCCTTCTACGTATGCTGATTTTACGCATTTCATTAGTGGTTTGTTGAACGCCTCTGTCTGAGCGTTGGCTCTTGGCCATCTATGTGTTATCTTTCTATGAAGGAAACCACAGTAGTTAGCATAATCCGTAAATGCATTGCTGTTGAATGGGCTGCCATTGTCAGTCTTAATTACCGTTGGCAAACCGAACATTGCCAATATCTTTTCTAGAACTGGTATCACAGTGTTTGATGAAACAGACTTAATTATCTCAACGATTGGGTACCGTGAATATTCATCGACAATGACAAATAAATAGTCCCCACTTTCCAAAGGTCCACCAAAGTCTGCACTTAAATTCATCCAAGGGCCCGATGGCATTTCCGACATTCTAAGTGGTTCTCTCGATCTGGGTTCCCTGGAATTTGCTTGACACGCAATACATCCTTGTTAGCTGATTCGATTTCTGTGTTTAAATTTGGAAACCATACTTTCGATCTAATGTAGCTTTTCATTCGAACGACTCCTTGATGACCTTCATGTCCTAGTTTTATTGCATGCGCTCTTAAAGATTTTGGCATTACTATCTTGTTATTTCGCAACAATACAGTGTCACAGTGCACTGTTAATTCATCTTTCACACTTCGAAATGTCATAAGTTCTTCCATGTCAATGTCAGGATCGTTTACACTTTTCAATTCACGCCATTTTCCAGATTTGGACAGTTCAATGACCCTTTGAATTGTCTTGTTGTTCAAGGACGCCATTTGTACTGCATCCAACGTAATTATACCCCCAAAAAACAAAGTTTTGGGGGGGTATATAGGAGTCACTGTGTCGGTCGGTCGGTCGGTCGGTCGGTCGGTATGTCGGTCGGTCGGTCGGTCGGTCGGAAGCCATATTTTGTCCGGACCATATCTTAACAATGCAACATAGGATTTGAACGAAACTTCATAGGATGATACAACACATTGAGAGAAAGTGCGGTGTACAGGAACCATAACTCTATTTTATCTAAATACAAAGTTATTGCCCTTTATTGTCTAATTTACATAATTACAGAGTTATTGCCCTTTGTTACTTTTTCTTATTCGTAGAGTCTTGTCCAGAGCATAACTTTAAAACTGATTCTTGGAATTTATTAAAACTTCATAGGATGATACCACACATTGAGAGGAAGTGCAGTGTACAGGAACCATAACTCTATTTAATCTAAATACCGAGTTATTGCCCTTTGTTACTTTTTCTTGTCCGGAGAATTACTTAATAACTAACAGATGGAATCTAATAAAACTGCATACAATGGTAGAGCATAATCAGAGGAAGTGCAGTGTACAAGAACCATAACTCTAATTTACATAATTACAGAGTTATTGCCCTTTGTTACTTTTTCTTATTCGTAGAGTCTTGTCCAGAGCATAACTTTAAAACAAATTGTTGGAATTTAATTAAACTTCATAGGATGATACAACACATTGAGAGGAAGTGCGGTGTACAGGAACCATAACTCTATTTTATCTAAATACAGAGTTATTGCCCTTTGTTACTTTTTCTTGTCCGTAGAATTACTTAATAACTAATAGATGGAATCTAATAAAACTACATATAATGGTAGAGCATAATCAGAGGAAGTGCAGTGTACAAGAAACATAACTCTACTTTACATAATGACAGAGTTATTGCCGTTTGTTACTTTTTCATATTCGTAGAGTCTTGTCCGGAGCATAACTTTAAAACTAATTGTTGGAATTTAATAAAACTTCATAGGATGATACAACACATTGAGAGAAAGTGCAGTGTACAGAAACCATAACTCTATTTAATCTAAATACAGAGTTATTGCCCTTTGTTACTTTTTCTTGTTTACAGAGTTATGGCCCTTTTGTTGGTCGGTCGTAAACCATATTTTGAGTCAAGGTGCTGTTTTGGGGGTATTTATCATCTTCAGTGATATTTCTAGTTGCGTTTGGAATTGCTTAACTTGTTATAAACGATACATATTCCTCCGCTTAATTGCGGTGATCATCTCCTTTTAACGGATGTCTCGACATATAATCTGATGGGTTGCCCTTCCCTGGCTTGTATATTATATTTATTTTAAAAGGCTGCAAACGCAAACCCCATCTTTCAATTCGTAGCGGTGGTTGTTTCTTTAACCAAATTGTAGTTAACGGTTTGTGATCCGTGATTACCATAAACAATGGTGCGCCTCTTAAGTACATACCATAGTGCTCGCAAGCCCACACTACAGCTAGAGCTTCCCTCTCTGTTTGGCTATACCGTGATTATGTTGATGTTAGCGCACGACTCGCATATGCCACCACTTTACCTTCCTGTGTTAATATTCCCGATAAACCCACAGGTGATGCATCCGTTATGACTTCAGTACTCTTATTTGGATCATAATATGTTATGATTGTGTCCCCTGTTAGAATAGTTTTCAGGTTATCAAATGCCTTTTGCTGAGAATCCGACCATTCCCATGTTGTGTCATTTCTCGTTAATCTTCTAAGCGGTTCCGTCAATGTTGCGTAATTGTTAATGAACCTGGAAAAATACGCTGTCATGCCTAAGAAACTCCTAATTTCCGACACATTCGTTGGTTTTTCCATTGATTTGATTGCCTTAACCTTGATTGGATCGGCGGAAATTCCTGATCCGCGAAATACTACCCCAAAGAAAGTTATCTCTGTTTTGTTAAATTCACATTTGTTTTTGTTTAGCGTTAACCCGTTTTCGTGGAGGGCGTTAAAAACTTTGTTCAGTGCAATGTCATGTTCTTCCTTACTTTGACCGTAGACTATGATGTCATCCGATATGTTTTTAGCACCGGCTATTCCTTGTATTACACTGCTTATTGTTTTTTGAAATACTTCGCTTGCGGAGTTTGTCCCAAAATTCAATCGTTTGTATCTATAAATTACCATGTGTGTAGTGAACGTCGTTATAGATCTAGATTGCTCTAATACTAACTGATTGTATCCCGATTTTAGGTCCAATTTGCTGAATATTGTCGCACCGTTCATATAGTGTATCAATTCGTCGATTGTTGGCATAGGGTGCCGTTCTCTTTCAATCGCTTTGTTGGCCTATCGCATATCAACACATATTCGAATGTCTCCGTTTTTCTTTGGTGGTGTAACGATAGGTCATACCCAAGGTGTTGATTCATTCTTTACTTCCTCTATTACATCATCTTGGAACATTTTGTGAATTTCATTTTCTACTTTTTGCCTTAAGTGAAAAGGTGTTCGGCGATTCTTTTGTGCCATTGGTTTTATAATTGGATTTATATGTAATTTAACTGTTTGATTTTTTAGTTGTCCAATTCCACTGTAAATTCCAGGATATTTGTGATTTATATTGTCTTCTGTGTTATATGAATGACATTTAAATCCACAGATGTCTCGTATCCTAATAATGTTCCGTAGTTACCTTGAACTAGGTAAAATGTAGCGACAACTATTTTCCCATCATTTTCGGTCGTCATTTCACAACTACCTTTCACGTTTAATTTCGGTCCGCCTCTATAGGGCAATAACCTGGGTAAACGTTTTGTTTTTAGTTTCGGCTGCCCAAGAAATTCATATGCTCTGTCATGTATTATATTGACACTAGAACCAGTATCTATAGTTGCAAGTATCTTCTTATTATTTACTGTTACTTGGGTTTTTGGAGTTTTACTTTTGCCATTAACAGTCTTTATTTTTATGCTATAGGAGAATTTATCTTCTGAATCTGTCTGTAAAACCTCTCTTACTGGTTTATTCCGCTGATGACAACAGCGGCTGAAATGATTCACCTTTTTTCAAAAATTGAAGGTTTTCCCTTTTGCAGGGCACGTCGATGTTTTGTGCGGATATTCGTAACCACAGTTACGGCATGTGTTTGATTGACCACGTGATATGGTGTGTCTTTTCTGCCTCGTTCTGGTATCTGATTTGCATAGAGTTGCCGTCCACTAGCACTGCCGCGGCCGCGGATTTTCCCCACGATTTGACCTACCGCGTGTTTTGTGACTTACTTGATTGACCGTTTTGTCTGGCCCTTCCATAGCTGATGCATGCTTGTCTGACTGTTCCAGAATTCTGCCCATAGTTAAAATGTCTTCTAAATCCTTTGTAGGTTCCCTTTACGCTCTCCGTCGTAATTGATTTGACCTACAATTGTGTATCACTTGTTGTAAGATCTCGCCGTCAATGTCAGCAAACTCACAGTTCTTTGCCAGTGTCCGTAGCTCCGTGACATGTTTGACCCTCATTTTGTTTGTGTAATCTAAAGTTATAAATTACCATTTGTATGTTTTTCTTAGGAGAGAAATAATCATTAAGAACCTTCTTTGTTGCCTCGAATGTGGTTTCTGTGTCCTTTTTCTCAACGTCGTAGATGTCGTATACTTTTTCTCCAGCGTAATGGAGCAGTATGGCTCTCTTTTGAGGTGCATCCTCGATTTTCATCCCTGTGAACATATTTTCGAGCCTTGCAAGCCATTTCTCCCACCGTGTCCCAGAGTTGGATTTATCCGTCTCGACGTCAAACGTCGGAAAGTTTGGTAAATTGTTCATTTTACACTGTTAAATGTCTTAATCCATCGATTTAACAATTATCCAATGATTTAAATCCTTTTTTGTTTGTTTATCCTCGTCGCCAAATGCTTTATTTGATGGTTGATGGTATATATAAAGTAATAACACTGTATGAAAGGTTTATGTTTATTCGGCCATTTACAGGTTCCGGAAGTAAGTGTTCGTATTACAAATAGTCTCACAACACTATTGAAAGTAGCATGAACACAGCACTTCTGTGTCTTCAAGCCATGAATGAATGGTACTAACAGTCTCACAGCTACTGGGGGAATTGTTGGTAAACAAGGGCGCGTATTGTGTTGAATATTCTCATTTGTCACTGGAAAAGATATTTTTCCATTATTACATTTGTTTGTCTGTCCGTATGTCGACCTAACTAGGAAATATAAATTCAATCTACAAATTAGAGATTAGTTAATTTCAACATAAACACGAGTTATAACCGCAAGGTCAATATTTATTTTTTAATTGAGGCGCTTCTAAGGATTTTGGGACCTAAATTATAATATATTTGCATTTGCGTAAATTGAAGACTCAACGTTCGTCAAGATGTATTCTAGTCCTAGATGTATCTGTTGACAAATAAACTAGAAATGTAGACTTAATAGGTTTTTGTCAGTTAACCTTTTACGATCCCGTTTCGGAGTTTAAATAAACTGCAAATCTCTAGATTCGGCTTATATGTGATAACAAATACATTACAAATACCATAACATGTTAACCCTTTCCTAAATACAGACGTGTTTTGATGCATCAAACCAGTCTTCTGTAATCAATACTTTATGTACTGTCTCTGTCTGTAAATCGTGGAGGCTATTTCCGGCGTCCGTCCAGCTGTCTGCCTGAATGTGCATTCGTCTGTCCGTCATGGTTTGCATTTATTGGTCAAAACGTTGTTTCTGTTTGGCAGATTTATTTCAAAGTGGTCACATCTTTACCGTGTGATCAGGAGAAAGGCAAAACACTAGGTACATAACTCTGGTCTGCTTATTTTAGCCTTATTTAGTTCAGCCATTGTCTCAATTAATTTTCAAACTTGGTTTGTAGGTAACTTATGACCTACAGATGTGCAGTGCACCATTACCATAACTTAAGCATGCTGTGTTTGGAGTATGTATATTTTTGTGCTTCCATGTTCTCACTTATTATATGACCTTCGCATGCATTACATGAAATGCCCTTGTTCGTTAATGAGTGCTTCCCCAAGCTTTGTATACCTACTTTGTCCGGAGCGGCTGACTGTCTGTCCGTCTTTGTATTAAACCATCCGTCCGTCTGTCCCTTGCGGTTTGCATTAATGGGTCAAAACAAAGTTTCTGTTTGGCGGATTCATTTAAAAGTGTAAAAGTGTAATCTCCTTTTTTCATATTTTTTCTTCGGACATTGTCTCAATTTCAAACTTGGTGTATAGGAAACTTATGAGCTACAGATGTGCAGTGCACAAGAAACATGACTCTAGCATGCTTTCGAGTGTCTGTCATTTATCAGCACGATTCCAATATACAGTGTGGATCTTTAGTGTTCTCTGAACTGGAAATATTATACTTAAGGTTCGCTGGTCGGTTGTTTGTCAATATTTTGTCCTTCGTGATTTATTTTGTTTATACAAGAAAAAGGTCAAACTTTGGGAAGTTAGGTATTGGTTATTGACAGGCAATCTGTGTTGTTTCAAACATTTTTGGTTTGGTTTGTTTGAAGGTTGATATTTCATTGTTTCAACAATGTTTGTCCATATTAATTATGCCATATATTTTTACCTTACATATGCCCCTATACCATTAGCACTTTCGGCGCTTTGATTTGTACCCCCCCTTACCAATTGGTTCCGTGACTGTACAGCGCACAGACTTGCACTATGTCGGGTACCAAGCCTAGGGGCTTGCTCCTCTAAAAATAGATATTACGTATACGTTTACGTAGATATTAAAACGTCTATGATAAAATCTATTTTTAGAGGAGCAAGTCCCTGTGACCAAGCTAAGAATTAACCTGATTTATACATGTTGTATTATAGTCTAACAGTCAGACAAACAATTGAACAGCTTTTATAAGTGGAAGTTTATTTTTTATGAATGTTTGGTGTCTTTACTAACAGGTAAGTATCTTATCTACAGGTAATATGTTTTTGTGTATTAAACACAATCAAGGATCCCAAAACGATATCTATTTGTCACATGTTGGGAATCCTTAATAGTTGGATTTTGGCATGTATCAATCATGTAAGGTCTGTTAATTTTTGTAACCTTAGCGCTGTTATATCGTTATTTATAATTTTTGTTTTAAGTTTTCTGCATGCCTTTTGTTACTTTTAACTTTTGTTTTGTGTACAGTACCACAGCTTTAAAACTTGAGCCTTGAGGTGTCATTGTGATCCCCTTGTCATCAAAGTTGGGGGTCATTTTATATATTTTGGGAACAACCTTAGACCTATAATATCATCATATGATTGATATACAAAAGCGTTTAACACAAATTTCAAACTTTCCTTTGGCCACAATTTTTTCAACTTTTTTTCAGTAATTATACTTTCATTCATAGAAATATTCTTTGTTTTTTTCAAGATTTTTTCAAAGTCGTCTGCTGCAGATTTGTTGTATGTGGTAAATGTTTAAGAGTCTTCTGCTTTAAAAATGTGTTATTTTATTTTTTCGCATTGTCTTCAAAAGTTTTCTGTATCAAAGAAACAAGTAAATTTCCCAATAGTGAATACTGAATATTACTTATTTGTCATGGTCCTGATTTGTTACCGAATTACACCTAAATATAGTTGATATATTTTCTATTTAGTTACAGATGTTTTAAAACTGTCAGCATTTTCCAATGAAAAATTAATGATACACATGCCACCATGGAACAAAATGTCATCAACAGTAATATGCATCTGGGTAATGGTAAGTTGGCTTTTTATTTAGTTTTAACCCTTTCCCACATACAAACACTTGCTGATGCCTATGCAGCAGATGATTTGTTTTGAAAACGCTGTGACAAAAGGAGAATTTGTTCATAATGAGCATTTTCCCACTTTTGGCAAAAATGACAATTTGTTTGCAACTCTTCAGTTTTTAAACATTTATTCATTGAATTTTTCCCTATATTTTCCAAGATTGATTCAAAGTCATCTGCTTTAGACTTGTTGTATGGGGTTGACCTTCATTTCAAAGTTTGTTTGTTTTGTAAAGCAGCAAGTCTTTAACAATAAGCTCTTAATGAAAGTATCATTTCAAAACAGAGTGGAAAATCAATTGTGGGAAATAATTAAGGAAATTCCTTATGAAGATATGGTCATTTATTTTATTATCTCCTTTTTTTGAAGCGTATGTTTTGTAGAGCTGTCAAAAGGCAGTATTGTGAGAGAACCATTTTAACCCTTTCCCAAAATACAATTAATTCCAACTTTAACTTCCTTTCTTGGCATTTTCTGTTATGATGTCAGAAAAACACAGGGGCTACTGGTTACTGCCAATTCACCCAGATAATTTCAAGAAGAAAAACAAAGCAATATCATGAAATACTATTGAAAGCATTATTATGATTTTTTTTAATAAATCCCTTTAATTAATATTGTTTATTTTATAGATTCTTTAACCCTTTCCCACATACAGCAAATCTGCAGCAGACGACTTTTAACCCTTTCCCTCATATAAACGCTTTCTGACGCCTCTGCAGCAGACGGCTTTTTGAAAACATAGTGACAAAAGAAGAAATTGCTCAAAACGAGCAATTTCTTCTTTTGCCACAATGTTTTCCACTTTCAGTCATAGTTTATCCATTCAATTATAGAGATTTTCTATGTTTTGACAAAATATGTTCAAAGTCGTCTGCTGCAGAATTGTTGTATGAGGGAAAGGGTTAAAACATACCCAAATTATTTTGGAAACTCCCTTTAATGAAAGTACAATAATTGAATAGAGTTGGAAACATGATAAAAAAAGGAGAAATCGCTTGTTTTGAGTAATTTCTTCTTTTGTCGCCATGTTTTCAAAAGGCTGTCTGCTGCAGAGGAGTCAAAATGTGTCTGTAGGTATATTAATTTTCAATTCAGGTGTTCACCTCTTCTATGCAATGTGTCCAAACAACTGTGTCATCACGCTATAAGAATTGTAGATTAAATGTAACAGACTTGGGCTGTCCGGTATATGACTACACAACTTGGAATTGTTTAAAATACGAAGCTTCATGTCCCGAAGGTACAGAGTACCACTGTTCACGACTATACAGTAATCCTTCTAGATACGCTGATGGTTGTGCCAAAAGTAAATTGTGTTGGAAAGGTAAGGATATTGTGTTGGACAAGAGCAGTCACATGGTGACCCCCTAAATTTCTATAGTGGGTCAGTTTGAAGTCAATGGTCGACAAAATGGCCGATATTCATCGATTCTTCCTTTAAAATTCCCTTTTTCTATCCCAAAATCACAGAAATCACTAACAATATTACAACTGTAAATTGTGTTTATGAAAATGAACACAAATTGTTTCGGTAGTAACTGACCAAATAAATGATTTATTTCATCAACCACCTCTCATGAGCAAAACAAATTGATATTGTTTCATTTCATTATAAAAGTGGGTTTAATACTAGGAATTTTAAAAATACTGGGACCGAATACTAGGAAAATGACGTCACGTCAGCGGTTTGAAGTCATAACGCTTGAAGTCATTTGGCGCAAAAAAACATAAATTTCATCTAGACATATTTTAAACGTTAATGTATTAATAAAATGAAACAATATTAATTTTTTTTGCCCATAAAAGGTGGTCGATGAAATAAATCAGTTATTTGGTCTGTTACTGACCCACTGTGGAAAAATAGGGGGTCTGGAATGAAAATGTTGGTTTGATTTTGTCTTCAATGCTACTCATAAGGTGATCATGATTTCCAGGTAACAAATACTTTCCCTCTAAAACTTCTTCCAATTGTTCAGGAAACCGAGAATTAAGGTGCTGTATTATGTGGTCTAAAAATGGATAGAAATGCATTTGCCCTGTTATTTTGTCTACCAACGATCCTTGGTTTCCATGGCACTATATTTCCTTGTACAGCTATTCTCACTGAACTGTCATAATTTTGTTCAAACGAGTCGGATTTGGCTCTAAAAGTTCTGAGGATATCAGCAAGGTTGTTAGCTTCAATGTGAGCCCGTAACAAGTCACACTTCTTGGCTTGCAAGTTCACAGACAGTGGTCTAATAAATGCCAATATTTATTGCGTCAAACATGCAACAACAATGAACTCAAATATTTCCATTGACCTCAAAAAGCTTGACGCAGCAGAAGCTGACTGACCAGATGATTCTTCCTTAATATCACTTAGGGCGTCGTATACATGTTCATAATGAACTAACAGGATGCTTATGGAGTCTATTCTTGATAACCATCTCGTATCCGATAGTGTAGGAAGAGTCTGTCTTTCTGAAGCACACTGAACTATGACATATTCGTTTTCCTCCCCACACTCAGGTGCATCGGCTAAAAGATCGGAAACTGCGCCTTTACCTGACATGTGTCTATATGTTCTTTTAGCAGAGTTGTGAACAAAGATAGTATGTTGTTGAAATGTGTTCATAAAATTGCGAATTTGTGGAACCTGAATGCATGATGAGACAACTACTAGGTTTAAACAATGGCTCTTAAATTGTGTAAAGTACTTAGCATGTTGATAAAGGTCAGTTATCCGAGTCTGAACGCCACTAACTTGGCCACTCATTGTCGATGCAACATCAAACCCTTTTTCTCGCCACATCGTTAAGTCTAGGTTCAATTGCTGTAGGCTTTCAATACGCTTATTATCCCCTCGGTTACGAAGTAAGAGAGAAAGGGATATAGTAACGGGACCGTCCGTATGTATGTATGTATGTGTGTCCTTCCGTAACAAACCTTGTCATCACTCTACACTAACCATTTCTTGACAGATCTTAACCAAACTTGGTATAAAGTAAGTATATGGTAACATCTTGAAGCCTAAAGATTTTCAAGGTCATAGGTCAAAGGTCAAGCCCAAAATTGGACTTGCAATATTTTCAGCTGTGGCAACCTTGTCACCACTCTACACTGACCATTACTTGACGGATTTTAACAAAACTTGGTATAAAGTTACTTTATGATTATATCTTGAAGCCTATTGATTTTCAAGGTCATAGGTCAAAGGTCAAGCTCAAAATTGGACTTACAATATTTTCAGCTGTGACAGCCTTGTCACCACTCTACACTGACCATTCCTTGACCGATCTTTATAAAACTTATTATACAGTTAGTTTATGATAATATTTGAAGCCTATTGATTTTCAAGGTCATAGGTCAAAGGTCAAGCCCAAAATTGCACTTACACTATGTTCAGCTGTGGCAACCTTGTCACCACTCTACACTGACCATTACTTGACAGATTTTAACCAAACTTGGTATACATTTACTTTATGATAATATCTTGAAGCCTATTGATTTTCAAGGTCATAGGTCAAAGGTCAAACTCAAAATTGGACTTACAATATTTTCACAACTCTACACTGACCATTCATTGACCGATCTTAATAAAACTTATTATACAGTTAGTTTATGATATGTCTTGAAGCCTATTGGTTTTCAAGGTCATAGGTCAAAGGTCATGCCCAAAATTGAACTTGATTGAACTTACAATATATCTCAGCTGTGGCAACCTTGTCACCACTCTACACTGACCATTCCTTGACAGATCTTATCCAAACTTGGCATACAGTTAGTTTGTGACAATATTTTGAAGCCTATTGATTCAAGGTCATAGGTCAAAGATCAAAGTCAAAAATTGGACTTAAATATTTAGATCACAAGAGAACTCAATGTGAAAATGGAAAGCCGAGGGGATGCATCCGCTTTGCGGTGCCCTTGTTTGTAATAGTTTCGCACTAGTCCGTGGCAGTTCTGCGAAACCAATGAACTCGTCACGGATTTCCTTACCCACAATATACCGCACACAAACAATCATCTGTTCTTTAACACTTATATCAGTCGTTTCTTCTGCCATGATGCTAAAAAATGGGGTTTTATAAACATCACATACAATCTGATCGCGTATATAGTCACCAATACACAAATTTATTTCATTTTGGAATTGTGGCGATGTATACTTCGCATTCTTTGGACTACTTTCAGATATTTGAGAATTTTTTCATTGTATGTGCTTATCCAGTCCATAAAGTAGTTTAAATTGCTGTCCTCGGGTTTTTGGTCTTTTAACCATCTCCCTCTGAGAGGAATTCCTTGTGATGAAAGTTTTATAATAATTTCAATTATGGCCAAAAGATGTCTGTTTTCGCTTATTTTATTGGAATAAGCTGTGTTCAACGACGCATTTATTGATTCCAGTTTTCCTGTACAAACTTTCAAAAATATCACACTAGCTGTTACCGCATCAATTTTGTTTTGGAAAGGTTGTGGCTTGGTAATATACCTCTTTTTGCCCTGACAGCATTTATCCAGCATTTATCCAATCATTAAATGGTGTACAAATAAATTCTGTGTGTCTAACATCTGTATGCGCAAACACAAAACAAGGTGCACAATAAGCCCCATCTTCAGTAATAATAATAATATAATAATAATAATAATACTTTATTTAATGAGGGTAACACAGTTAGTTACACTAATCTTCCCTGTGGCCCTCAACAATCATACATTGAACATGAAATTCAACAATGTAATTAAACATTAAAATATAAAACAAGCATTCACATAATGTTTATAAATGCAATGACAGAAACTTTTCCATTCGTCTGTAACCTAGCCCCAGAAATTCCCCCATAATTGATGAGAGCTATTATCTTATCTCCAAATCACCATGAAATCAATTAGGGGTCTGCATGGCTATTTTCACAGCATGCATGCCACCAATTAATATCTGAAAAGGTGTATCAGTTGTATTTTCTCTGTTTAAATGTAGGAAACTTGGACAGTCTATTAACATTGAATTTAAGAATGTGGTAGCTCTCTTTATCAAATAACTTTTTTCGATCTTGTTTTTTACACTACTTACACAATTTTTCGTCCACAAATAAATTGCATATTTACGTCATAAACAGTATTATTTACAACAATGTAAATACATTTAGCGTTGGTTTCAAAATACACAATCATTGTATGTGTTGAATCCAAAACTAAAAGTATTTTCAATGATGGAGTATCATAATAGTTAAAAACGTAAATGGATGACTTACCAACTGAAATGGTCCCGGTTTCAACTCTATCCCCGCAATGAAGAGGAGCAAACCGACAGCGCCAACCACTCGAATCGCATGTCAATCGCAAACCCAGAAGCGACAGAGAAACAACCAATTCTTGCCCTGTATGTAGCGATGTCCACCATTGTTTAGAGAAGGGTAAACACCTCGGTCAATTTCACTGAATCACAGAAGCTTGCCGGAAATGACCGAGTATTTACGATTGAGTGATTCCAGTACATTATGGAGGCCCGGTATTGATGACAGTGAGGATGGTGCCTCCATTTGCCTCAGCAAATTTAACATTTAAATCGGTTTTCGAAATCAGACGATAATCTTAATATTTTCTTTTTTTTTTTGCTCTGCCTCTGGTGTGCCTCAGTGTGGCTACGGCGCTGATCATATTATATTTAAATTGTTAACATTAATGTTTATCTTGTATCAACAGGTGAAGAGCCGTATTTGGCACCAAGAAACGGTGGGATACCGACACATGTTATATGTGACTGGTGCCATGATATCGAATACTTTAACCAAGGAAGGAAATTATCATCAACTTACTCTCAATGTCCATATAAGAAAGTGAAGTGTGATTTTTACCATGGCATTGAGTGTTTGCCTAAGAACAAAGTTGACATCCACAAACAGGATAGATTGTGTCGATGTGATGCACGAAATGATTATGTTTTTGGTAATTTGGAAAGACTTAAAGGCAAAGTTTGCACAAGTGATCCATATTTGACGACAGATTGCATCCGCGCTGAACCCTGCAAAGATGACCAGGAAAGACTATTAAGTAAGTTAATTTGAACAATGTTACACTAAAACCAACTTTTGAAGAATTGTAATTACAATCAAATTGCATCGCCAGCATTTGATCATACTAACTGTCGAGAGGTTTGTCACCCAAATGGCGAATAGAGAAGATTCTGGTTACACTTCAAAAAGGTGCCGAATGATTTTGATTATATGTAATATATCTGTATATTATGTAAGACTGTTGTTTGTCCACAATAGCTCTCTTTAACTGATCTAAAATCTTTAGTTTTGGCACTCAAAAGAACTGTCTCGATGAAAAGATACTTCTTTATACCCACAACATTGAGTTTAGAGGTACCATACAGATTTATAAACAAGCCGTTTATAATAACTTTCTCAAATGAGTCATGTGAAAAAGCAGTCAATTTTTTTTTACCTATTATTAATGATTATGTATCCAATATATTATTGCAAGTTTTCAAATTGAAAACAATTGAAGAAAAGATGGAAATCTAGGCAATTGAAATGGTTGAAATATAGTATTAATATCTCAATATGCTAAATTGACTATGGGCATTTTTTGTCTGTATATATGCATTATTTCTGTAGGTTACATTGTAATTGGTATCCCCTGAAGTGACCTTATCCCTTTCCCCCATAAGGCAAATCTGCAGCAGACAACTTTGAAAACATTCACAGTTTCTTTTTAAAATTCCCTTTAAAATTAAATGAAGGTACAATAATTGAATACAGTTGAAAACATGGTGACAAAAGGAGAAATTGCTAATTTTGAGCAATTTCTTCTTTTGTTGCCATGTTTTAAAAAAGCGTATTTATAAGGGAAAGGGTTACATAGCATTTTATTAATTGACCTAAATTGTCTGTGCGGCTTTAATTTTCCTGAGCATTACTCCAAAATTCTGTAATACAGAATATAGCTTTTGACTTACAGAAGCCTGGTATATCAGATTCATTTCTCTACTATATTTATAAGTTAAGTAAGTTATTTGTGAAATATATTGATTATGTCTCTCCTGACATCTGTTTTTGTTTAAAAAGCAACCATTTTTATTATCCTGCTGTTTTAAAAACGTCTGCCGCAGAGGCATGAAAAGTGATATGGATAAGCATCAATCAAAATGGAGTAAATATTTCAGTATCATCTTACTTAATATAGACAGACAGTCATATTGTAAAATAATGTGTTACATATCATTTCAGATTACACTTGTGTCAACAAATGCAAGAATGGATTCAGATCAAATACTTCAGATGAGTGTTGGCCACTGTAAGTTTTGCTTATGCTTTTCAATTTAACAGACAGGTCAAACCCTGGACGCATTCCATTATGAGACAATTTTTGAAAACGTCAAGATCTTGCTAGAAAAAGCACACATATTGTGACATAAAATCAAAAGTCATATTCAAATCAATAATTCCTACATTCTCTTAACCCCTCACAAATAACAAAATTATGTAAAAAGCCTGTTGGTTTTATTTGCTCTCAGATTTGAGCATGTTGTCTAGGAATATTTTTAGCTTGTCTGTTTTTTTCGAAGAAAAAAAAAGGCGGGTTTTGTGATACCCTTGGCGTCAATGTCTGCCGCGACATCACACAACTTTAAACCTTACCTCATAACTCAAAAACTGTTTAACATTTTCAAATGAAACTTGAAAACATGTTTCTAGCAGTAATACGCATGTCTTTACCAAGTCAGAAAAGACGAATTTTGATTGATGCAAAGCATCAAAGACACCGCGCATGATTTTGAAGTATGACTTAAAGGAAGCAGATGTAGTTCAGTACATTTAAGTAACGTGTAAACAGACAGGATGTAAATATTTCGAACAAGAAGGCCCAATATCACTTTATTTTAAACAAGAAGACCAAGATGTGCCAACATTGCTCACCTGGCTATCATAGCCTTAGGCGGCCTATAATAAAACGTTACCAAGAGCTGAAAGGGTCAATTTTGACGTAAGGATAGACCTTTTATATGCTGCGATCTATGTGATATTCAGCATGTGAAGTTCAGTCGTGAAATGTCAAGTTTAGTCCTGAAACCATTTGGTTTACAGTTTCCTTAACATTGACTGCAACTTTAATGTGTCATACAAGCTGAAGTTTCTTAATTTTTTTTACCGGTTTTAAATCTGCTCTAACTAGATCATCAAAAAAAAACCACATAGGTGCTTAAATATTAGCATATATATTAAGGTTTAATGCCTCTAAGTTAAGTACAAGAGAAAGTTGATACAATGCATCAATGTCACCGGAAATCCATACTGCAGTTATGCATAACACTTACAATATTGTAGTTGAAAAAACAGTTATCAACTGCGGGGCATATTGGAACATCAGGGGTAGGGTCAAGTGAAAATGTAACATTACTTTTACTTTTTTGTCATTGAAGTGAGTGTCCTTCATTGAAATATAATTGAAGCATTTCATTGTTTATGACCAATCTCCATTCTAAGGTAGGTTGACCATACACACAGTCAACTAATTATTGATCATAAACAGTTATGGAAATGAGTAATATTGCCAATCATTAGTCTTAGTATGTATACAGTGCTTTCATTAAGGCATAATTATAAGATTTGGGAATTCCACATACATTTTTCAAGATGTTTTTCAGAATATTTGAATTTTATTATTTGTCAATAAAACCACAAAACAGACAATTTAGGATTTGCATGCAATAGCATGTAATTTTTCCTCCCCCCTGTTAAAGTCAACATTGGACACCTTGGCAGCAATCTACTTTTAAAACAATGAGATAAGGGTTAAATTGCTGAAGGCATGAGTTTTCTCTTTTGCTCAAAATGATATTAACTTTTAGTGGCATCCTAATTATATCATACTTTGACAAATGTTAAAATGTAGTCTAATATATTTACAAAGTACACCGCCTTCGAAATATAATATCAGCTAAACAGTTAAATTTCTTTGAAAATGTTGTATAATTTCAAACTTAATTTCGAACATAAACTGAACCCTACATGTTAATTTATTGTAATTCTTTCCTTCCTTTTTTATAATGAAAATAACAAACTACTCATGTTTTAAAATTATATTATAATGAGCGCCCTTGTGTCAATGATGCATAACAATATGCAGAACGCAAGCAAAATGCCTGTAGGGAATCTAATGACACATTTAAAAGTGTCAAGGACGAAATAATTTTGTACGAAAGACCCGATTCGTAAACCATTCTTCTTCACAGAGTTGTCGTTCTTTACACTCTCTTTATAGGTAGAGAGTGTTCATTAAAAAATCATATTTCAATGAAAACCAGTTTTATCTCAGTTTGTTCTTTTACTCATTATTTCGAACAAATAAACATCTTAAATCGCCTATAATTGACTATTTGTAAGTGAGTGTAAAGAATGGCTCTCTGCAAAGGAGATTGATCTACGTATTCGCTAGTCACGTGATCAACTGTTTTAGCTTAGAAACAGTTCATATTTAAGATATACATAGATACACACTATTAAATGAATTCTTCACAAACCAAGACATCTCTTTGAACATGAAATAACATTCAGTAAGTTAAAATTGATATTAAAAGGAGAATTATACGTGATTTTTATCTCGATAACAGTCTGCAGCAAGACTAACAGGGACTCTTTTGTCTTAGTAAACAAGACAAAAAAACATAAATGCAAGTCAAAATAAAGAAACTGCAAATACTTGAAACATCAGATTATTTATTTCATTTTAGATGTGTCATAACTTAGTGTTTTTAAACAAACACAATTGTTATATGTTCAAGACATTTAAATTTGTTTTTTTCTAATTATAACTCGTCCTCCCATGTCATTTCCGAAAAAGCTATTCAAAATTTTAGTAGCGGGCTTCTGCCCAGCGACTAATGACACAAGCTTTGAAAGGAGAGCGGGAAGTTTATTCTCCTTCCAGTTTTTAAGATTTAGCAGAGGTAGCGAATTGGGAAGTTATTAGAGTTTCTTGTTCGAACATGCCAATGGGATTTACTACCCAAGTCTTAACGGCTAAAATGATCTATAGCCTTTGTACTCGAGAGTTATCTCCCTTCTAAAATTCCATTCTTTAAATAGTCGATTGTGTAAGCGAATTAAAGAAAGTATCAAAATTGAGTATTTATGAAATTAAAAGAAAAAGTTCACATGTATAGTCAACATATAGCAAGAATACAATGGTGTGAATGAACAACTGTATGGGAAGGAACGTTTTAAGTTTAGAAATACAACAGAAATAAATAGGAAAAAACATCCCCCGAAACTTTTTTCTCAGCTTAGATGAATCGAGTCGTCAGAGCAGTAAACCAAACAATTAAAAAAGCGTAGCCTTGGAAGTTTGGGAAAAGTGCACTTCGTGAACCATCCTATAAAAAAAGCGTAGCCTAGAAAAACTAAATGTGTCTAAAGTTTTGTAAGAACGGTAGAAGACATACGTATTTTGTTTTTCTTTACAATAATAATTTTGGTTGCTCCCTTTTCAATTACGTCACCCCATGGTATAAAATTGAAACAAAACCCATACTGACTCCGCGCTTCTGCGTGGCGTCAATAACGCTGACTTAAAAAAGTATTCCCTAATGCCTTTTTTTTTACATAGAAAAAAGGAGATGAGCGTTGGCATTTATTTGCGACATTCTTATTCCATCATGTGACCTCATTATATTTTCTGAAAGATCATTATATAAACCTGAAATTTGTATGTTTTTCTTGGATGTTTGTGTAGCCACCAGGCAACATCAGAAAGGGTGTTAAATACCAAAACTTTAAACCCTTTCCCACCTGTAGATGCATTTTGACGCATCTGCAGCAGACCGTATTTGAAAACATTGTGGCAAAAGGAGAAATTGCTCAAAACTTCAGTAATTATTCCTACAATTATAGAGATTTTTCCATATTTGTTAGCAGATATTTTCAAAATCGTCTGCTGCAGGATTGTTGTATGTGGGAAAGGGTTAAAGTGCTTGTCTAATTTCAAGATAATTGGAACACTCTGCAAAGGTGTTCATATTATTTTGATAGGCATGTAGAAAGAGCATATTCTCAGGTGAGAGTTCCAGGGCCTAATGCTATATTATTATTTTTGCCATAATGATGTCTAAAGGAGCAGTGCAATTTCTCCTCACAATTTTTTTAAAATGCATTTGCAGCAGAAGCATTTAAAGTAAGGATGGCAACGTATACCAAAATTAGTAGTCCATAGTGCTTCATCAACAATAGCCTTTTGAATGTCTTAAAATTGAAGCAACGTTTACATCCATTCTTCATGAAATTTTTCTTTATATAAAAAATTAGTAAAGTTTGCATTTGGGCATTAAATATTGCAGTTTTATCAGAACATTACACAAAGTTATTCAAATATACACAGGAGGTCAAACCTACCAGCAAAAACAGTTCAGATATTGATCAATTTGATTGGTTGTTTGAAATAAATACTTGCCCACGGTTCCAGAGTGTTGTGTATCGTTGGAAATGTATGACTTGTAATATTCTTATTTTTTCAATAACAGAATTCTATTCAGATCTCCTAGAAAGCCTGTTTCCATAGACAACAAGAGAAAGTTGATGCAACGCATCAATGTCGCCGGAAATCCATACTGCAGTGATGCATAACACTTAGATTATAGTAGTTGAAAAAACAGTTATCAGCTGAAAATATTATGGCAAAAATATGGAAATTCTCAGTCAATGAAAGCATCATTTTTTAATAGAGTTGAAAACATTGTGGCAAAGGAGAATTTTCTCATCAAAAGTTTTCTGCTAAATAGGAATTAAAATGCATCTACAAGTAGGAAAGAGTTAAATTTTAGATTCGGGTTAAATATATTCCTTAAATTAAACAGCTATGGATTTATTATTTATATGGCTCATTTACTCAAAATGTAAGCTGAAATGTAAAAGTGGATAAATATAATGTCAAAGGTTTTTAGATATCATTAATACAGGAAACATCTGAACAACAATATATATACATGTATATATTGCATTGCAAAAATGTAGGTAATTGAATTTTTTTGCATATAGTTTTTTCATTCAACCTCCATTTTCCTCCAGCATTGAGCCCACAGAAAAAACTGACAAGCCATTACACACTGCACAGTCTAGAAATACCAAAAAAACAACAACATTATCAACTATAATCTCAACAAAAATAACTTCTTTGCCTGTATCAACAATCACTAGTACAGTTTTGCCAACTCTGAAGTCTGAAGTGATACAAACAACCATAGCACCAAATCAATATGATTACACATGTAAGTATACACTAAGTGTTTTGATCATTTTATATTTGGAGTGCATAACTTCATATGACATTCATAGATTTTTCCAATGAAACAATTGAGTATATATATTTACCTATGAAAAGGGTTAAAATGGCAAATTTCTAAAACTTTTTTTGGTCTGAAAGAGCTTGTCTTATTTCGAGATAAATTATGGAAATATTTTTTGAATAACCCTCTTCTGAGATTTTTCAAGCAATATTGATTGGTTAAAAACAAGGCTGCCAGACTTCATCAAAAAGGGGATAAATTGACAAAATTTTGGAATTCTTCTTCTCTGAAAGTGCTTGTCTGATTCCAACTAAGTTTATGGAAATGTTCCTCAGATGATTGTTTGGTTTTGTTGAAAATCATAGATTTATGGCGGTATCAGAAATGGAGTAAAGTGGCAAAACTTTCAAAGTCCACGTCTAATTTCAAGATAATTTTGAAGAAACGTTCCTAAGGAGACCCTTTGCATAGTCTGTTAAAATTATTTTGATAGGTTAAAAAACCAACCCATGGCTTCTAAGGACTAAGACATGATGCACTTATAGTGCAGATTCACTTTACATGAGAAAGTGTTAAGTTGAATTGAGAAGAATAATTCAATTCCCTCTTAATGGGTACATTCTCAGGTGATCAATCCAGGATTTCATGACCCTCTTGTTTGAGTTGTTACTGGAACCTTAACTGTTCTCATCATGCAATTTTTTACATATTATCCAATATTTCAACTAAATTTTTGTATACAGATATCTTGTTTAATTGCAATGTGTGAATAATAACCAAATAATCAGTGTATGGGGGTAATAAATCAAATTTAGTAATACATGTACATGTACATAAGGAATAATCCGCAGTGACAGAGTGCTAAGGGCGAGAGATCTGGGACCAGGCATCACAAGTTTAATTACCAATCAGGAAGGACATGGTGGAATATCATGAATAAGTGTTGCTGTAATAGATGAATTCGTCTGCTGCAGATTTGCTGTATGTGGGAAAGGGATAAGCAAAACATGTGTTCCTTGGAACACTCTTGTATTTGTTAGCTCACCTGAGCAAGGTGAGTTATTGTGATCGCCTTTTGTCCGGTGTCCATAGCGCTCCTTCTCCTCTGAAACCAGAGGGTCAATTGGGATGAAATTTCACAGAAAGCATCTTCTCAATGAACTCACCAGAATTCTTTCAATTTTTTGGGATACATGCAGAATTCTGGTTTCCATGGCAACAAAACAAACAAATTCTTCTTCTCCCAAACTGGTTGGCCGATTTTCAAATATTTTTGTAGAAATGTTCCTTGGGAGACCCTCTATCAGTTTACTGATGTTGATTGGTAAAAAGATATGGCCACCAGGGGACGGGGCATTTTGCCTTATATAGCTATAGTAAAACTTAAAAATCTTCTCCTCCGAAAGTGTAAGGCCGATTTTCAAATTATTTTGTAGAAATGTTACTTTGGTGATCAGATTCCTTAGTAAAAAAACAAGGCCACCAGGGGGCGGGGCTGTTTGGAGATTTAATTTTTGCCTAATGGCAGTGGGGTGATTCTAGCCATCTTGGGCCTCTTGTTAAATTGTGTAAAAATGTTTCTTAGATGACCCTCTTTTAGATTTCTTCAAGCCATGTTGAGTTGTCAAAAAACATGGCCACTAGGGGGCGGGCTGTTTTGCCTTATATGGCTATAAGGAAAGCTTGACAAATGTTGTAGAAATGTTTCTTGGATGACCCTCTTTGAAATTTCTTCCAGCCATGGTTATTGGTAAAAAAACTTGGCCGCCAGGAGGCAGGGCTGTTTTGACTTATATAGCTAAAGTGAAAAATAATAAAATCAGGTGAGCGATCCAGGGCCATCATGGGCCTCTTGTTTATATATTTTCAGTGATCCCAACTATAGTATTGGCTGTGATACTGCTACTAGTACTGCTAGTACTTATCAGTAAGTCTACGTTTATCTCAATATTGTAGCCTAGATAGGGAGAAGTAAAAAGTGTGTTTCTCCAACAATATATCTCTTATTTCTACACCACTTACTTTTAAGACTTTGGTTGTGGGTACTCAAACGAGTAAGTAGTCAATCTTATTTCATCTCAATGTAGTGGCCAAGAGGGGTGAGGAATAAAAAATCTCTTTGTCCCACAATATATCTCTTAACCCTTTCCCTCGTATAGACACTTTCTGACGCCTCTGCAGCAGACAGCTTTTTTGAAAACATGGTGACAAAAGAAGAAATTGCACAAGCAATATCTGTTTTTATCAACATGTTTTCAACTCGATTCAATTATTGTACTTTCATTTATAGGGAGTTTCCTCATTATTTCGGGTATGTTTTTAAAGTTGTCTGCTGCAGAGTTGTTGTATGTGGGAAAGGGTTAACCCCTTTCCCACTTGTAGAGTGCATATTAACTTATTTGCAGCAGACAACCTTTAAAAAAAGTTAAATGAGAAATTGCTCATAATGAGAAATTTTCATTTTGCTACAATGTATTCTACTCCATTTAATGATTATATCATCATTTATAGAGGTTCTCCATTTTTTTGGCAAAATGTTTTTAAAGTTGTCTGCTGTTGATGTGTTGTATGTGGGAAAGATATAACTAAACTGTCAAGCCCTGATAGCTCAGTTCGTAACAACACAGGCTATCATGTTTCATTTGTCTTCCATAAATAGGCTAAATAGTATATGTTTGAAGGTAGCCAGTTTCCTGGGAAGACATGTGTGTTGAGTACTGGTGAGAGAAATCCAGGTGAAGTATATTAGGTGAACTGGCCGCCCTGATATAACTGAATACTATTGGAAACTCTGTCAGTGGACCTTCCTTTATAGCTCACCTCTTGTCCTGGAGACAAACACTCTACCACGTTGCTATAAAAGCTAGTTCTATAGCAAGGCAGTATACTAGTATCCCCTTATACAAACAATGTCTATCTATAGGACAGAACACTCTACCATGTTGCTATAAAACTAGCTCTATAGCAAGGCATTTTAAGCATCTCCTTATAGTCAAGTCAAGTCAAGTCGATATATCTATTGATAATAAAGGCCTTCGGCCCAAAATATTTTGTTATACATTCATATTACATGTTGTGTTCTCTATTTCGTTATATGAATATTCAAATTTATATAAAGGACATGATATACAAAAATACAAATATTCTTTAGAGTCGTCTCGGAATCAGAGCTAATAATAAAATAAAAGTCGTCTAAAGATGTTCCCTTTTAATACCAACTTGAAAGAAATTGCTCACACACAAGAGAACATTTTAGACAATGGAAGAAAGTATGATATTCACAGTCAATTACCTCTCTGTTGGTAATTGACTGACAATACATGTATACGCATATTCCCCTTTCTATAGGAATATTGGTATGTCTACCAATTTCAATACCCAACCTATGGTTAAAACATCTAAATTTAGAAAAAGTTCTTTTAAATTTATATGGTAGATCTAATACTAAGTATTTTTCAACATGAAGCAATGATTTAAAATTCTTATCGTGGTGACATTGACTAGATAAATTAATATCACTATGCCAATCCTGCGAAAATTAATCTCTGCTTAAATAAATTGACAAAATATGGAACATATCCAATCTCTTGTGATATCCAAGCAAATCTAAATCCATATATAAATAGTAATTCTTTGACTTTTGACGCCCAATTCATTCTGCCACTGTCTTCATGACGTTTCAACGCATTGCTTAGGATATGATGAGTCGGACATATATAAAAGCTTACACCAATATTTTATACAGTTAGTCATATATGAAATACAAATAGGTAACCTTCCACATTCGCCTAACAGAATTATTGGTCGTCCGATTTACACCTAGGACTCTTTTACAAAAATCAAGGTGAACAGTTTCTATACTACTAGAATAACATGAAGAGTAACATAGTATTGGTTTTATTATTGAATAAAATAGTTTAAAATACTCATTAGTTGGAAAATATCCAAATAGTTTTTCATACTGTTTGATAGTTAAAATAGCTTTGCGGGCTTGAATGGCAAGTTTTTTATGGGTAGATGACCAAGACAATACCGTGGCACAGAGGTGAGATGTGTACGTTTTTATTTATCTCGTGCGCACAAGTTACTAAGTTGTGCGCACGAGATACTAAGTCGTGCGCACGAGATACTAAGTCGTGCGCACGAGATACTAAGTCGTGCGCACGAGATACTAAGTCGTGCGCACAAGATACTATGTTGTGCGCACGAGTTACTAAGTCGTGCGCACAACTTAGTATGTCGTGTGCACGAGATAAATAAAAACATACACATGTCACCTCTATGCCACCGTACTGTAGCACAGAGGTGACATGTGTATGTTTTTATTTTTATTTTACTAAGTCGTGCGCACGAGATACTGTGCACGACGAGATACTTAAGTCGTGTGCATGAGATACTATGTCGTGGGCACGAGTTACTTAGTCGTGCGCGCGAGTTACTAAGGCGTGCGCACGAGTTACTAAGTCGTGCGCACGAGATACTATGTCGTGCGCATGAGTTATTAAGTCGTGCACACGAGATACTATGTCGTGCGCACGACTTAGTAAAATAAAAATAAAAACACGAAACACGCTGTTCCTTAAATTACCACCATTTCTAAACACAATAATCTCAGTTTTATTTAAATTAACTTCTATTCCAGTGTCATATACAAACACTGTCTATCTATAGGACAGCACACTCTACCACTCTGGAAGCTGTAATCCTAACTTGATCATGTTGAAATTTTGTCAGAATCGGTATTTTGATGATATCTAGGCTAAGTTTGAATATAGGTTATGCCCAGTGAATGCCTACATTACTAAGCCAAATTGAAGGAAAATCTTGTTCTGGAAGCTACAATTTTAGCTTGAGCATGTTGAAACTTTGTCAGAATGTTTGTCTTGATGATATCTAGGGTAAGTTCGATTATGGGTCATGTCTGGTCAAAAACTAGGCCATTAGGCCAAATTTAAGGAAAATCTGGTTAACACTCTGGAAGCTACAATTTTAGCTTGAGCATGTTGAAACTTTGTCAAAATGTTTGTCTTGATGATATCTAGGGTAAGTAAGATTATGGGTCATGTCTGGTCAAAAACTAGGCCATTAGGCCAAATTTAAGGAAAATCTGGTTAACACTCTGGAAGCCACACTTTTGGCTTGAGCATGTTGAAACTTTGTCAGAATATTTGTCTTGGTTATATCTAGGCTAACTTTGAATATGGGTTTGGTCAGGTCAAAAACTAGGTCACTAGGCCATATTGTAGAAACATCTTGTTAACACTATAGAGATTGCATTTTTGACTTTAGCAGCTTGAAATTTTGTTAGAAAGTTTGTCTTGATGATATTGCCATTGGCACTTAAAAAGCCCATTCTCAGGTGAGCGATCTAGGGCCTGATGGCTCTCTTGTTTCACTTGAGCATAGCTAAACTTTGTAAGAACTATTGTCTTGATGATATATATAAATTATTATTAGCGTTGCCCTGATGAGTATAATAAACGAAACCGGTTGGCACATTTAAAACCAATGTAGTGTCTTTTGTCTTTTTAGCTCACCTAAGCACGAAGTGCAAGGTGAGCTTTTGTGATCACTTACCGTCTGGCGTCTGTTGTCGTCGCGTCATTGTCGTTGTTGTCTGTTAACAATTTCCTACAAATGACTTCTCCTACTAAACCAATGGACAGATTTCAAAATAACTTCACAGGAATGGTCCTTAGGTGGTCCTCTTTCAAAGCTGTTCAAAGAATTTAATTCCAAGTAGAACTTTGGTTGCTGCGGCATCAGAAAATTGCCAAATTTAAAAAAATCTTCTTGTCCAAAAGTACTGGCCCGATTTGAAAATTAATTTGCACAAATGTTCCTTGGGGTACCCTCTACCAAGATTGTTCAAATATTTCTGATCCGTTGAAAAACATGGCCGCCAGGGGGCGGACCTTTAATATTTTCCTTATATGTGCATTGTTAAAACTTTAAAAATCTTCTTGTCCAAAAGTACTGGCTTGATTTGAAAATTATTTTGCACAAATGTTCCTTGGGGCACCCTTTACCAAGATTGTTCAAATATTTCCAATCCGTTGAAAAACATGGCCGGCAGGGGGCGAAGCTTGTTTTCCTTATATGTGCATTGTTAAAACTTTAAAAATCTTCTTGTCCAAAAGTACTGGCCCGATTTGAAAATTATTTTGCACAAATGTTCCTTGGGGCACCTTTTACCAAGATTTTTCAAATATTTCCCATCCGTTGAAAAAATGACCGCCAGGGGGCGGAGCTTGTTTTCCTTATATATGTGTGCATTGTTAAAACTTTAAAAATCTTCTTGTCCAAAAGTTTTAGCCCGATTTGAAAATTATTTTGCACAAATGTTCCTTGGGGCACCCTTTACCAAGATTGTTCAAATATTTCGATCCGTTGAAAAACATGGCCGTCAGGGGGCGGAGCTTGTTTTCCTTATATGTGCATTGTTAAAACTTTAAAAATCTTCTTGTCCAAAAGTACTGGCCTGATTTGAAAATTATTTTGCACAAATGTTCCTTGGGGCACCCTTTACCAAGATTGTTCAAATATTTGCGATCCGTTGAAAAACATGGCCGCCAGGGGACGGAGCTTGTTTTCCTTATATGTGCATTGTTAAAACTTTAAAAATCTTCTTGTCCAAAAGTACTGGCCTGATTTGAAAATTATTTTGCACAAATGTTCCTTGGGGCACCCTTTACCAAGATTGTTCAAATATTTGCGATCCGTTGAAAAACATGGCCGCCAGGGGACGGAGCTTGTTTTCCTTATATGTGCATTGTTAAAACTTTACCAAGATTGTTCAAATATTTCTGATCCGTTCAGATAAGAAACATATCAGCCTATGCCTCAGTATAGTCTAATCAGAGTCTTGCCTGTTTGCCATTAAGCCTCTAGAGAATAATTATAAACAAAACAACAATTTGATAGTATCAAATTCGATAATTATTGACAAAAATTTTGTCTTTTGCATTGTTTCACCCATGAAACATTTAAGATGCTTTTCTTTTTATTTGTGAATTGTCTTTTGCATGGTTTCATCCATGAAACATTTAAGATGCTTTTCTTTTATTTGTGAAATACACAAAGAAGTGTTTATTTTCAATAAAAGTTAAAAAAAAGAAATTAAGTTTGTTTAAATCTTGACATATTTTTTATTAAACTAAAAAATGAAATAAATAGAAATTCAGGAGGTAATAAATTCTTCATAACTTAGAACTTCATAACACTTTTCCAAATCGATAGCAATGGAGCACTGCTGAGCCTCTATTTTTGTCTCAAATGTGTTATTGTGCTTGACATAACCAATCACAAAAAATAAATCAGGTAAGCGATCCAGGGCCATCTTGTTTACTATATTCTTTGTTCTTGTTCCGGTATATTTCTTCGTTTTAAATTATATATATATATTAGGGCTACGGAAGACAGCCGGTTCGAACCGATTTTTAAATCGCCAGACCGGTTTCAATCCTAAAACTTGTAAAAAAATCGGTCCGATATTTATAAAATCTCATGAATACCTACGCTATATGTCACTGTGTAAACAAGAAACCAATAAAATCCTAGCCAGTCAACACGGTCTTTGTTTCTAAAACGTAGGATACCCTTCGAGTGAGTCACTTATCGTGACGTAAACACAATAAGCTGTTCGATAATCGTCCATGAGGGTGTGACAATCGTTTTTTTTGGTAATTACTCCCTTCAGTTTAAAAAGTCAAATGACCAGATTGCCAACATGGCATGTTGACAAAGAGAACCGGATTGGGCAATCGGTTCATAATGACTCAAACAGTCGGGTTGGCGAAGTGAGTATGTTAGATGACAGGCGTCCGAATTTCCATTACAGAAAAAAATGCAAAAAACCACACAATATCTCGTTAAAATTCTCAAAAAGTCCCTCTATATTGTTTTTTTCGCTATGATAAAAATGATCGTTATGGTAATTTCTGGAATCCCGCACGGGTTACTTTAAATAGCCTCTCTATATAGTATAATAATGACAAGGTGTGCAATGGCATTTTACCCCCTTGCTCGATTTGGGCAATTATTTCCGCCGAAAAACGTCTTAACCGACCTAGTCTCAGGGAGAGACAGGTTCATAAATGATTTTTCTCATGATCCACCACATCAATTTGCCAACCGATCACAATGCCGGCGTTCATTTATTTTGGAAATTTGCAGATGGCCAAATCGAGCAAGGGGGTAAAATGCTGTTGCACACCTTGTCATTATTATTATCATTTCATATGGACAATATAAAGAGACTTTTTGAGTATTTTAACTTTTTTTCTGTAATTGAAATTTGGACAGCTGTAGTTTGATATATTTTATTATGGTAATTCCAAAACAACAAAGACATTTTTTTTTATAACTGTACAAACAAAGCAGTAAATAAGATCTTGTAAATGTATCTTCTGTGCGGCACCAATCAATTTCCAAACAATTATTTCCCCCGGAACGATTGGGATTTCAGAATTTCCAAAGCCCTGATATATATATATATATATATATAGTATTAAAGAAATACATATAAATATTTATATATCTAGACCAAGTTCGAATATGGGTCATGTCAGATCAAAAACAAGGTCACTAGGTCGATAGAAGGGGAATCCTTTTAACACTAATATAATCTTATCTGACAGTAAAATGAGTTATTGTGATTGACTATATGGTTATCATAACTCCGGTGTGCCTGACATGGCATATATGTTAATATGTATTTGTCACATTCTGTTACCATTCTATCTTGTGTTTAACCCTTTATCACATACAACAAATTTGCAGCAGACACCTTAAAACATGTATAGGCATAAATAGATAATTATACCCCCAGATACGTAGTATATGGGAGCTATATAGGAGTCATGCTTGACGGTCGGTCGGTTTGTTTGTCGGTCGGTCGGTCTGTTGGTCTGGGCATTTCTTGTGAACACTATTTCTCAGCAACCCTTGGTCAGAATTCAATATAACTTCACAAGAATGATTGATACCAAGCCTAGTTGTGCATATTTTCAGCGTATTGCACTGGAATTATTTTTAAATGAGTTATGGCCCCTTGAATTTCTCATACACAGTTGGTATATAGACATTTCTTGTGAACACTATTTCTCAGCAACCCTTGGTCAGAATTCAATATAACTTCACAAGAATGATTGATACCAAGCCTAGTTGTGCATATTGTCGGTGTGTTGCACTGGAATTATTTTTAAATGAGTTATGGCCCCTTGAATTTCTCATACACAGTTGGTCTGTAGACATTTCTTGTGAACACTATTTCTCAGCAACCCTTGGTCAGAATGCAATATAACTTCACAAGAATGATTGATACCTAGCCTAGTTGTGCATATTGTCGGTGTGTTGCACTGGATTTTTTTTTAAATGAGTTATGGCCCCTTGAATTTCTAATACATATGTATATTGTCAGGCACCAGCTGGGGGTATTCATCACCTTCAGTGATATTTCTAGTTTCTATTGAATGTATCATAATTGAGTTGCAGCAAAAGGAGAAATTGCTCATTATGAGCAATTTGTTCATTTGCCACAATATTTTCTTAAGTCATCAGAGGCATAAGAAAGTGTCAATATGTGAGAAAGGGTTAAAATAAATATTTTCTTGTGTTTTATTGCAATTCTTATTTTCTCATATCATTCAGATTTTTGATTATCCTATTTTCTTCCCATTTTGATAGTTTCATGCATAGTGTGGCGATTTCATAAGCGGAAGAGAGCAGGTCAAGAATCAACTAAAAAGGGTAATTAAGTTTATCAAACTTATTAGTCCCCCACGGGGTATCAAATTTTGTCCAACAAGTCATGAAGCCAAATCATGTCAATGTGACCTTGAACCTGCTTTGAGAAAAAGCTTGTCAAACACTACAATACCTTGATAAAGTGAACTTGTTGTACATAATATACATCTAGTGAGTAGGAAGTGTTGTGTTCCAATATTAGGTCACTTTGACATTGATTGACCCCATCTTTGGTGGGGGACAATGGATTGTCTTTGACTTTTTAGCTCACCTGTGCACGAAGTGCAAGATGAGCTATTGTGATCATATTTTGTCCGGCATCCATCCGTCGTGTGTTGTGTGTCGTGCGTCGTCAACATATGCCCTTGCACTCTACAGGCTACATTTTGCATTCTATCTTCATGAAAGTTTATCAGAACATTCATCTCCATCAAATCTTGGACAAGTTCGAAACAGGCCCATATGAGGTCAAAAACTAGGTCACTACGTCAAATTGAAGGAAAGTCTTGTTAAAACTCTGGAGGCCACATTTTCAACTTGAGCATGTTGAAACTTTATCAGAATGGTTATCTTGATGATATGTAGGTCAAGTCTGAATATGGGTCATGTCCAGGGCCGCAAATGTTGCTCCAGCAGTTTAAATTTTGTCATAATGTTTGACTTAAAGATATCTAGGTCAAGTTTGAATTTGGCATGTTGAAACTTTATCTGATTGTTTGTCTTGATGATATGTAGATCAAGTTCGAACATGGGTCATGTTGGGTCAAAAAGTAGGTCACTAGGTCAAATTAAAGGAAAATCTTGTTAACTCTGTAGAAGCCGCTTTTTTGGCTACAGCAGCTTGAAATATGGTCAGAATGTTTAACTAAATGATATCTAGGCCAAGTTCGAATATGGGTCATGGCTAGTTAAAGACTAGGTCACTAGGCCAAGGGAAAGCTTGTAAACACTCTGGATACTGCATTTTTAACTCGAGCATGATGAAACTTTATCAGAATGTTTGTCTTGATGATATGTGAGTCAAGTTCGAACATGGGTCACATTCGGTCAGAAAATAGGTCACTAGGCCAAATTGAAGGAAAACTTTTTAACTCTGTAGAAGCAGCATCTTTTGCTACAGCAGCTTAACATTTGATGAGAATGTTTATCTAAATTATATCTAAGCCAAGTTTAAATATGGGTCATGTAGGGTCAAAAACTAGGTCACTAGGCCAAATTGAAGGAAAATCTTGTTAATATTTTTGATGCCACATTTTTTGCTTCAGCAGCTTGAAAGTTTGTCTGAATTATATCTAGGTCAAGTTCGAATATGGGTCATATTGGGTCAGAAACTAGGTCAACAAGATGTGTTTGTGAAACACTGATGCCCCCAAATGGCAACATCTAGGTCAAAGGTCAAGGTTGCAAGGTGAACAATTTTGATACTGACAGAAAGGTCATGTCACAAGGTATACACATGTGAAATATGGTAGCCGTACCTGTTATGGTTCAAAAGTAGTGGTCAAGGTTAAAGTTTTTTTCGAGAATGGCAACATCTAGGTCAAAGGTCAAGGTTGCAAGGTGGAACATTTTGGTACTGACAGAAAGGTCATGTCACAAGGTATACACATGTGAAATATGGTAGCCTTACCTGTTATGGTTCAAAAGTAGTTGTCAAGGTTAAAGGTTTTTTTGAGAATGGCAACATCTAGGTCAAAGGTCAAGGTCGCAAGGTCAAAATGTTGGTATTAGCAAGGTCATATCATAAGGAATACTCATGTGAAATATGGTAGCCGTACCTGTTATGGTTCAAAAGTAGTGGTCAAGGTTAAAGTTTTTTTCGAGAATGGCAACATCTAGGTCAAAGGTCAAGGTTGCAAGGTGAACAATTTTGGTACTGACAGAAAGGTCATGTCACAAGGTATACACATGTGAAATATGGTAGCCTTACCTGTTATGGTTTAAAAGTAGTTGTCAAGGTTAAAGTTTTTTTTGAGAATGGCAACATCTAGGTCAAAGGTCAAGGTCGTAAGGTCAAAATGTTGGTATTAGCAAGGTCATATAATAAGGAATACTCATGTGAAATATGGTAGCCGTACCTGTTATGGTTCAAAAGTAATGGCCAAGGTTAAAGTTTTCTTCGAGAATGGCAACATCTAGGTCAAAGGTCAAGGTTGAAAGGTCAACAATTTTGGTACTGACAGAAAGGTCATGTCACAAGGAATACACATGTGAAATATGGTAGCTGTTCCTGTTATGGTTCAAAAGTAATGGCCAAGGTTAAAGGTTTTTTTGAGAATGGCAACATCTAGGTCAAAGGTCAAGGTCGCAAGGTCAAAAATGTTGGTACTGACAGAAAAGTCATGTTACAAGGAATACACATGTGAAATATAGTAGCCGTACCTGTTATGGTTCAAAAGTAATGGCCAAGGTTAAAGTTTTTTTCGAGAATGGCAACATCTAGGTCAAAGGTCAAGGTTGCAAGGTCAAAAATTTTGGTACTGACAGGAAGGTCATGTCACAAGGAATACACATGTGAAATATGGTAGCCGTACCTGTTATGCTTCAAAAGTAATGGCCAAGGTTAAAGTTTTTTCGAGAATGGCAACATCTAGGTCAAAGGTCAAGGTCGCAAGGTCAAAAATGTTGGTACTGACAGAAAGGTCATGTCACAAGGAATACACATGTGAAATATAGTAGCCGTACCTGTTATAGTTCAAAAGTAATGGCCAAGGTTAAAGTTTTTTTCGAGAATGGCAAGGTCAAAGGTCAAGGTCGCAAGGTCAAAAATGTTGGTACTGACAGGAAGGTCATGTCACAAGGAATACACATGTGAAATATGGTAGCCGTACCTGTTATGCTTCAAAAGTAATGGCCAAGGTTAAAGTTTTTTTCGAGAATGGCAACATCTAGGTCAAAGGTCAAGGTCGCAAGGTCAAACATTTTGGTACTGACAGAAAGGTCATGTCACAAGGTATACACATGTGAAATATGGTAGCCGTACCTGTTATGGTTCAAAAGTAATGGCCAAGGTTAAAGTTTTTTTCGAGAATGGCAACATCTAGGTCAAAGGTCAAGGTCGCAAGGTGAAACATTTTGGTACTGACAGAAATGTCATGTCACAAGGTATACACATGTGAAATATGGTAGCCGTACCTGTTATGGTTCAAAAGAAGTGGTCAAGGTTAAAGTTTTTTTCGTGCAGACAGACAGACAGACAGACGTGCAGACGTGCAGACAGGCCAAAAACTAGATGCCCACCGAATCGGTGATTCCGGGGACATAATAAAGGAAAATATTGTTCTTACTCTTAAGGCTTCATTTTTACTTTGAGCAAGTTAAAAATGTGTCAGAATGTTGTCTTGATGATATCTAGTCCATGTTGGAATATGGGTCATATCAGGGAAAACAAGATGTGTTTGTGAAACACTGATGCCCCCCAATGGCAACATCTAGGTCAAAGGTCAAGGTCGCCAGGTCAAAAATGTTGGTACTGACAGAAAAGTCATGTCACAAGGAATACACATGTGAAATATGGTAGCCGTACCTGTTATGGTTCAAAAGTAGTGGTCAAGGTTAAAGGTTTTTTTTCGAGAATGGCAACATCTAGGTCAAAGGTCAAGGTCGCAAGGTAAACAATTTTGGTACTGACAGAAAGGTCATGTCACAAGGTATACACATGTGAAATATGGTAGCCTTACCTGTTATGGTTCAAAAGTAGTGGGGAAGGTTAAAAAAAATATTGAGAATGGCAACATCTAGGTCAAAGGTCAAGGTTGCAAGGTGAACAATGTTGGTACTGACAGAAAGGTCATGTCACAAGGAATACACATGTGAAATATGGTAGCCGTATCTGTTATGGTTCAAAAGTAATGGCCAAGGTTAAAGTTGTTTTCGAGAATGGCAACATCTAGGTCAAAGGTCAAGGTCGCAAGGTCAAAAATGTTGGTACTGACAGAAAGGTCATGTCACAAGGAATACACATGTGAAATATGGTAGCCGTACCTGTTATGGTTCAAAAGTAATGGCCAAGGTTAAAGTTTTTTTCGAGAATGGCAACATCTAGGTCAAAGGTGGTCAAGGTCGCAAGGTCAAAAATGTTGGTACTGACAGAAAGGTCATGTCACAAGGAATACACATGTGAAATATGGTAGCCGTACCTGTTATGGTTCAAAAGTAATGGCCAAGGTTAAAGTTTTTTTCGAGAATGGCAACATCTAGGTCAAAGGTCAAGGTCGCAAGGTCAAACATTTTGGTACTGACAGAAAGGTAATATCACAAGGAATACACATGTGAAATATAGTAGCCGTACCTGTTATGGTTCAAAAGTAGTGGTCAAGGTTAAAGTTTTTTTCGAGCAGACAGGCCAAAAACTACGTCTAGGTCAAAGGTCAAGGTCGCAATGTCAAAAATGTTGGTACTGACAGAAAGGTCATGTCACAAGGAATACACATGTGAAATATGGTAGCCGTACCTGTTATGGTTCAAAAGTAATGGCCAAGGTTAAAGTTTTTTTCGAGAAAGGCAACATCTAGGTCAAAGGTCAAGGTCGCAAGGTCAAACATTTTGGTACTGACAGAAAGGTAATGTCACAAGGAATACACATGTGAAATAAAAGCCGTACCTGTTATGGTTCAAAAGTAGTGGTCAAGGTTAAAGTTTTTTTCGAGCAGACAGGCGAAAAACTACATCTAGGTCAAAGGTCAAGGTCAAAAATTTTGGTACTGACAGAAAGGTCATGTCACAAGGAATACACATGTGAAATATGGTAGCCGTACCTGTTATGGTTCAAAAGTAGTGGTCAAGGTTAATTTTTTTTTTAGAATGGCAACATCTAGGTCAAAGGTCAAGGTCGCAAGGTCAAAAATGTTGGTATTGACAGAAAGGTCATGTCACAAGGAATACACATGTGAAATATGGTAGCCGTACCTGTTATGGTTCAAAAGTAGTGGTCAAGGTTAAAGTGTTTTTTTCGAGAATGGCAACATCTAGGTCTAAGGTCAAGGTCGCAAGGTAAACAATTTTGGTACTGACAGAAAGGTCATGTCACAAGGTATACACATGTGAAATATGGTAGCCTTACCTGTTATGGTTCAAAAGTAGTGGGGAAGGTTAAAAAAAATATTGAGAATGGCAACATTTAGGTCAAAGGTCAAGGTTGCAAGGTGAACAATGTTGGTACTGACAGAAAGGTCATGTCACAAGGAATACACATGTGAAATATGGTAGCCGTATCTGTTATGGTTCAAAAGTAATGGCCAAGGTTAAAGTTGTTTTCGAGAATGGCAACATCTAGGTCAAAGGTCAAGGTCGCAAGGTCAAAAATGTTGGTACTGACAGAAAGGTCATGTCACAAGGAATACACATGTGAAATATGGTAGCCGTACCTGTTATGGTTCAAAAGTAATGGCCAAGGTTAAAGGTTTTTTCGAGAATGGCAACATCTAGGTCAAAGGTGGTCAAGGTCGCAAGGTCAAAAATGTTGGTACTGACAGAAAGGTCATGTCACAAGGAATACACATGTGAAATATGGTAGCCGTACCTGTTATGGTTCAAAAGTAATGGCCAAGGTTAAAGTTTTTTTCGAGAATGGCAACATCTAGGTCAAAGGTCAAGGTCGCAAGGTCAAACATTTTGGTACTGACAGAAAGGTAATGTCACAAGGAATACACATGTGAAATATAGTAGCCGTACCTGTTATGGTTCAAAAGTAGTGGTCAAGGTTAAAGTTTTTTTCGAGCAGACAGGCCAAAAACTACATCTAGGTCAAAGGTCAAGGTCGCAAGGTCAAAAATGTTGGTACTGACAGAAAGGTCATGTCACAAGGAATACACATGTGAAATATGGTAGCCGTACCTGTTATGGTTCAAAAGTAATGGCCAAGGTTAAAGTTTTTTTCGAGAAAGGCAACATCTAGGTCAAAGGTCAAGGTCGCAAGGTCAAACATTTTGGTACTGACAGAAAGGTAATGTCACAAGGAATACACATGTGAAATAAAAGCCGTACCTGTTATGGTTCAAAAGTAGTGGTCAAGGTTAAAGTTTTTTTCGAGCAGACCGGCCAAAAACTACATCTAGGTCAAAGGTCAAGGTCAAAGATTTTGGTACTGACAGAAAGGTCATGTCACAAGGAATACACATGTGAAATATGGTAGCCGTACCTGTTATGGTTCAAAAGTAGTGGTCAAGGTTAAAGTTTTTTTTGTGCAGACAGACGTGCAGACCAATAACAATATAGATCACTAGGCCAAATGAAGGAAAAATCTTGTTAACACTGTGGAGGTTGCATTCAGAATAATTATCTTGATGTGTTTTGCATTGCAGTACATTGTAAAATTCAGGTGAGCGAACTAGGGCCATCATGGCCCTCTTGTTTTTTATGCATGTTCTCAAAAAGACCTTTAACCTTGACCACTTCTTTTGAACCATAACAGGTACGGCTACCATATTTCACATGTGTATTCCTTGTGACATGACCTTTCTGTCAATACCAACATTTTTGACCTTGCTACCTTGACCTTTGACCTAGATGTTGCCATTCTAAAAAAAAAATTAACCTTGACCACTACTTTTGAACCATAACAGGTAAGGCTACCATATTTCACATGTGTATACCTTGTGACATGACCTTTCTGTCAGTACCAACATTTTATACCTTGCGACCTTGACCTTTGACCTAGATGTTGCCATTCTCGATAAAAACTTTAACCTTCAACACTACTTTTGAACCATAACAGGTACGGCTACCATATTTCACATGTGTATACCTTGTGACATGACCTTTCTGTCAGTACCAAAATGTTTCATCTTGCGACCTCCTTGCGACCTTGACCTTTGACCTAGATGTTGCCATTCTCGAAAAAGACTTTAACCTTGGCCATTACTTTTGAACCATAACAGGTACGGCTACCATATTTCACATGTGTATTCCTTGTGACATGACCTTTCTGTCAGTACCAACATTTTTGACCTTGCGACCTTGACCTTTGACCTAGATGTTACAATTCTCAAAAAAACCTTTAACCTTGACCACTACTTTTGAACGATAACAGGTACGGCTACCATATTTCACATGTGTATACCTTGTGACATGACCTTTCTGTCAGTACCAACATTTTTGACCTGGCGACCTTGACCTTTGACCTAAATGTTGCCATTTGGGGGCATCGGTGTTTCACAAACACATCTTGTTAACCCATTATTTCCTCGCGTTCTGTCAGTACCAAATATTTTCACCCTGCGACCTTGACCTTTGACCTAGATGTTACAATTCTCAAAAAAACCTTTAACCTTGACCACTTCTTTTGAACGATAACAGGTACGGCTACCATATTTCACATGTGTATACCTTGTGACATGACCTTTCTGTCAGTACCAACATTTTTGACCTGGCGACCTTGACCTTTGACCTAAATGTTGCCATTTGGGGGCATCAGTGTTTCACAAACACATCTTGTTAACCCATTATTTCCTCGCGGACACTCTTCAGCTAAAAATGATCAACTTCTCCTTTTGCCACAATGATTTCAACTGTATTCATTTATTATGGCCCCTTTCAAAATAAAAAACGGCGTTAAACCAATCAATCAATCAATTCAAAGAAGAGGGGGTAAATTACTCTGCACATGTCAGACTGTCTGTCCGTAAGTAAGTAGACCAAAACTTGTCCAATTGATAATGCTTGGACCTACATGAAGCATACTTTGCAGGAAGGTTGGGCATGACCAGTAGATGACCCATATTAATTTTGAGGTCATCTGTTGAAGTTCAAGGTCACAGTGGCCTTGAACACAAAAATGCATAATGTTTGTCAAACATCTCATATTTTCATTCATAGAGGTTTTCGATATTTTACTCAGATGCTTTCAAAGTTGTCTGCTGCAATTTCTTATATGTGGGGAAGGGGGTTATTACATCTTTTGTAAAGGAAGGTCTTACCATTTCTATTTAGCACTATCAATGTCTGCTATCTGGTTATACAATATAGTTATTGAGTAGTGTTAATCCATTTTCCACCTTTAAGCACATCTCCTGCAGATGTGTGAAAAGTCAACCATATTAAGGAAAATTTCTAAATAAATTATTAGCCAATCCCAGCATGAAATACAATTGATGTTGAAATTATATTTCTATAATGTATCGGTATGTTTTATGTGACGTTGTATACTTTTATTCTCATACTCCATTCCTTGGAGCAACAATTTTAAATTTCTAATCCAATATTTTATCATTATTTCAGCTAAGGATAAAGCTGAAGAACCATGTATAAAAGAAGGTCTGTTCCCTACTTTGTAACTTATTATACCCCCAAAAAACCAAAGTTTTGGGGGGGTATATAGGAGTCACTGTGTCTGTCTGTATGTCTGTCTGTCGGTCGGTCAGTCGGAAGCCATATTTTGTCCGGCCTATTTCTTACTGGGTGGAATTCAATAAAATTCTACATGAAGCTTCTATACCAAGAGGAGATGTGCATACCCTAAAGATCTTACAATTGCATGTTATTTTACAGAGTTATGGCCCTTTTACTTATTAAGTTGTTGGTCATATTTTGTCCAAAGCCATATTTTGTCCGGCCTATTTCTTACAAACCAGTAGGTGGAATTCAATAACATATTATATGAAGCTTCTATACTAAGAGGAGATGTGCATACACTAAAGGTCTTACAATTGCATGTTATTTTACAGAGTTATGGCCCTTTTACTTATTAAGATGTTGGTCATATTTTGTCCGAAGCCATATTTTGTCCGGCCTATTTCTTACAAACCACTGATTGGAATTCAATTAAATTTTTCATAAAGCTTCTATACCAAGAGATGTGCATACCCTAAAGGTCTTACAATTGCATGTTATTTTACAGAGTTATGGCCCTTTTACTTATTAAGTTGTTGGTCATATTTTGTCCAGCCTATTTCTTACAAACCGATGGGTGGAATTCAATAAAATTTTACATGAAGCTTCTATACTAAGAGGAGATGTGCATATCCTAAAGGTCTTACAATTGCATGTTATTTTACAGCGTTATGGCCCTTTTACTTATAAAGTTGTTGCTCATATTTTATCCGAAGTCATACTTTGTCCGGCCTATTTCTTACAAACCGATGGGTGGAATTCAATAAAATTTGACATGAAGCTTCTATACCTAGAAGAGATGTGCATATCCTAAAGGTCTTACATTTACATGTTATTTTACAGAGTTATGGCCCTTTTACTTATTAAGTTGTTGGTCATATTTTGTCCGGCCTATTTCTTACAAACCACTGGGTTGAATTCAATAACATTTTACATGAAGCTTCTATACCAAGAGGAGATGTGCATACCCTTAAGGTCTTACAATTGCATGTTATTTTACAGAGTTATGGCCCTTTTTCTTATTAAGATGTTGGTCGGTCAGAAGCCATATTTTGTCCAGCCTATTTCTTACAAACCACCGGGTGGAATTCAATAACATTTTACATGAAGCTTCTATGCCAAGAGGAGATGTGCATATCATAAAGGTCTTACAATTGCATGTTTTTTTACAGAGTTATGGCCCTTTTGTTGGTCGGTCGGAAGCCATATTTTGAGTCAAGGTGCTGTTTTGTGGGTATTTATCATCTTCAGTGATATTTCTAGTTTACTGTTGGATTTATACCTGTGCTGGATGTAGTTATTAAATGTTTTATATGCCAAGCCCATCTTGAAACATAACAAAATGTAATAGTACTGACAGTGGACAATATTAATAATAATCAATTTATTGGTCACAATAAAAAATATCTCATTTTCCAACAATTGCCCTTTACCTCTCAAAATTATGTACTTTAAAATCCACATCCTGACTTTATGAAAATAGAAAAAGTATGAAGAAAATCAATTCTAACAGGAATAGATCCTCACAGTACAAGAAATGCAATAGGTCATAATTATACCCTGATAAATGTTTGAAAGGTGGTATATGGGAGTCACCCTGTGCTCGGTCGGTCGGTTGGTCCGTTGCAATTTTCCTTGTCTGGAGCATAACTTTAAAACTACTAGATGGAATTTAATAAAACTTCATACGATGATACAACACAGTGAGAGGAAGTGCAGTAAACAGGAAACATAACTATATTTTACCTAATTACAGAGTTATTGCCCTTTGTTACTTTTTCTTGTCCGGAGAATAACTTAATAACTATGAGATGTAATCTAATAAAACTTCATACAATAGTAGAGCACAATGAGAGTAAGTGCAGTGTACAAGAACCATAACTCTAATTTAGCTAATTACAGAGTTATTGCCTTTTGTTACTTTTTCTTGTCCAGAGAATAACTTATAAACTACGATATGGAATCTAATAAAACTTCATACAATGGTAAAGCACAGTGAGAGGAACTGCAGTGTACAAGAACCATAACTCTAATTTAGTTAACTACAGAGTTATTGCCCTTTGTTACTTTTTCTTGTGCGTAGAATAAATTTAAAACTACAAGATGGAATTTAATAAAACACATTGAGAGGAAGTGCAGTGTACAAGAACCATAACTCTATTTTAGCTAATTACATAGTTATTGCCCTTAGTTACTTTTTCTTGTCTGTAGAATAACTTTCATTGCCTTTTCTTACATTTTTCTTGTTCGGAGATTATCTTTAAAACTACAAGATGGAATTTAAGGTGGGGTTTCGTAATAGTTCACTACCTTTCCTATCAGGGGGGCGTTCGGGGGTATTTATCACATTCAGTGATAGTTCTAGTTTTTATTATCCCCCGCTTTTTCAAAGAAAAAAAGGGGGGTTATTAATTTTGGTTTGTCCGTCTGTCCGTCCGTCTGTCTGTCTGTCTGTCCGTCTGTCTGTCTGTCCGTCTGTCTGTCTGTCCGTCTGTCTGTCTGTCTGTCACACTTCGTTTCCGTGCAATAACTGCCACAAATGTGAACCATTTTTTTTCAAACTTGGTAACAAGGTTAAATGCCTTAAGGGCTAGGCCAAGTTCGATCGTCACTTTCGGCGGACTTTATTTAGTGGAGTTATGGCCCCTTATTTAACACAAAATGTCGTTTCATGCTGTTTCCGTGCAATAACTGCCACAAATGTGAATTTTTTTTCTTCAAACTTGGTAACAAGGTTAAATGCCTTAAGGGCTAGGCCAAGTTCGATCGTCACTTTCGGTGGACTATATTTGGTGGAGTTATGGCCCCTTATTTAACAAAAAATGTCGTTTCTTGCTGTTTCCGTGCAATAACTGCCACAAATGTGAATCGTTTTCTTTCAAACTTAGTAACAAGGTTAAATGCCTTAAGGGCTAGGCCAAGTTCGATCGTGACTTTCGGCGGACTTTATTTAGTGGAGTTATGGCCCCTTATTTAACACAAAATGTCGTTTCATGCTGTTTCCGTGCAATAACTGCCACAAATGTGAATACTTTTTTTTCAAACTTGGTAACAAGGTTAAATGCCTTAAGGGCTAGGCCAAGTTCGATCGTCACTTTTGGCGGACTATATTTGGTGGAGTTATGGCCCCTTATTTAACAAAAAATGTCGTTTCTTGCTGTTTCCGTGCAATAACTGCCACAAATGTAAATCGTTTTCTTTCAAACTTAGTAACAATGTTAAATGCCTTAAGGGCTAGGCCAAGTTCGATCGTCACTTGCGGCGTACTTTATTTAGTGGAGTTATTGCCCCTTATTTAACACAAAATGTCGTTTCATGCTGTTACCGTGCAATAACTGCCACAAATGTGAATAATTTTTTTTCAAACTTGGTAACAAGGTTAAATGCCTTAAGGGCTAGGCCAAGTTCGATCGTCACTTTCGGCGGACCATATTTGGTGGAGTTATGGCCCCTTATTTAACAAAAAATGTCGTTGCTTGCTGTTTCCGTGCAATAACTGCCACAAATATGATTTTTTTTTTTCAATCTTGGTAACAAGGTTAAATGCCTTAAGGGCTAGGCCAAGTTCGATCGTCACTTTCGGCGGACTTTATTCGGTGGAGTTATGGCCCCTTATTTAACAAAAAATGTTGTTTCTTGCTGTTTCCGTGCAATAACTGCCACAAATGTGAACCTTTTTTTTTTCAAAATTGGTTACAAGGTTAAATGCCTTAAGGGCTAGGCCAAGTTCGATCGTCATTTTCGGTGGAGTTATGGCCCCTTTTTAACAAAAAATGTCGTTTCTTGCTGTTTCCATGCAATAACTGCCACAAATGTGAACCGTTTTTTTTTTTCAAACTTGGTAACAAGGTTAAATGCTTTAAAGGCTAGGCCTAGTTCGATCGTCACTTTCGGCGGACTTTATTCGGTGGAGTTATGGCCCCTTATTTAACAAAATGTTTTCGTTTCTTGCTGTTTCCGTGCAATAACTGCCACAAACTTGGTAACAACCTAGGCCAAGTTTGTTTAATTTACCCTGTAATACATGTTCAATAAAAAGTCTACTGACATGTTTAAACCTAACCTCAACATTTTCCTACAATATTTCCTGCAAGCGGGGGATATAAATTTCATGAATTTGCTTGTTTATTTTGAAAACAGTTTTTGCATTTTGATCATGCTATCTAATTAACTCTTTCCAACATACAGATATGTCATCGCTCTAGCTACTTCATTTCTATCATGATTTTTATGAAACTTCACAAACATGTTCACTAGCATTGCCTCTTGTACGAGTTCACGTTTCACCTACCTAGGTCAAGGTCACAATGACTATTATAAGTCTACAAAGCGATGTCATCACTCTAGGGACTTTATTTCTTATCAGATTGTTATGAAACTTAAGAAACAGGTTCGCCTCGATCGCCCCTTGTACTCGTTCACATTTTACCTACCTGGGTCAAAGGTCAAGGTCACAGTATCTATCATAAGTCTTTACAAAACGGTGACCAGCTCTAGTGATTTTATTCCGATTGTTATGAAACTTCATACACTGGTTTATTGTTAAGTGAGATTGGAGGGTTCCACTGACTTCGATCAAAGGTCAAGTCACAGTGACTATCATACATCTGTCAGAAACGACACTGCGGGGGGATTTGTATTTAGACCATGCATTTGGTTTTTGGGATGGTCATTGACAGACATCCGTTCCAGAGTCAACAAAATTAATAAATCGTTTTTTCGGAGGTACTACCTCCCTAATAACACAGGCAGCTCCGTCGAAATAAAGTTCTGTCTAAACAAATAGTTCCAAAGCGGAACAAAAAGGTTCAAAGGGGAGTAATGAAATTTTCCCAGGTAGATTTGCCAGGTCTTTACTTAGAGGAGGAACTATTGGTGAATTCTCAGTTAGTCTTGAGAGATTTACATTTAAAAAATATCTAGTTAATTTGTTTGAAAGTTTTTTGAAACAGACATGATTAGCACTTAACTTTCCAACTTGCAGACGCCATTTTGGATTTTCTGCTGCAGATTACTTTTTAAAACATTTTGGCAAGAGGAGATATTGCTCATTTTGATGGTTTGTTATGCGTCTGCCGTCTGTATGAGGGAAAAGGTTAACCCTTTGTTGGGTGACCATTGGAATATTGTATTACTTTATAAAACATAGTGGGGAAAGAAGTATGGTCAATTTCTTCTTTTTCAAACTAAACTTTTAATATTGTGATTTGGTAAATTTAGCGCCATTACCATGGAGGTCATCTGTACGGGTAATAACAGAAGAGACAACACCTTCAATAAGAACAAGAGCCACCACTTTGCGACGAGCTTACAGTGAACCTAATGGGAATTATGCAGCTCCAGCTCCACTCGCTGACCATGAGATGACATTACTTGGTAATGTTTCAACATTTTAGTTGAATAGGAATATACAAGTCATATATTTAAAATTCTTAAACACTCAGATTCTTTTTCCTTTCCATTATTTATTTCACAACAAAACTTCTGCTCTTAAAAGGGTAGCATATCTGTCAAACAAACACTTATGTATTGTCTATTGATGTTGTAGATATGTCTTGTGAACCATTGAGATTATTTGACTAGGACCATATCATGCAATCCCACAGTTTCTAAAGCTTACCTGATTTTCATTTGATTATGAAATATCTTGTAAAAAAATCATAATATAAAGATCTTCATTATCTCACCAAAATATGCGCATGCACAGAGTTAACTAAGTGGGACCAATGACCATAGAACAGATAGCTTGGTTGCAGGATTTCTAAAGAAATGGATCCCTTCTCCTTCGACTGTACATCCATATGTCTGTCTGTCAAACGTTCACCTAGTAACATATTGGCAGTTGACACATGTGACCTATGTAATGCTCTGGTCCTTAGAATGTATGCAGATATTTTAATTATAATTTTACACAACTCTATTTGATTATTATACTATCATTCATAGAGATTATTCATGTTTTTGCAGTTTGCTTAGATATTTACAACATTGTCATCTTAAGATTTGATGCATGTAGGTTAGATAGTTAGATGTGACACTTCCACAGTTTGACATGTTTTTGTTATTTGATTCAGGTGAAAGTTCTAGGAAGGATAACACAGACAAAACACTGAATGATGTGAGTATCACATTAGTTTAATTTGAACTTTTTTATTTTACATAGATTGCGAAAGAAGCTTTCGGCTTATATTAATCACACTTGATATTTGCTTCCTGGAGACTTGACCAGTACCTGCGCCGTTTGTGTGGAAAAATACCAAAGGAAGAACCTGCTCATCCCGAGATTCGAACCTGGGATCTTTAGTACGAGAGGCTGACGCTCTACCAATGCACCATTATTTTCACATTGTTGTTTCATATATTCTTCATCCTCCTATGTTTTGTCAAGACTACTTCCGTATCAGTTGAGACAACTGTTCAGCAACATTTAACCCTTTCCCACTGTAGACGCATCTGCAGCAGACATCGTTTTCAACTTTTTTTTAATAATTAAACTCACATTTTTGGAGATAATTCACATTTTTGCCAATATGTTTTTCTAAGTCGTCTGCTGCAGATTTGTGGACAAGGGTTAACCCACAACAGATGACTTTTAAAAATCTCTTCACATGAAGGTAATATTTAATATTGAACAGAGTTGAAAACACTCTGTCAATATCCAATGCTGCTGTTGCATAAATATGGGTCAAGTGGGAAAGGGTTAATTATTACAAGCTTTATTAATAATTTACCAGATACACGTATATTTGAGAGTAGTCTCCTTTGAAAATGTGTAAGTAAACTATTGTAAAATCCAAACATTTTGTAGTATAATTTTGATACAGTTATAAACATTTTTGGAAAAGGAGAAACAATGTCTCCTCTTTCTCGCTATGTTTTCAAATGTAATCGGGGATGGGCTAAAGGTTCAATTTTAATTGTATCTTACAGGTTAATGAGACAGACAGTTCTGCACTGTTACCTTCATCTACTACATCTTCTGATGAAGCTAATATTAACAATGGAGGAGCATCATATTTACAATTTACTGAGAAAGAAAATAATTGTAAGTGGAATCTTTGAGCCATTCAAACTTATATGTATTTCAGTTAGTGGTGCTTAAGTATAGATAAGATCAGCTTATGCATCCATGTTATCTAATCCATAAGGACAATTAAAGTCAGATGTTT